>OX596227.1:6864345-7305223 GCA_951394215.1 Glyphodes perspectalis
TGGGCGGAGCGCCTCGCCAAGGAGCTGGCGGCGCGCGCGCCCTCCTCGCACCGGCTCAAGACGCACGCCGCGCCCTCGCCCAACGAGCGCCGCTTCGCCGCCTGGATCGGTCGGTATACACACACCGCTCTCTGCGACTCGGTATACACAGACCACTCTCTACGAGTGGGCGGAGCGCCTCGCCAAGGAGCTGGCGGCGCGCGCGCCCCTCCTCGCACCGGCTCAAGACGCACGCCGCGCCCTCGCCCAACGAGCGCCGCTTCGCCGCCTGGATCGGTCGGTATACACACACACCGCTCTCTGCGACTCGGTATACACAGACCACTCTCTACGAGTGGGCGGAGCGCCTCGCCAAGGAGCTGGCGGCGCGCGCGCCCTCCTCGCACCGGCTCAAGACGCACGCCGCGCCCTCGCCCAACGAGCGCCGCTTCGCCGCCTGGATCGGTCGGTATACACACACCGCTCTCTGCGACTCGGTATACACAGACCACTCTCTACGAGTGGGCGGAGCGCCTCGCCAAGGAGCTGGCGGCGCGCGCGCCCTCCTCGCACCGGCTCAAGACGCACGCCGCGCCCTCGCCCAACGAGCGCCGCTTCGCCGCCTGGATCGGTCGGTATACACACCACCGCTCTCTGCGACTCGGTATACACAGACCACTCTCTACGAGTGGGCGGAGCGCCTCGCCAAGGAGCTGGCGGCGCGCGCGCCCTCCTCGCACCGGCTCAAGACGCACGCCGCGCCCCTCGCCCAACGAGCGCCGCTTCGCCGCCTGGATCGGTCGGTATACACACACACCGCTCTCTGCGACTCGGTATACACAGACCACTCTCTACGAGTGGGCGGAGCGCCTCGCCAAGGAGCTGGCGGCGCGCGCGCCCTCCTCGCACCGGCTCAAGACGCACGCCGCGCCCTCGCCCAACGAGCGCCGCTTCGCCGCCTGGATCGGTCGGTATACACACACCGCTCTCTGCGACTCGGTATACACAGACCACTCTCTACGAGTGGGCGGAGCGCCTCGCCAGGAGCTGGCGGCGCGCGCGCCCTCCTCGCACCGGCTCAAGACGCACGCCGCGCCCTCGCCCAACGAGCGCCGCTTCGCCGCCTGGATCGGTCGGTATACACACACCGCTCTCTGCGACTCGGTATACACAGACCACTCTCTACGAGTGGGCGGAGCGCCTCGCCAAGGAGCTGGCGGCGCGCGCGCCCTCCTCGCACCGGCTCAAGACGCACGCCGCGCCCTCGCCCAACGAGCGCCGCTTCGCCGCCTGGATCGGTCGGTATACACACACCGCTCTCTGCGACTCGGTATACACAGACCACTCTCTACGAGTGGGCGGAGCGCCTCGCCAAGGAGCTGGCGGCGCGCGCGCCCTCCTCGCACCGGCTCAAGACGCACGCCGCGCCCTCGCCCAACGAGCGCCGCTTCGCCGCCTGGATCGGTCGGTATACACACACCGCTCTCTGCGACTCGGTATACACAGACCACTCTCTACGAGTGGGCGGAGCGCCTCGCCAAGGAGCTGGCGGCGCGCGCGCCCTCCTCGCACCGGCTCAAGACGCACGCCGCGCCCCTCGCCCAACGAGCGCCGCTTCGCCGCCTGGATCGGTCGGTATACACACACCGCTCTCTGCGACTCGGTATACACAGACCACTCTCTACGAGTGGGCGGAGCGCCTCGCCAAGAAGCTGGCGGCGCGCGCGCCCTCCTCGCACCGGCTCAAGACGCACGCCCGCGCCCTCGCCCAACGAGCGCCGCTTCGCCGCCTGGATCGGTCGGTATACACACACCGCTCTCTGCGACTCGGTATACACAGACCACTCTCTACGAGTGGGCGGAGCGCCTCGCCAAGGAGCTGGCGGCGCGCGCGCCCTCCTCGCACCGGCTCAAGACGCACGCCGCGCCCTCGCCCAACGAGCGCCGCTTCGCCGCCTGGGATCGGTCGGTATACACACACCGCTCTCTGCGACTCGGTATACACAGACCACTCTCTACGAGTGGGCGGAGCGCCTCGCCAAGGAGCTGGCGGCGCGCGCGCCCTCCTCGCACCGGCTCAAGACGCACGCCGCGCCCTCGCCCAACGAGCGCCGCTTCGCCGCCTGGATCGGTCGGTATACACACACCGCTCTCTGCGACTCGGTATACACAGACCACTCTCTACGAGTGGGCGGAGCGCCTCGCCAAGGAGCTGGCGGCGCGCGCGCCCTCCTCGCACCGGCTCAAGACGCACGCCGCGCCCTCGCCCAACGAGCGCCGCTTCGCCGCCTGGATCGGTCGGTATACACACACCGCTCTCTGCGACTCGGTATACACAGAACACTCTCTACGAGTGGGCGGAGCGCCTCGTCAAGGAGCTGGCGGCGCGCGCGCCCTCCTCGCACCGGCTCAAGACGCACGCCGCGCCCTCGCCCAACGAGCGCCGCTTCGCCGCCTGGATCGGTCGGTATACACACACCGCTCTCTGCGACTCGGTATACACAGACCACTCTCTACGAGTGGGCGGAGCGCCTCGCCAAGGAGCTGGCGGCGCGCGCGCCCTCCTCGCACCGGCTCAAGACGCACGCCGCGCCCTCGCCCAACGAGCGCCGCTTCGCCGCCTGGATCGGTCGGTATACACACACCGCTCTCTGCGACTCGGTATACACAGACCACTCTCTACGAGTGGGCGGAGCGCCTCGCCAAGGAGCTGGCGGCGCGCGCGCCCTCCTCGCACCGGCTCAAGACGCACGCCGCGCCCTCGCCCAACGAGCGCCGCTTCGCCGCCTGGATCGGTCGGTATACACACACCGCTCTCTGCGACTCGGTATACACAGACCACTCTCTACGAGTGGGCGGAGCGCCTCGCCAAGGAGCTGGCGGCGCGCGCGCCCTCCTCGCACCGGCTCAAGACGCACGCCGCGCCCTCGCCCAACGAGCGCCGCTTCGCCGCCTGGATCGGTCGGTATACACACACCGCTCTCTGCGACTCGGTATACACAGACCACTCTCTACGAGTGGGCGGAGCGCCTCGCCAAGGAGCTGGCGGCGCGCGCGCCCTCCTCGCACCGGCTCAAGACGCACGCCGCGCCCTCGCCCAACGAGCGCCGCTTCGCCGCCTGGATCGGTCGGTATACACACACCGCTCTCTGCGACTCGGTATACACAGACCACTCTCTACGAGTGGGCGGAGCGCCTCGCCAAGGAGCTGGCGGCGCGCGCGCCCTCCTCGCACCGGCTCAAGACGCACGCCGCGCCCTCGCCCAACGAGCGCCGCTTCGCCGCCTGGATCGGTCGGTATACACACACCGCTCTCTGCGACTCGGTATACACTAGGGTGAACTGCAACTGTATTCGGAAGGTGTTATGAAAGCCAAGGCTCGGCTCTCATACGTATGAGAGATGAGGGTTCCGCTAGTTTTTGGTGGATAAAATCCGGCCACCTAATGTTTTTAACTGGAAAAGCTCCTAGGAATCTCACAGACCATTCTGACTCCCCAGGTCAAAAAGATGTTCCTCTTTCGAACAGTTACAATGAACTGTACGACGTTCAAACAGAATCTAATCTTTTTTTTTCTAAACATTAACATTTTATTACAGGTGGCTCCATCCTAGCTTCAATCGGGTCATTCCAGCAGATGTGGATATCGTCCCAGGAGTACGACGAGGGAGGCAAGGGCCAGCTGGAGAGGAAGTGCCCCTAGGATACAAGCCGAACTTAAACATATCCAACACAGTGTTAAGTCGTTTGCGCCAACCCAGTTCACTGATCAGGGTGTGTCAATTTAAAGGTCAACTATTAACCACGTGACGTTTCTTTGCAACTGTCCGATTTGGTTTTACCTGGTGACGAAGGGAAGAAATGGAATGAGTTATACATTCAAATTCTTTTTACTCTACCAGCACCTCAGCGTGAATGACCTGGTAAGAGGATTGATTTTACCCCTATTAAGACCTCCCCTTTGTAATATTTGGGCCGTACGTAACTAAACGAGCTGTCACCCCTTCACAATGTGTATGCCGATGCGCCCTTCCATCTGGTGACATATGGTGAGGTCAAAGGTCAATGACCCATTTTAGAACCTCCCCCTCCCCCTTTGCGATATTTGGCTCCTACATGGACTAAACTATTGGACCTCTCACTTCTTCAAAATGTATTGGCGCACGGCGCACTGCGCAGTACCGGGGTAATTTGAACTCGTACTCATCACTTAATTGTATCATTAGGTTCAAAATCAAAATCAAAGTTGACAAAAATTCACATGCCAGCTGAGCTGGTGAGATAAGACGAACCATGTACCTATTCTTACAACATCTGTAATTACCTTGTCTCTGTGAATAATAAATATCTTTTTATCTCGCCCGTAATCCCCAAAGGGGTAGGCAGAGTCCAAACAGCGATAATCACCTTAAACCATATTCAGCCAAAAATTTACTTCAATTAGATAAATTGTGAAAAAGCAGTGACAAGTGGCCAGCTCGTCGCCTTCGTACCTAATCACAAATCCATAACTACATATACTATTAGTCGCCTTTTACGACATGCAAGGAAAACAGTTGCTACGTCATTTTTGAGTCCTAGACCAACATTGGAATTTGAAAAGTGCCACGCTTTTATAGAAGTTCTTGAGTTAACTCATTTGAGTCACCGCAGTATGTTAGTGAGTTGTCGCAGACTTTCACTCAGTTGCACATGTTTAGTTGTAACACTAGCTCATAAGTGTAATTAATATAGTGCTTGTCAAATAACATCGTAGGAACGGTGAAGAATGGTAACTTTAGGCTGAATTTAAATTAATCTAACTAACTAAACTTCACGCCACTTCCCTAGCGGGTAGGCAGAGATTCGAACGCCATATGGCACGATCCTTACACACCTCACTCGCCTCTTTAACATTCATGATCCTTGTCATACATTATTTGATTAATCTAGTAAGAAAAAATATACATAAATACTATTACGATCGTTATCCTAAAAAAATAAGAGGTAGAAACTACCAATAGAGGACCTGTAATAATTTTTAGCCAAATTAAATTGGGTTAGTAAGTAGTTTAAAGTAGTGACAATTGGCTAGCTCGTCGCCTAGACAATCGCTCACCCAATGCACCATTAGTCGCCTTTTACAACATGCTGGGCAAGGAACACAGTTGGTACAATTAAAGATTTTATTTTATGCTTGATGCATGAAACAATTATATTTCTTTGGACAAATGATGTTATCTGATGTGCACTGTACGTAATAAATTGAATTCAATAGTTTTGTACAGACCATGTAATTGTATGAATGTCGCCGATATGAATATTATGTTAATGGACTCACGAACGATGGGAGTAAATGATTAGTTTTAAGGAATACCTGTTTTATTTGAACTTGAAATATTAATACATTACCCTGAAGAGAAACAAAGTCATCTAACTCTTTATACGTCACAATGTTATGTATTACTTGTACGTAGTATATTATTACTCTGTGGTATTACGTATGTAAGTGCCTAATAAACCTTTCTATATTTTTTACTTTCTTAACCACTTTTAGCCAAAAATAATATCGAGTTGGGTTCGAGTCAGTGGCGGACTAAGCCTTTTTTAGGCCCGGGGCGGCAAAGCTGTACGAGGTCCCTAGTAGGGGTACGAGCTGTGTTGCTCGACTGAACTCTACGACTGTGTGATATACGATGATTACATGCATTTGAAGATAATATGAGGCCCCCCAGGACTAGAGGCCCGGGACGGACCGCCCCATTCCGCCACTGGTTCTATGGAATATAATATGACGAGTGACTAGCTTGTCGCCATTTTTTTTTCTATTGGGAAACTCCCACGAGCTGTCACCCTCGTCACCCTCTGCTCGGGGAAACAGGGGGCGGTGTGTCGAACTCGAACCGGCTAAAACCCCAACGTGGTGCAGCTCCTGAGGAGCCGGCATCCCCAATGTTGTCGCCTACCAACACTAAACCAATTTTACTACAGTTTGTCTTTTCAACCGACTTCAAAAAAAAGGAGGAGGTTCTCAATTCGACCGTATATATAAATATATATATATTTTTTTATGTGTGTTCGCGCATAATATAACATGCAAAATAGAAACACACTCAATGCATATTAAAATTATATAAATATTTGAATCGATCCCGCTTTATTGTCTGTATGTTCATCTACTTAAATCTGCAGTTTATACTAATCGAAAGAAGGATTATCGGGTAACGTCATTATTTCAGTAAAAAGTCCAAATTATCTTTAAATAGTATATTTAAAGCTTATTACATTAACGATCTCTATACTCAAATACCGGGAATCACAAATTCTTCAGTACACTCCGAGAAATTGAATCCTGAACGACCTGGCATTGTCCATTATTTACCATTAAGTACTTCACCAAATCAAAATTATACAATATAAATAATAATAAGAAATATCCCACAACATCACATTCATTTATCTGACTCCGAGCTAAGTAGCGTAAGCACTTGTGTTAAGGATATTCAACAGTGGTATTACAAATATACACTTAAATATTAGATATTAACACCCAGACACCGAACAAACACAAGTAATCATTACACGAATGTTTGTCCTGGGTGGGGATCGAACCCTCAACTCTTGGCGCGTAGAGCAGGGTCCCTACAAAATGCGCCATCGAGCCAGTCAAACATTATTATGACGAATCAAGATTGTACATTTATTTGTTTAATATGTTTGGCACGAACAATGTATAACAAAGGACGTTCACAAACATATAACACCAATTCAACTAGAACAGGTAACTATATTCTTGTTGAACCACGATTTAGATATTTTTACTTAGACTTATAGCTGCTTATAAATACTTCAGGTAACCTACTAATAATGAAATATTAACCGCCAGCATACATAAAGCAGAATCATAAAAAAAGGTTAAAACCACCAGTAAAAATAAAAAAAGACTAACATTGTGACGTCACTACGTAGCACACTCAACTATTTAACGATTCAAATTCCAATTCTACTGGTAGTTCAGAACGATCATTCATCCCTCAGGATCCAATTTCTCTCATCGGACCACCAGAAACAGACTGCTACAGGGCCCGTGCAATAAAATGTATCACAGAAGAACACTTGCTAACGAGGGGGTGATTATTAATTACGTCACGAATTGCAAGTCTCATTTAATGAAGTCACTATAGGGTAGAGGACATCATTAATCTTTGACATTAAATACTTTGTACTGATAAGTACTTATGAACTACCAAAACGCAATGCCCTTCATAGATTTTGAACGGGCAAGCACGTACAACACTATTCGTCAGCATAAATTCGCCCTACTTTTGTAATTACGTTTCATCACTTTTTGTACAAACACTTCAGTTCGTTCGCATCCATCAAACCATTAAGTCGCGCGTTCTCACTTACCATCAAAATCCATTTCTAGCATAAATCAAGTTCAATATACAAGTTTTTTATATTCTACAAACATTTTCTCTATCATTTCAAATCAACCCCATCAAACTGTTACGGCATCCCCGTACAGATTTTGTGCATCATTAGCATGGTATGACGTCACAAAATGCTACACCAACTAACAATGGAATGCGTAATTTTTAATAAATATAAAAACAAGTGCGACTCGGACTCGCACAGGAAGGGTGCCGTACCATGATCTTTCAAACGGCAAAAAAAATGTCTGTTGTATGGAAACCCCCTTAAATATTAATTTTATTCTGTTTTTTGTATTTGTTGTTGTAGCGGCAACAGAAATACATCATTTGTGAAAATTTCAACTGTCAAACTATCACGATTCATGTGATACAGCCTGGTGACAGACGGACGGACGGACGGACAGCGGAGTCTAAGTAAAAGACCCCTAAAAGGAGGGGTTGTACTAATAAGATTACTTTGTTGTCCGTTTCTTTATCTATTCATGCCCTTGTAGAAACGACATCTTCATAGCGTAAGGACAGCGTATAGGCGAATCAGACAAATTGTACCTTAGATATCTTTGTAAAACATTTAAGCAACATTGAATAAGACTTGACAGCGTGACAAACAAACTCACGCATTTATTATTAGTTATGATGTTTAAACAATTCTAGTACTTATTAACGGGGCCCTATAGCTTACAATCCAAATGCTGACTGCTCTCCAATAAACTTAACCAATTCTATAGATAGACTATTTGTAAAGTATTCATGATAAAATGTTTTGTCGATGTAAATATAATGATTTTACTAAGTAATAAATGCACTAGACAAAATTACAATATATATGGAGGCAAATGTTGCATATTATATTTACCGAAGACGTTTCAACCATTAGACGCAAGTTTATCTCCGACTCTGATCGTTTTGATTTAAATCGACTTTGAAATACTTATTTCAAGGCCCAGGTTGCTTAGCCAAATGCGCGCGTCCGACTTATTCGGGTAGATAAATCGGGAACTACCTCCGAGTTCCGCACTATGAGTTCTTAGTAAACAAGTTTGTGGCGCGATACGAGCGACAGTGAAGTTCGTTATGGAATCGCTGGCGCGCATTTGGCTAAACCTTGTACAATAAAACGTACGATTCATATTTGCCGACGATGTTAGACGCAAAAATTTACAAAACTGCTGTTGATCAATTCGATTTTAATTAACTTTTCACAGAAGTCTGATACTGAAGATTGGTTATAATTTATATGTACATAAACAATATAACGATTAATAAAGATTCAACACCCATTTTTCCGAAGAAAATTCCCTACAAGACTCCCATCTAAGCGGCTTATACTAAAACTTGGTCCAATGGTTAAAACGTCATTGTTCCAAGGCACAGTTACGAAGGATTATTGCCCAAGTGTTTTCAAAGGACCTGCCAATATTTTATCTCAGAAACGCATTTCAGTAACTAGAGACTTCCTATGAACAAAAAATAACAAATAAATTCGCTATCTGCTTACGTCAGCTACAAATAAGATATTCCAACGTTGAACGTATCTGAAACAAACGTTAACATTATAAAGGTCATCCCAAGTGGTGTCCGATGTTGGTCTGAGACTTAAAAAAAGAATGTTCCATCTGTTTCTTGCCTAGCATGTCGTAAAAGGCGACTAATGGTCCTCAATTTTCCATCTAACCCAGCCCAGTTTTGTTTTGGGCTGAAAGTGGTTAAAGGCCTGCTACCCCTTTGACTCTGCCTACCTCTTCGAAAATTATGGGCGTGATGTTATGTTTGTTTCTAAAAGTAGTTCCTGAAAGCTCGACTCGTAGCCGCACGCGCCGCACACCGGCACGGTATACTCGCTCCCCCAGTATATACTGCCGCCCCCCGGTATACTCACGGCGCGTCAGCAGGCGGCGGCGCCGTGCACGGCCTGTATGTGCGCGCGGAACAGCTCGCGCGAGCTCGACTCGTAGCCGCACGCGCCGCACACCGGCACGGTATACTCGCTCCCCCAGTATATACTGCCGCCCCCCGGTATACTCACGGCGCGTCAGCAGGCGGCGGCGCCGTGCACGGCCTGTATGTGCGCGCGGAACAGCTCGCGCGAGCTCGACTCGTAGCCGCACGCGCTGCACACCGGCACGGTATACTCGCTCCCCCAGTATATACTGCCGCCCCCCGGTATACTCACGGCCCGTCAGCAGGCGGCGGCGCCGTGCACGGCCTGTATGTGCGCGCGGAACAGCTCGCGCGAACTCGACTCGTAGCCGCACGCGCCGCACACCGGCACGGTATACTCGCTCCCCCAGTATATACTGCCGCCCCCCGGTATACTCACGGCGCGTCAGCAGGCGGCGACGCCGTGCACGGCCTGTATGTGGGCGCGGAACAGCTCGCGCGAGCTCGACTCGTAGCCGCACGCGCCGCACACCGGCACGGTATACTCGCTCCCCCAGTATATACTGCCGCCCCCCGGTATACTCACGGCGCGTCAGCAGGCGGCGGCGCCGTGCACGGCCTGTATGTGCGCGCGGAACAGCTCGCGCGAGCTCGACTCGTAGCCGCACGCGCCGCACACCGGCACGGTATACTCGCTCCCCCAGTATATACTGCCGCCCCCCGGTATACTCACGGCGCGTCAGCAGGCGGCGGCGCCGTGCACGGCCTGTATGTGCGCGCGGAACAGCTCGCGCGAGCTCGACTCGTAGCCGCACGCGCCGCACACCGGCACGGTATACTCGCTCCCCCAGTATATACTGCCGCCCCCCGGTATGCTCACGGCGCGTCAGCAGGCGGCGGCGCCGTGCACGGCCTGTATGTGCGCGCGGAACAGCTCGCGCGAGCTCGACTCGTAGCCGCACGCGCCGCACACCGGCACGGTATACTCGCTCCCCCAGTATATACTGCCGCCCCCCGGTATACTCACGGCGCGTCAGCAAGCGGCGGCGCCGTGCACGGCCTGTATGTAGGCGCGGAACAGCTCGCGCGAGCTCGACTCGTAGCCGCACGCGCCGCACACCGGCACGGTATACTCGCTCCCCCAGTATATACTGCCGCCCCCCGGTATACTCACGGCGCGTCAGCAGGCGGCGGCGCCGTGCACGGCCTGTATGTGCGCGCGGAACAGCTCGCGCGAGCTCGACTCGTAGCCGCACGCGCGGCACACCGGCACGGTATACTCGCTCCCCCAGTATATACTGCCGCCCCCCGGTATACTCACGGCGCGTCAGCAGGCGGCGGCGCCGTGCACGGCCTGTATGTGCGCGCGGAACAGCTCGCGCGAGCTCGACTCGTAGCCGCACGCGCCGCACACCGGCACGGTATACTCGCTCCCCCAGTATATACTGCCGCCCCCCGGTATGCGGTATGTACTCACGGCGCGTCAGCAGGCGGCGGCGCCGTGCACGGCCTGTATGTGCGCGCGGAACAGTTCGCGCGAGCTCGACTCGTAGCCGCACGCGCCGCACACCGGCACGGTATACTCGCTCCCCCAGTATATACTGCCGCCCCCCGGTATACTCACGGCGCGTCAGCAGGCGGCGGCGCCGTGCACGGCCTGTATGTGCGCGCGGAACAGCTCGCGCGAGCTCGACTCGTAGCCGCACGCGCCGCACACCGGCACGGTATACTCGCTCCCCCAGTATATACTGCCGCCCCCCGGTATACTCACGGCGCGTCAGCAGGCGGCGGCGCCGTGCACGGCCTGTATGTGCGCGCGGAACAGCTCGCGCGAGCTCGACTCGTAGCCGCACGCGCCGCACACCGGCACGGTATACTCGCTCCCCCAGTATATACTGCCGCCCCCCGGTATACTCACGGCGCGTCAGCAGGCGGCGGCGCCGTGCACGGCCTGTATGTGCGCGCGGAACAGCTCGCGCGAGCTCGACTCGTAGCCGCACGCGCCGCACACCGGCACGGTATACTCGCTCCCCCAGTATATACTGCCGCCCCCCGGTATACTCACGGCGCGTCAGCAGGCGGCGGCGCCGTGCACGGCCTGTATGTGCGCGCGGAACAGCTCGCGCGAGCTCGACTCGTAGCCGCACGCGCTGCACACCGGCACGGTATACTCGCTCCCCCAGTATATACTGCCGCCCCCCGGTATACTCACGGCGCGTCAGCAGGCGGCGGCGCCGTGCACGGCCTGTATGTGCGCGCGGAACAGCTCGCGCGAGCTCGACTCGTAGCCGCACGCGCTGCACACCGGCACGGTATACTCGCTCCCCCAGTATATACTGCCGCCCCCCGGTATACTCACGGCGCGTCAGCAGGCGGCGACGCCGTGCACGGCCTGTATGTGGGCGCGGAACAGCTCGCGCGAGCTCGACTCGTAGCCGCACGCGCCGCACACCGGCACGGTATACTCGCTCCCCCAGTATATACTGCCGCCCCCCGGTATACTCACGGCGCGTCAGCAGGCGGCGGCGCCGTGCACGGCCTGTATGTGCGCGCGGAACAGCTCGCGCGAGCTCGACTCGTAGCCGCACGCGTCGCACACCGGCACGGTATACTCGCTCCCCCAGTATATACTGCCGCCCCCCGGTATACTCACGGCGCGTCAGCAGGCGGCGGCGCCGTGCACGGCCTGTATGTGCGCGCGGAACAGCTCGCGCGAGCTCGACTCGTAGCCGCACGCGCCGCACACCGGCACGGTATACTCGCTCCCCCAGTATATACTGCCGCCCCCCGGTATGCTCACGGCGCGTCAGCAGGCGGCGGCGCCGTGCACGGCCTGTATGTGCGCGCGGAACAGCTCGCGCGAGCTCGACTCGTAGCCGCACGCGCCGCACACCGGCACGGTATACTCGCTCCCCCAGTATATACTGCCGCCCCCCGGTATACTCACGGCGCGTCAGCAAGCGGCGGCGCCGTGCACGGCCTGTATGTGGGCGCGGAACAGCTCGCGCGAGCTCGACTCGTAGCCGCACGCGCCGCACACCGGCACGGTATACTCGCTCCCCCAGTATATACTGCCGCCCCCCGGTATACTCACGGCGCGTCAGCAGGCGGCGGCGCCGTGCACGGCCTGTATGTGCGCGCGGAACAGCTCGCGCGAGCTCGACTCGTAGCCGCACGCGCGGCACACCGGCACGGTATACTCGCTCCCCCAGTATATACTGCCGCCCCCCGGTATACTCACGGCGCGTCAGCAGGCGGCGGCGCCGTGCACGGCCTGTATGTGCGCGCGGAACAGCTCGCGCGAGCTCGACTCGTAGCCGCACGCGCCGCACACCGGCACGGTATACTCGCTCCCCCAGTATATACTGCCGCCCCCCGGTATGCGGTATGTACTCACGGCGCGTCAGCAGGCGGCGGCGCCGTGCACGGCCTGTATGTGCGCGCGGAACAGTTCGCGCGAGCTCGACTCGTAGCCGCACGCGCCGCACACCGGCACGGTATACTCGCTCCCCCAGTATATACTGCCGCCCCCCGGTATACTCACGGCGCGTCAGCAGGCGGCGGCGCCGTGCACGGCCTGTATGTGCGCGCGGAACAGCTCGCGCGAGCTCGACTCGTAGCCGCACGCGCCGCACACCGGCACGGTATACTCGCTCCCCCAGTATATACTGCCGCCCCCCGGTATACTCACGGCGCGTCAGCAGGCGGCGGCGCCGTGCACGGCCTGTATGTGCGCGCGGAACAGCTCGCGCGAGCTCGACTCGTAGCCGCACGCGCCGCACACCGGCACGGTATACTCGCTCCCCCAGTATATACTGCCGCCCCCCGGTATACTCACGGCGCGTCAGCAGGCGGCGGCGCCGTGCACGGCCTGTATGTGCGCGCGGAACAGCTCGCGCGAGCTCGACTCGTAGCCGCACGCGCCGCACACCGGCACGGTATACTCGCTCCCCCAGTATATACTGCCGCCCCCCGGTATACTCACGGCGCGTCAGCAGGCGGCGGCGCCGTGCACGGCCTGTATGTGCGCGCGGAACAGCTCGCGCGAGCTCGACTCGTAGCCGCACGCGCTGCACACCGGCACGGTATACTCGCTCCCCCAGTATATACTGCCGCCCCCCGGTATACTCACGGCGCGTCAGCAGGCGGCGGCGCCGTGCACGGCCTGTATGTGCGCGCGGAACAGCTCGCGCGAGCTCGACTCGTAGCCGCACGCGCTGCACACCGGCACGGTATACTCGCTCCCCCAGTATATACTGCCGCCCCCCGGTATACTCACGGCGCGTCAGCAGGCGGCGGCGCCGTGCACGGCCTGTATGTGCGCGCGGAACAGCTCGCGCGAGCTCGACTCGTAGCCGCACGCGCCGCACACCAGCACGTCAGCCGCAGCCACCTCCTCCGTGTCCAGGAGCACTTCTGGGGGAAGAGAAAGAACAACATTTTATACATAGAATCGTGGTTTCACCCGAGTAGTGCCCGTTTCCGTGGGAATACGGGGATAAAATATAGCCTATGTTACTAAGCGACTAACAAATCACTGGTGAAAGATTTTTTCAAATCGGTTCAGCAGTTTCGGAACCTATTTATTCAACGCAAACAAACAATCAAATCTTTCCTCTGTGTAATATAAGTGTAGATGTAGCAGTTGAGAACGATAAACGTTATGACACTCACTATTTTTATACCGATGGTCTGCGTGAATATCTTGAATGTGTTTCATCAACTGTAACAATAATGAAATAATTAACATCGTCGTCTCAAATCTTTTATCACCCACTCCTCATTCGTGCGAGTATGTGATTGTGATTGCGTGCGAGTACGTGATGTAGGTGCGAGTGTCTGATTGTGTGTGCGTGCGAGTGCGTGATCGTGTGCGGGTGCAAGTATCTAATTGTGTGTGCGTGCGAGTGCGTGATCGTGTGTGGGTGCGAGTGTCTGATTGTGTGTGGGTGCCAGTGCGTGATCGTGTGTGAGTGCGAGTATGCGATTGTGTGTGCGTGCGAGTGTCTGATTGTGTGTCGGTGCGAGTGTCTAATTACGTGTGCATGCGAGTATGCGATAGCGTGTGCGTGCGAGTGTGTGATAGTGGGTGGATGCGATTACGTGATTAAGTGTGAGTGCGAGTGCGTAATCGTGTGTGCGTGTGTGTTTGTGCGTGAGGTCGTGTGTGTGTATACCTGTGAGTGCGCGGATCCCCGGTAGGGGCAGACAGCGCACTGGAGGGTAGATGTGTGCCCGCGGCGCCACTTGCCGCCCGCCGCGCTGCTACTATGCTCCGCCGCCTGCGCAGATAGACACTTTATCTAAGAGGACAAAATGGCGGTGTTGTATAGAACGATTTACATCTGAACGGTCAGATACTATATTATAACTTTGTCTATGGGGACAAAATTGTGGTTACGTTCTCTATGAAGGCAAAGGGGCCTTTCAAGTATTAAGTAAACACAAATTGAGGCAACTCTCAACAAGCAGATATAACGACCTTATAAAGGCCCGTATCCATTATCAGATTCAATCCCCTACCAAATCACACTCACACATATTGTGTGTGGGCCATCATGTATTTAATTCAACGACCAAACACACAGAAACACACACAGCCCGCGACCCCCACCCCGCACATACACACATCCACCCTCACCTTAAGCGCCGTCATATCCTTGACATGACATTGCATTTGTAAGTTTACAGCGTGGCAGCAGGAGTACATTAGGAGCTTCCATCAGTTACTTACACACACACACACACACACATGCACGCATGCACACATCACACACACACGCACACACACTTGCACTCACACACTCGCACACACACACACACGCTCGCACACACACTTGCACTCACACACTCGCACACACACACACACGCTCGCACACACAACCTCCCTCCCTCCCTCCCTCAACCCACCTTATGCGCCGTCATCTCCTTAATCGCGTTACATTTGAACGTGCACAGCTTGCACGAGTACAGGAACAGCTTGAAGTTGGGCGAGGCGAGCAGCTCGTGCGGCGGGGGCAGGTCCGACTTGCGCTTGCGGCCGCGCCGCGACCGCGCGACCGGCTGGCTCTGCATTATCTGCTGTCTGGGATTAATATAGACACTTTGAAAGACGAGGATTAAACACTTTGAAAGACGAGGATTAATATAGACACTTTGAAAGACAAGGATTAAACACTTTGAAAGACGAGGATTAATATAGACACTTTGAAAGACAAGGATTAATATACACTTTGAAAGACGACGATTAATATAGACACTTTGAAAGACAAGGATTAATATACACTTTGAAAGACGACGATTAATATAGACACTTTGAAAGACAAGGATTAATATACACTTTGAAAGACAAGGATTAATATAGACACTTTGAAAGACAAGGATTAATATACACTTTGAAAGACGACGATTAATATAGACACTTTGAAAGACAAGGATTAATATACACTTTGAAAGACGACGATTAATATAGACACTTTGAAAGACGAGGATTAATATACACACTTTGAAAGACAAGGACTTATATAGACACTTTGAAAGACAAGGATTAATATAGACACTTTATAACACATGTGGTATATTATCTGTGATCAATATTTACCGTGAAACACATATGGCAAGTTAAGAGGTGATTGTTCAATTCTCACGAGAAATACAGACATTTTATATTGGCTAAATGTGGTTTCTCTTAAACCACATTTAGCCAATATAAAATGTCTCCCTTAACCAAAATCGCCAAAATTATCGTCATCCCTTTAACTCTTACTCTTCATTCGATCCCTTCGGAGAGTGGTGGTATGTATGTATTTATGTACAAAAAATACGCAACCACATAACATAACCCCTATAATCCCCGAAGGGGTAGGCAGAATCGAAAGGGGCAGCAGGCCCCTTCAACCAAATTCAGCCAAAAATAAAACTGGGCTGGGTTCGATGGAAAATTGTGAAAAAATAGTGACAAGTGGCTATCTCGTCGCCTACACAATCACACACCCAAAACCCGATACACCTTTAGTCGCCTTTTACAACATGCTGGGCAAGAAACACAGTTGGCACATTCTTTTCGAGTCCCAGACCAACACGGGACAAAAATAACAGTACTCACTTCGCTTTCTGCAGCGCTTTCGCCTTCTCCAGAATCTCAGCCGGTGTTATTTTTGGCGGCTGAAATAAGAAAATTTTATTAATGAAAACCTTCGCGAGAGTAGTCCAAAGATCCGGCCAAAGTTTCATTAAAATCTGCTTGCTTAATGTGTATTTTTTTTTAATTTAGATTTTTTTTGTTGTTTCATTTGTTTTTTTTTAAAGAAAGAAACATTTATTGGCAACACATACACGGACTAAAATTAAACAGACAAATAGAAATAGGAAAAATTAAAAAGATGACATTCGAAAGAAACGTGTGTATGTGCTTGCAACTAGGTTCCTAGCATATCATTATGTCATTATAGCCTCAGCATTATGCTGCTGCGGCATCGGTCAACACCGCTGAAGCGCTGGTATTCAGGCGGGAACTAAAGTAGCTTAATCTATACTTATAATAAATCTGTAGAGAGGTGAATTCTGTACATGAAATATATTTTCAAAATAACTATCAGGGGGTGATAAGTGAATAAAGAGGAAGGAGAGTGATCGATACTGATGCCAAAAATGCAATCAGTAAAATTTTTGTCTGTCTGTCTGTCTGTCTGTCTGTATGTTCCTTATAGAAACAAAAACTACTCGACGGATTTTAACGAAACTTGGTACAATTATTCTTCATACTCCTGGGCAGGTTATAGTATACTTTTCATCACGCTACAATCAATAGGAGCAGAGTAGTTAAGGGAAATGTTGGGAAAACGGGAGAAGTAACTCCATTTTTTAAGCTTCCGTCGCGTGTGCAGCCTTAATGGTTAAAGTTACATAGAAATCATGTATGACGGAAATAGTCTTTATAATATTAACCATAAACGCGGGTGACACCGCTGGCACATCTAGTAAATAATAAATTCTCCAGACCGACACACCAATTCCCTAGTTCCAAACTAAGCCTATGCTTGTACTATGGATACTAGGCGAACGGATAGACATACTTAAATACGTTTATAAACATCCATGACTCGAGTACAAATGTCCATGTCCATCACACGAAACATTTGCCCCTAGCGGGATTCGAACCCGCGACCCTTGGTTTCGTGGCCATGTTCTCTGACCACTCGACCAACGGGCCAGTCGATCAGTTTATCTTAAATTTTTTTCTTTCCTAGGAATTTGTCTACGTTTTTTTTTTTTTTTATAATTTATTTTTTTAAATGCTTCTTCAGACAGTAACCTGCGCGGGGTCGTGGGGCGGCGCCGGCTGCAGGAACACGAGCGGGCCCTGCGTGCCGTCCACCATCACGTACGACGACCCGCTCTCCGCCTCTGCGGGCAACGTCACATTTATATATGGGGCACTTGAGTAGTCGCCCTAGGCGCTAAATGGATAAGAGGCGCCAAAATACCAGTGCAGCTATCGCCCTAAATGCTAAGTGACATAGGGCGCCGAAATGCCTATAGACCAGTCGCTCTAGGAGCTAAATAGCACAGGGCACCAAAATGCCAAGAATTATCGTTTTAGGCCCTCGATAAGGGGCGCTGAAATGCCAGTGGGGCGATCATCATAGACGTCACGCATCATCATCATCATCATCATCATCATATCATCGCCTCCTCACCCTCGTTGTCGCTGGAGTGCAGCACGCACGTGACGGTCGCCTCCGCGTCGCCCTCCGCCGCCTCCGCGTTCGACACCAGCCGGTACGACTCCACGCCGTCCTCGCATCTGGGGCAGAAATGAAATGAAATGACACTTAAATGAAATTTAAATGAAATGAAATGAAATGAAATTGTTTTTATTTACGTAGGCTTACAAAAAGCACTTATAAATCGTCAGAATAAGATTAATATCTACCGGTTCAAAAAGTAGGTTCAGACGGTTAAGACATCATCATCATTAATATTAGCATCATCATTAGCACATCATAGCATAGCCTTAGCATTAGCATCATTAGCATCATTTTATTATCAAATAAAAATGATGATGAAATGATGATGGCGATGATTCGCCACCACCACCTCCAACACCACCATCATCATCATCACCAACAAAAAAAACCATTGCCACAGCAATGTTCATTATCATCATCACCATTACAATCATCATCATCTGATGAAGATCATACGTATGAATTGAGAACCTCCTCCATTTTTTGAAGGCGGTTGACAAACTCAGGCTCACCTGACGAGCGTCAAGTTGAGCAGGTCCAGCTGCATCATGGACTTGTCCGCGCCCACCACCTGCACATACTTGCTGGAACCGTCCTCCAACGCCGGCATGTCTCCCCCGTCTGTCTGCAGCACCTCCTGGGATGAGCAACAGCTTATTTAGTCTCCTTAACCGATTTCGGGCGACGGACGACCTTGTGAAAACTGCCGGTGCGCTATGAACAAGAATCGCCAAGGATAGGTCATCTTGGAAAATGTTGGAGGCGGCCTACGTGTCAACGGACACGCTGATCGGAACTGATGTGCAAAAATAACTTTGTAAATAGACTTTAAGTTGTCAGCAATAAAGGTTATTATTATTACTAGCTGTGCCAGCGGTGTCACCCACGTTTATGGTTAATATTATAAAGACTATTTCCGTCATACATGATTTCTATGTAACTTTAACCATTAAGGCTACACACGCGACGGAAGCTTAAAAAATGGAGTAACTTCTCCCGTTTTCCCATTTCCCTTCACTACTCTGCTCCTATTGATTGTAGCGTGATGAAAAGTATACTATAACCTGCCCAGGAGTATGCAGAATAATTGTACCAAGTTTCGTTAAAAACCGTCGAGTAGTTTTTGTTTCTATAAGGAACATACAGACAGACAGACAAAAAATTTACTGATTGCATTTTTGGCATCAGTATCGATCACTAATCACCCCCTGATAGTTATTTTGAAAATATATTTCATGTACAGAATTGACCTCTCTACAGATTTATTATAAGTATAGATTATTTAACCGATTTCGGGCGCGGTAGCTAATCTCAACGAGGATTAGCTAACGCAGGTGATATTATAGTGCACATGCATGCTACCACTAAACCAACGAGGCAGTCAACAGGTATTTATCACACGAATGTTTGTTCTGGATGGGGATCAAACCCACAACTGTGGCGGCATAATTTGATTGGACTATGGATTTATGGCACAATAGGTATAGTCCATTTCACCTAAGAAGCCGTGACACTTTGATTTTGATGTTAATAGATAAGCATCCGTATGATAGACATTCGATTTATTTTCAATTCGATAAAAAGTTCTAGGGCAGTTAAATCGACTTTTATATTTAACTAGCTGACCCGGCGCACTTCGTAACGCCCCTTTTGCGGAATTTATTTCATTATTTCCTCACAATGTTTCCATATTTTCTTATCATAGAAACCTTCCCTGGAAGATTACAAATATTTTAAAACTAAAATCAGCAAAATCGGCCCAGCCGTTCTCGAGATTTAGCGAGACAAACGAACAGCAATTAATTTTTTATATATAAGAAGATTTATTTTTAATCCTGATTAAAATTACAATTGTGTTATTGACTTCAACTCCTGAATATACTTCGCAACAGTATAACATACACACTGACCCTCTTTCAGTCTGCTTCCAGTCTAGTTTTGGTTATGAATGAATAATGATATGTAAAATCCCATTAGGGCTTCTGTCTGTGAGCTCACTATCGCCCATCACTGTAAAGATCAAAATGTCTTGAACTCACCACATCTCCTTTGTCGAAAGGTGTCACTTCTACTATTTGCAGTTGACCTAAAAAAGAGGTACTTAATAAATAAAAGGAAGTGTTGTAGGAATAACACACATTCATACATCCTTTGACATTAGCAAAATTAGTTGTTCCTAGAATCATAGAAACATTACCGCAGTCCCCATGTATAAAATAGGCCAGTTGACTAGAAAATTCTGTTAAGTCCGTCAGTTAGATTATAAAAAATTATTGAACATGTATTTTTTTATTTATTTGTCAAACAAACATTGACGAAGATACAATGCAATCAAGTTGCGCGTGACGTCTCGCTTTCGTAAATTTTTTACAAAATACAGACGTCGCAAGCCCCCACTCCAAAACATTGATGCTCTTTATCTTTGTGATTTTTTGTTCATTTGATAAAGCGAAAAATATGTGTCTAGTATTTTTGTATAATCTATCTGACTGGCTAAATAGAATTATAGTTTTTTATTGCAGTCATCATCCCTTTAACAGCTGGGCTAGACAGAATAATGTAAAAAAGTAGTGACAAGTGGCTAGCTCGTCGCCTACACAATCACACACCTAAAACCCGATATACCATTAGCCGCCTTTTACGACATGCTAGACAAGGAACACAGTTGGCACATTCTACATAAGTCCCAGACCAACATGGGACTTTAATTTAATTGGTCATTGACATAGTCATGACAACCACTTTCAATTGGTTACAATTATTGTCAATAGATTATTTCTAAAGCTATTTGAACCTTGCTTTGATTCAGCAATAGCAGATATAATAAGCTAATTTATTGTCTCTTTGATATCAAACTACACAATTTTGCATCTAACCCAGCCCATTATCCCATGTTGGTCTGGGACTTAATAAGAATGTGCCATCTGTGTTTCTTGCCTAGCATATCGTAAAAGGCCACTAATGGTATATGGGGTTGTGGGTATGTGATTGTGTAGGTGACGAGCTAGCCACGTGTCACTAATTTTTCACAAGTTTTCATCTGGTTTAGCGCAGTTTTGTTTTTGGCTGAATGTGGTTAAAGGGGCCAGCTGCCCCTTTGACTCTGCCTACCCCTTCGGGGATTGCGGGTGTGATGTTATGTATGTATGATATCGAACTATCTGTTGAGGTGAAAATCATTAACTTATTGAAACATTACCATCTTTATATTCAGCGGAGAAGAGCTGTGTCTCTGAAGTTTCAGGCAGAACTTCATCGTGGCTTTCTATTTCGGACATGGTACCCTATTAGCCTCTGAAATAAATTATAATTTCATCAGACAAAATACTACACAAAGATAAATACCTATCTTGAATTAATACTGAAAACTTAAATTTGAATCTCAGTAAAATTACTTCGGAATATATAATAGCAATTATTTCACACTTATAAGTAGTCATAAAAACCATAGAGCTTGTATAAAAAGGATCATGAATGTTGAAGAGGCAAGTGAGGTGTGTAAGGATCATGCCATATGGCGGTTCAGTTCGGTTCTCTCTGCCTACCCCGCCAGGGAAGTGGCGTGAAGATTAGTTAGTTAGTTATAAGTAGTCCAGAACTAAGAAAAATAATAAATCCTCCATAAATCCTCCAGACTGACACACCAATTCCCTAGTCCCAAACTAAGCTTATGCTTGTGCTATGGATACTAGGTGAACGGATAGACATACTTAAATACGTTTATAAACATCCATGACTCGAGTACAAATGTCCTTGTTCATCACACGAAACATTTGCCCCTAGCGGGATTCGAACCCGCGACCCTTGGTTTCGTGGCCAGGGTCTCTGACCACTCGACCAACGGGCCAGTCAAAATAAAAAACACATGTTCTTTTGGGAAATAAATTATAATTGCAACTTTTAAATGGCTGATTGTCTACAAAGTTGCAATTTTCCACAATCCTTTCTTATTATTATGCTTACTATATAATAAAAAACTGTATTTCAAATTCCAGGGTTCTTATACTGAGGAGTTGTTGAGTGATTGAGTGAATTCTGGACAAATAATTTTATAAGAATACACACTCATTGACAAAATAAGTACTCCAAATGACAGATATCCGCTATCTGGTATCCATAAGTATCTCACTCACACATGCATAAACGTGGCTTCACACTATAGTATGACAGCGTGGATTCCTTCCTTTCTTACTAGTCCGTGGATAAACATGATTTTTTTTTCACTTGAGTAATGAATGTTTAAAAACCCAGTGGCCCGCGCCGCCTTTGCATGGGTGGATATAAATGTTTTCAAAAGTTATTTTTAACATAAACATATGCCATCGCAGAATTTTCTGTAAACTATATAAGATAGACAATTCCACCATATGTTATTCTGTTATATCTCAAAGGGTTTAGGCAGCGTTGAAAGCTCCCAGAAGGCTTATTTATTTCCGGCACCTCCAACAAATACCGTTTTACTTTAGCTAATGTATACAAAAACCTAACAAATTATATACTTAAACCTTCCTCGAGAACCTCTCTATCCATTAGTGAATGAAACACCATGAAAGTGGTGCAGTAGTTTTTGAGTTTATAGCGAACAAACAGACAGGCGCGGGTAGGACTTTGTTTTATAATAATAGTGAAATTATTTTAAAAAAATATATGAAAATGTAATAAGTATGTACATTTTTATTGAAATCTATTCTGTCTTAGGTTGAATTTAAACTTATCTATATAATAATTAAGCAATAATAGGTCGTATTGTATAAGTACAGTTTATTGTACGTAATATGTTTAAGCAATGTCAATCATCGACATAAGTAATTTTAATCTTATTTAATGATCTTTGGATAGTTATAAACTAAATCAAATGTTTTGCTATGTTCAAAGCCAAAAATTGTCTTTTAATTGGCTTAAACAGAAAAAGGTGCACTTAAAACTGCAGTACATTAAGACAACATTAAATGTTAGAATAAAATGTAAAAATAATATATGAAACCTACCCAAATTTTCAAGGTTATGTTATGCGAATATTGCGCAAATTTTTCCATTTTCCCGGCGAAACTAAATCTTCGATAATCGTAGACAATTAAACACTTGAAAATTGTTTATAAGCAATGTAAATAAATCGTCGAAGGACAAACGTCAAAATTTTAATTGAATTTTTCTTGCAACACTACATTATCGGTGTTTCTATTTTAGATGTGGATTTTATTTTATGGCTATTGCAACAATACTCACGATTTAAATTTGTTGGCAACAATATTTTGATACACTTCACTAAACACGCACTTTAATCACTTAAACAATAGTATTTTACATTAAATAAGTTACTCTAGAAAGCGAATACTCTGCGCCATTTGTTAATACCATTCTATTCTCTTGTAAATTTACGCAGAATCCATTTTACTACGACAATCGATGTTGCCAGAAATAAATAAAAACTTGCTCAAAATTGTAGGAATTTGTACATTGAAGTATGTACATATGTACATACTTAATTTAAATAAAAGAACGAAATTTATTATTATTACCTATTTGTTTTTTATAGTTTTAATTTAGAAAACCTGTTTTATTTATAATTTCAAACAAACGCTACAGAATGGGCAAAAATCTAACTATATCTTACTTTCCTTCCGTCCCATTCCTATGCATGCATTCTGAATGATAAGAGTCCTGCTCTAAAAATCAATATTTTACGTAGAGACGGTAGAGACGCGAGCAAATTAGGTCTTAATGATGTCAACGACGTTGCATTTTACAAGTTGAACTCTAAAAATAGCGTTATCTCTCTCACACCCGCACAAATACCATAAACGAACATGGCAAAAAAGTATTTGCAAATTATTACAAATATACTGCATCATAGTCAGAACTAAAAATGTACAACGATGTATTTTATTATACTCTTCATATTATAAAATAGTTTCTTACGGACTATAGGCGTAAAGAGCTGCAATGCTGAATGAAAGTTTCAATCCTGCATCGCGATATCAATGTTTTTCTCTTCGCTGAGTATATATAGAGTTTCGTCGGTAGCGTTGATGGGAGGTCCGTAGCTACTACGTAAACCGGTCCTGGCATGGAACCGATCTAATTCCGTGCCATCAGATATGTTGAAGCTTAATGCAAATCATATATGGTAAAATAATGTCAAATACGTCAAGAAAATGATAAAGAGAGACCCAGGTCTCATCCACACGGTAGTAGCTAATTTGACCTTTCCTTTTATTGTTTATTATAAATAAAAATCATCATAATGTACCTACCATTATTTTGCGATACCATTGATTTCGTATGTTATTCGTATAGAGATGACTTGACCTCCAATTACATAGAGGAATAAATTGTGTCATCAACTATTTATTTTATAAAAAATTACAGTCTTTTTTTCTTTGTTTTCAAAAAGACTCAAATATATAGTTAAATATATAATACATAAAGGTTTAATAATACGTTGCTACGTGTGTGTGTGAAATAGCAGTTTTCCGCAACTTGTTTCGCGTAATATTCATCTCATCTGTTGGCTATTACGCAAACGTTTAGATTAATGGACCTTTGTTATTCAATAACACTAGGATAGCTGGAAGGATCTGGATGATATGTCTCTGTAGCAAACCAAGTCTCACGTGGCTCGATCCGCAGGCAAAAACTTGAATTTTTATCTCTTTTTATATGGAAAATATCAGCTAATTTCTTCAACTACTCAAGTGTAATATTTTAATAAACATCCCAACACACTCATAATTCTAGTAGGATTCTAACTATAATAATTGCAAGGACACTTAACGTATCTTATTTCAATCCTATATCGTCGTTCAGCAGTGAAAACCTCGGAAGTCGCATTTGCTTTTTTTTTTTATTTGTTTTGTAAGTCATATCAGACCTATTTAGCCACGAGACATTTGAATTCTTACTATTATGTACCATTGATTACAATAATTCTTAAAAAATAATAATAAACAGTACTATTCCGAACCATAATATTTTTTTCAAGAGGCAGTTTTTTCTTCCTCCTGTAAAATTTTGTCAAAGTATTAACGAGGTTTTTACTGCCGAACGACGAGAATAGACACAATTAATCCTATACGACCGAAGCAATGAGCAGAGTAGTTTTATAATATGCTAACTAGCGTGGGCTATCGTGAATCATGTTTTTAAAATAATGCAAAAATTTTTTGGTAATAATTCGACTATAATACGGCTCTGGCAGGAAGAAAGCAATTTTCTAACCCTAAAAAATTTACTTTACATTGGAAAATTTTAAAACAATGTTTTTAAAAAGGCAAAGGCAAAAAAAAGGAAGGTCAAATCAGCTACTAGCGTGTGTGTGAGACGTTAGTCCCTTTTAATCATGTTCTTGACCTATTTGAATTATATTTCTCTATTCATCATGAGTGCATCAACATATCAACAACATACAGATCAGGCAAGGGGATAGCTCGGGCCCTTGCTAGTCCCGACTAACGTAGTAGCTACGGACCTTCCGACGACTCTACCGAACCTCCCGTATATATACGTGGCCCGAGCAAAAACTTCGTCTGCGCGATGCAGGAACGGGAATTTCCAAAAAATAAATAGTGAATTTTTTTTATCAAAAAATGTAGAGTTGATTGGAGAAAAATGTAAAAAGTGGGCCTCGAAATTGTAGAGCATGTATAGATTTTTCTTTGGGATGTAGAGTCCGGTGCAACGAGAGCGCAGTCGGTGCAAATATTCCCTGTTGGCGATTCAAGGTGAAGGGTTGTATACCTATTTTGCTATGAGACGTGGCGAAATCTAATTAATATAACACTACCACTATAAAACTGAAAAAATAAAATTATTTGAAAACGTTATTCGCTATTTTACACAAACAAGTTTTGAATGATTCGTATTGTTTATAATTTATGAAGCGGCAATTTTTTTGACTATTAAAAATTAACCGTGGGAGTTGGATGTCCAATAAAACAAATATCAAGACCAAAACTATGGTTACCTGTGTGAAAAATGTAGAGACGGTATAAAAAAAATTAAATGAGAAATTTTATCAACAATGCAAATTTTTGTCTAGTGTTTAATGCACTTTCTTGTGCGATGGACGAAAGAAATAATTCTCACTCGGTATCATTTAGACCGCCTAAAACTTATCAGCAGACGAATTTTCTGTGACATTGGTATTGATTTGTACGTAGTATATTATTACTCTGTGGTGTTAGGTAGACAGAATCTTGAGAAAAATAAACATTAAAATGGACTTGGAATATTGCAGCCTCATTGGTGCTAACTTTCACTTGTCACTTAATTTTTTTTTTGTATTTTAACCACACATAAATGTAAATTCTAATTAGAAGTCACCTGAAGAAGAAAAAGACAGAAAATTAAAGAAAACTGAAAGTAATCTAGGAATATCTTCTAATATTATGTAGAGGAATTTTTTTTTTTGATAGATTGTTTGTTTGTTTGCATTAAATAGGT
This sequence comes from Glyphodes perspectalis, assembly GCA_951394215.1. Lineage (NCBI taxonomy): Eukaryota > Metazoa > Arthropoda > Insecta > Lepidoptera > Crambidae > Glyphodes > Glyphodes perspectalis. The sequence continues at coordinate 6,890,814 of OX596227.1, forward strand.
TTCATAACAACTGGATTGAACATTTTCTTTCATCAATAGGAAGCTAGTTGATCAGCGAGTAACATAGATTAATTTATTCTTGTATTCCTACGGGCGTGGTTAGTAGGTAGGTACAGAATAAATGCAAACGGGTCAACTAGACCAGTTAATGCACATGAAAGAGCTATCAACTCGTATTGGTTTTGAAATGTTTGGGCCGGTTCAACCGAGGTTGTGAACCTCAGGTTCCTCTCCGAGAAAACCAGCATATCGTAACGGCTCTAGCTAGCAAAATCTGTAAGGATTCATCGTCTTTCTTGCTTTATATCCCGTGTTAAGTCGGGATCCACTAATACCATGATCCAAGGTTTAGCAAGCTGGTAATAACGTTGAAGCGTCTGCCGATCCGACATTCATAACTCTTAATTAGGAACCAGACAATTTTTGGATCATGGTTACACATCCATAGTTGTTTGAATGGGCGGGTCATCACGATGTTTTCCCCTTACCGTCAAACTATTAGATAAATGCGTACTTACATAATATTTGAAACAATTCAGAGGTACGTCTGTCTACTACGAGGTATGCCTGGGTTTGAACCCGCACCCCTCGGATCAGAGGCGCGTGTCTACCACTGCTCCTAGCAGAATCTGATAAGATATACTTACTCATAAAAATTTTAAAAGAGCCTAGAAAGTGCTTAATGTTTATGGTTAATGAAAGCTTACTTCCATTTAGCAGTTGATTTATAAATACCTATAGTTTAAATGTAGATAGTCCGATCAGATTCTTATGAGATACTAAAAAATATATTTGGTTTGTATGTAAAACAAGTAGGTAAGGTAGTTTCTTGCAAAAAAAACCCAGATGATTTTCTTTTCATTATTATCCATCAATGTAGAGATATCGAGTTAATTTTATAAAAGTTATATATTATTCCATTTATGCACAACAGTACAATGAGAGTTTTCTGATTAAAATATCCACCAGCTGATAGTACTGTGACGTAGAGTTTTGAGATTAATCATCACATCAAAGTAATTAATGGTTTTTTTCCGGCAGAATTGCTTACTCACATATTTTACACACAAATAATAGGAATATAAATTTATTTTTACTTTATAAAAAACAGACAAACATTCCATGACGCCATCTAGCGGATAATATATTTTCAAACACCCTCAGTAACACCCCAACCCTTGTTCAAATTACCCTCTGGAATAAACGTTACCCTCGACTACAAATGTAGCAACACGTAAGATGGCTCAACTCTGAATGTAGAGGTCAGCACATACTCGTATATGTCATATTATTTACGTCGAAATCCTTTAAAAATACGTAATAAACAGATTTTCTGTTAGGGTCAAAATTGACCTGACGTTGCCAACTATGGTTATTGATTTACGATGGCATTGAAAAGGGTTAATTTTTATGTGCTCTCTTTAGGATTAGTTTTATACATTTTTTGAAGTTCTATAAACCGTAGTTTACTAGCTTGTTTCTACAAATTAATGTAAATAGTTCTGTTCTGCAGGTACATGACTATTTTTCTGAATGATATCTTAATACCTTATTTTTGCTACAAATAAAAAGTTTAATGATGATCGGTCAACTATTGTATGGCGCCATCTAGTGGACAATTTATTTTCAAACACCTTGAGTAACACCCCAACCCTTGTTTAAATTACCCTTTGGAATAAACCTTGCCCTCGACTAGAAATGTAGTGACTAAGATGATACAACATTGTAGAGGTCAGCACATATTTTACATATTTTTACATTAAAAATATTTGAAATGTACTTACAATATTTCATTTCACCACTTAGAACAGATTTTCCGTGAGGGTCAAAATTGACCCAGTGCCAATTATGTTCGACTTTACGATGGCATTGTTCAATTCAATGGGACCTATTTTTAAAACGTTTTACACCGTATGTTATTAATATTTTCCTACTACTTAATGTAGATATTCTTATTCTTCGGAAACAGGACTATTTTTCTGGATGATATCCAGAATAATAAATTTCGCTTATAATAAACTTTATGCAAAGTTTTATGATGATCGGTTAAGTAGTTAGGATGTGGAAGCGTAACAAACAAATACATTTATTATATTAGTTATGTATTCAGCATCAGTAGTAATTCTATGTCATTATCATCTTCCTAGCGTTATGTCTCGTCCTTAGACGGGGTCCGCTTAGACCATGATCCAGGAATTAGCGAGTCTAGTGATTACATTGAAGCGACTGCCGATCTGACCCTCGTAACCCTAAGATAGGGGAACCAGACAATTTTTGGATCATGGTTACAAATCCAATGTTGTTTGGATTTGCAGGTTTCATCATGATGTTTTCCCTCACCGTCGAGTTACTGGTATGAATACTAACATAGATTTGAAAAATCCAGAGGTAAGTGCCCGGGTTTGAACCCGTACTCCTCGGTTAAGAGGCGCGTGTCCTTGCCATTGAGCTACCACCGCTTTCAGTAGTAATTCTATGTAAAGACAATATATATTTCTATATACTAGTGATCGCCCAGTAGTCGAAATTGGACCACATAATTTTTTGAATTTTGCATTATTGTTAAAATATTTGCTTCTGCACTCCTTCTCTAAATCTCATACTCCTCCGTCCGCGCAATTTTCGTAAAAAGGGGTACAAAGTTTTCGCTTCACATATTAATATACTTTTAGATTACTTATTCGTGAATCTTTGCAAAAGTCATAAAAATATCATCCTCACAATAATTTTCAGTTGAAAGAAACTGGAAAATAAGTTATGTTTATGCGTACATCATGTTTTGGTAAATTGATCATAACAAGGTTCCAAGGAGGTGGAGGCCCGCCTAATTTGGGAGCGGGTTCAAGGGCCAACGCTATCGTCGACCGAATGTAATCCTTGAAAAGAGTTCCAGACTTCCTAAGATCCGTGTGCTTGTGGAGCAGCCGGAGGAGCGCCAGGTGGCAGCGGGTTTCTCTCTCCCGAGAACATAGCATTCAGTTAAAAAGAGATAGATACATATCTTATTAATGTTTAAAATAGAAAGAAGAAAGAAAAAATGTTTATTTGGTACCAAAAATACATGTGAAAGCGAAATAAATGAAGTAAAAATACAATTTACAAAAAATATTCTACAAGCACAATAAGGATAGGTACCAAAATGGTCTCCGCTCAGTATTGAGCCATGACAAGCAGGGTGCGCACTTCACGACCACTGGTATTCTGCGGATGCCAGTACACATATTTTTTATCTCTCGGTTCCGCTCAGACTTAAATTTTGATACATTTATTAAAGCGATGTCTGTCTCATGTTGGTCGGGGACTAAAAAAGAATGTGCCAACTGTGTATCTTGCCTAACATGTCGTAAAAGGCGACTAATGGTATATGGGGTTTTAGGTATGTGATTGTATAGGCGACGAGTTAGCCACTTATCACTACTTTTTCACAATTTTCCATCTAATCCAGCCCATTGTCCCATGTTGGTCTAGGACTTAAAAAGAATGTGCCAACTGTGGTTCTTGTCTAGAATGTCGTAAAAGACGACTAATGGTATATCGGGTTTTGGGTGTGTGATTGTGTAGGCGACAAGCTAGCCACTTGTCACTACTTCTTTAAAATTTTCCATCTAACCCAGCCCAGTTTTGTTTTTGGCTGAATGTGGTTAAAGGCGCCTGCTGCCCCTTTGACTCTGCCTACCCCATCGGGGATTATAGGCGTGATGCTATGTATGTATGTACGAGTATATTAAAGCGACTACCACTGACCTTCCCTCTTAAATAAGGTAACCAGACAAATAAGGTCATTCTTACACATCCATAGTTATTTGAATGTTCAGGTTCCCACACATTGTATTCTCACACAGATGGACAAGTAGCGTAATTCATACAAAGACTTGAAAAACCCAGAGGGTGACCGGCGTTGAACCAACACCCCTCGTATGTAAGGCGCGTACCCTAACCATTGAGCTATCGCCGCTCTATATTTTTTTACAAACTGTGACCGCGGTTTCACCCCCGTATATAAAATCGCTTTCTGTCTATTCAGGATTTTTTCATTTTACGATTTACTTTGAAATGTGTAAGAATTTATCGCCGATATAACCTATACAACTATATACAATACAATTAGCGAGATTAAAGCTTTCTTTATTCTTGTAAGACGCTCGCGTCTCTATCATGTAAAAATTAAAATTATTAAAGTAAATTGATAAGCGTGTTTTGAAGTCTACCTACTAGTTTTTACAGCATGTTCCCTTCTTTAAAACTCTTGCAACAAATCTTTCTATCAACGTGTAAAATATTGTAGAGTGAACTCTACCAAAACTCTACCAAACGTAATTTTACGTTACTAAATTAGCTCATCATAATATCCAAGAGTGAACTTAATTATGTATGAAAAAAAATTTAGTATACCGTATTTCAAAAGTTCCGATAAATATCTCTATCGACAGAGTATAAATAATTATGTGAGGCCGAGCGGACTATGAATCTGGGCTATCATATAATTAATCAATAAACTCTTTACATTTTACGGCAAAGTATTTTTATTACTCTATGTTTTAAACCTACCAACAAATTATTCTATCGACTAAGCATTGAAAAGTATGTAGAGTCCAGCTGACAACAAATAATTAGGTCAGTGCACAATTTGATATAAACCTCTTTTTACATTTTTTACAAGTTTTTGAAGTAGTTTCCAACAATTTTTTCTGCAAAATTTTGATAAATCTAGGATTTGGAATAAAAAATGACGCCGAAATTCGATTCCTGCATCGCGCAAACGAAGTTTTTGCCGACGCTGAGTATATATACGAGGGCTTTGGTAAAGTCGCCGGAAGGTCCGTAGCTACTACGTAAGCCGGGACTAGCAAGGGCCCGGTCTAACGCCTTGCTATCTGATATGTTGTCGTGTAAAGCACTCATATTAAGGGAATAAATATAATAATTGTCAAATATGTCAAGAAAATGATAAAGAGAGACACTCGTCTCACCCACACGTTTAGTAGCTGATTTGACCTTCTATTTTGATATTTTTTTACAGGTATGTATAGGTCAATTTTAAAAACTTTTATTTTGTTATTTAAGTTCTACCTCGGTAAGGCAAAATAATTTTATTTCTTTTAGTGGTAACAGTTTACAGATAAAATTCATTAACTGTTATCACTGGTTCACTATAAATGAAAATGTAGAGTTCGTCCAATTTTAGGCAATATCTACCAAACTACTTATACTACTTTACTTACTTGTAAAGTACTTTGCTGTCGTGTAAACCGGTCATCAATTAGAATGAGATGAATCATTGATTTACACTTTAGTTAAAGAAGTATGAATTGAATACATTGAATCTTGGATAAAATGCGGAAAACTATTTCATATATGTAATCAATAAATTAGTTATAACAAACGTCATCGATAATAGCGAACTCATGGAAAAATCAATGTAGAGTACACATTTTTGTATGGTAGAGTCTATATTCCAGAAGACAGGAAAACAAATATGTGCGTTAAACATACATTGACGTCCGACTTGTCTTGCCTAAATCGGCCGTCTAGCGTTTCTATCGATAGAGTTGTTCGTGCGAAGGTCGATGACTCCGCGACTCTCCTTTGGCAATATTGTTGACATAATAGCTGTGTCGTGTCCACGTACAATCTGTCAATTTACACATTATCGTTATAAATAATAGCCTACTTATGCAATTCCATTGTATTTAATAAGTTATATTATCGTAAATTTACAACAAAGCATCCTATAGTTTTTGCTTGAATAAATTACTAACACCCATTCATAACTAACAACAAACCTTCACGTTTACAATAGGTATTAGTGAACGCTCTTGACTTCGTTTGAGTTAAAATTTAATATCAAATAAATATCAGACTACATCACATACATTGATCTGACTCCGAGCTAAGTAGCTTAAGCAGAATAAACAGAGGTATTACAAATATATATGCTTAAATAAATAAATAATAAATAAATAAATTCTTCAGACTGGCACACCAATTCCCTAGTTCCAAACTAAGCTTATAAGCTTGTGCTATGGATACTAGGTGAACGGATAGACATACTTAAATACGTTTATAAACATCCATGACTCGAGTACAAATATCCATGTTCATCACACGAAATATTTGCCCCTAGCGGGATTCGAACCCGCGACCCTTGGTTTTGTGGCCAGGGTCTCTGACCACTCGACCAACGGGCCAGTCATATATAATATATTCAATATTAACACCCAGACAAAGAACAAACACAAGTATTCATCATTCGAAAGTTTGTCCTGGGTGGGGATAGAAGGGGATAGATCCCTTGAACAACCCTTGGTGCATGGGGCAGGGTCACTACCGAATGATGATGATTATGTTCGACAATAATCTATTGGTTAACTACTACAGCCGTGTAATGTAATGTTTGTGTACTCTATACTACACACACATACACATAACATCATGCCCATAATCCCCGAAGGGGTAGGCAGAGTCAATGGGGCAGCAGGCCCCTTAACCACATTCAACCAAAACCGAAATTGGGCTGGGTTTGATGGAAATTGTGGAAAAGTAGTGACAAGTGGGTAGCTTGTCGCCTACACAATTACATACCCAAAACCCGATATACCATTAGTCGTCTTTTACGACATGCTAGGCAAGAACCACAGTTGGCACTTTCTTTATAAGTCCCAGACCAACATGGGACTACTCTATACTAAATGAATGCAAATAAAGATATTATTATTATTATTTGTTGTCTACATTTGGATATCACGGGAAGTGTTACCCCGGTCCTTTGGAAGGCTTGCATGGGGAAACAGGCCCAACATTATTATTAAAATCCTTAAAATTCTTATAATTTTGTGTACCCATTATAATTGAAGATATAACATATCATAAAATTTTACGTAAATAAGTAATAGAAAGTATTCCATTCCTATTTTAAGAGTTACGATATTATGCTAATGTAACGAAGTACCTATTGTTAACCAAGAAACCGTGGACTGCTGACTATATGTAGAGTCATTCAAGTAGATTGTAGATAATAGAGCTATTGTCTGCAGAGAGGTAAAACTGTTGATGTAAATTAACTTTTAATACATATTCAAGGACTTTTCTTATTACCTACAGTATTGAACTGTATTCCCCAGTACCTATAGTATTGAAAGGGATTGGAAAGAGACATAGAGAAATTCTAATAAGAAATAGCATTTGCAAAAGTAAATGGTATGGATCGTCAAAATTCATCAACAATTATTCAACCGCCGAATTCATAATGTCACTCTACCAAGAAACTACTGTACTCACCAATTAACTTGGTAGAAAGTTCTTCTTAGTTGAGAAATAATGTAAAAAAAGGTTTTATTTAATAATATCACGCCCGTATTCCCCGAAGGGGTAGGCAGAGTCAAAAGGGCAGCAGTCCCCTTTAATCATATTCAGCCAAATATAAAACTGGGCTGGGTTAGATGGAAAATTGTAAAAAAAAAAAATTATGAATCGACTTAATGTAGAAATATCAATAAAAACATATAGCAATAAGTAAATAAATTGTTCACATTAGCTCTACATTAAACGTGTCTGCTGGAGCTAATGCTATGAATATTTAAAAACTGATAAACACATTTAAATAAATTTCCAAACGTGTATTTACCTAAACACATTTTTTTAATCACTTAAAATGTACACATATACATAAGTAACTTCACGCCCGTAATCCTCTAAGGGGTAGGTAGAGCCAAAGGGACAGCAGCCCTCATTAACCACAATCAGCCAAAAATAAACACTTAAAATGTATTTAGTACATATGTACGTAGTATTAAAGGGTACCTATAAGAAGAAAAAAACAATTGTAATTTTGATTTACTTCTTCCAATAGTAATTTGCGCGTTTTTTTTAATGTAAGGTAAAGCTGGCTGCCAAGGCATTACAATTATAGCAAAAACAAAAGCGTTTAGTAAGCTGTTTTCTAAATTACTTTTTTCTATCAGTTTCATTAACTAGGCATCTAAAAAGGAAGTCAAAGTAGCTACACAGGTGTGTGTGAGAAGGACTCTCGTTTTCATTTTACAGAATGATTGACATTTTTATTAGCATTTTATATTAAACCCATACATGACGACTTAAAGACGACATATTCAGACGGCGGGGACTTAATCCGGCCCCCCGCCACAACCGGTTTCCCTTGTAGCATAGGACTCCCCGATTACTCTGCAAACCGTCGCGTATTTATGCCGACGGTTACAAAAACATCGTTAGCGCGATGCAGGGCTCGGTCTCTGATTGGGCGACGGGATGACGTAAAGTTACGTCGCGGGTTGTGAATGAAGACGGGTTTATACGAAAGGGAACGCTTGATTGCAAATTTTGAGGAATATGTAGAGTTTAATGGCGTTTTGTTGCAATACAAAGTAAAACGATAAGTGACTGCTCAAGGTCAGACACAGGATATTCTTCAAGGTACAAGACTCTACCCAATATACTTCCATTCAGGCTAAACGCTCTTCAAAACGTTTAAAAATAACATATTGGACACGCGTAGTCCAGCGATCAGAGATCTTGGGAATGATACCAAAGAAAGCGGCTTCGATTCCCACTTAAGACAAATGTTCTTATGTTGAACAGTCGAGATTTTTACTTGAGTCATAGATGTTTATAGGCCTTTCTACATTGAAGAGTGCCTAATCTAGTGCCCAGTATGTAAAGCAAAATCAAATATGCTTAGTTTGGATCTAAATAGTGTAAAAAAAAATAGTGTAAAATAAAATAAAATTTTAAGAGTCCTGCATATAATCTTTTACTCTTATCTATATCTATACTTCTTAGACTAATATTATCTCAAGAACTACTGGTCCGATTTGAAAAAATATTTCAGTTAAATAGCCCATTTATTGAGGAAGGCTAACATTAACCATAAACGCGGGTGAAACTGCGGGTTCAGCTCTAAGTAATAATAATACGTAGAGTGAATTCAACAGGGTGGAATCTCAATGGTAGAAGCACGTCTTACTTGCGAGGGGTGTCGGGGTGAAATCTGCGCAATATAAAGGACTGGATGTTTTACCAATATTTAATTTGTTTAGTTCTCCCATCTAGTAGGGGTTACGAACGCCCGACGACAGTCACTTCAATAGAAATAGTAGACTTGTTAAATCCCGTATTATATTCCAAGTAGACTCCAACTGGAAATATTACGAAGTGCTAGGAAATTGACAAAGAAAAAGGTTTGCATTCGAAAAAATCTAATCATATTTTTTTTAAGAGGTTATATACTGACGTAGGCACTAAGTATTCAAGCATTGCAAACTCTATCAGTTTTACTAAAAATTAGTTTAACATGGTATTATAACTAAAACTCTATTTTAGACTTAGACTCTATGTATTTAAACATATGTCGAATATAAATCCAATTTTACCATTGTAAATTCTAATAAATAAAAAGAACCGCGCCGTATGTTTCAAAATTGTTGATTTTATTCAAATTATTATAATAATGGGTTTTTAATCAAGATAAGACTTTTAATTTCTAAATTATAAATCTAATCAAAGATTTTCATGCTCTATCATGCTTGATGCGATCCATCGACAATTTGCTCACGCAACGTTGGGATGGACGTGACGTCATGTCATGCGCAGAACGAACTCTACAAAGGTGCTTACATATTCATTCTATACAATACACCTCTTGGTATAGAGAAGGGACGATCTGTTAAAATGAGCCTATTTGTTCGTTTAGGAGAACAATACTGATGTTATTATTAAGATTTTACTTAAATTAGAGAGATTAAACTTGTTACCGAGGTTGTCCCATGTTAAGCTGGGGCTTAAAAAAAAGAATGTGCCAATATTGTTCCTTGCCTAGCATATCGAAAAAGGCGACTAATGATAAATCAAGTTTTAGCTGTGAAATTGTGTAGGCGACGAGCCAACCACTTCTCACTACTTTTTCACAATTTTCCATCTAACCCAGCCCAGTTTTATATTTTGGCCGAATTTGGTTGAAGGGGCTGACTGCCCTTGTCACTCTGCCTACCCCTTAAGGGATTACCAACGTGATGATATCTATGAATGTGTGTATAAAGTTGTTGACACCAATTCATCCATCGTTTTAAATTTATTTTTTCAATGGAATTTTAATTGCTTCGATATAAACAGAAAAGTTATGGATGCTATGTAAAAAAACATATATATGATGATGACCCAACATATCATGATGTCATATTGTGCAATCATCGTAGTAATAGTATGATTAAAATAGTTTTACAATACATACATAACATCACGCCCATAATTCCCGAAGGGGTAGGCAGAGTCAAAGGGACAGCAGGCCCCTTTAACCACATTCAGCCAAAAATAATACTGGGCTGGGTTAGTTTTATAATACATTATGTATTACGGTTATAATGTGTAACTTTTATCAAAATAGATGGCTTTACAATGATACTGCAATATGTAGAGTCATACTGTTGCGCTTATTATAAAAATTAAAATCTAGTCTCTAATTAGCACCGTTGATAGTTTCTGATCGGAATCTGCTTTGACCATTATTGTAGAGCAGATAAGGGAGTCTAGTTATCACATTGGAATACTGCAACCATTCTTATTAGTAAGTAGGGAAATCAAATACTTTTGATTCTAGTTACAAAACAAATAATATATGAAAGTACAACTTTCCTTAAAAAAGATAGAGCTTATATTTGGGTTCAAATTTTTAAAATCCCTTCATTTGAACGATATACTGAGGTATACGATATACATCTAACAACGACTCTACATTCGATAGTACAATATTGTGATAGCACCTTAATGGGAATTGTAAGGTTATTGATCGTAGAGCAAGGCCATTCGGTCAGCGGGACGGGTTCATAAAACGGAAGTGTGCAAGGAAGTGCAAGTATATGCACACATTGACTCTACCTACGCACACAGGCCATGACTTGGTAGAGTCTTGAGTGATAGTCTGGAAGGAAAGCGGAGCGGTGTTTATTGTTTGATATAGGTCTGATTTTTCATGGTCATTCTAAAATTATGGGGCTGATTAAATATAATCCCCGAAAGGATAGATGAGTCAAAGGCCTCTTTAACCACATTTAGCTAAGAGTAAACTGGACTGGTGGGTGCAAATTGTCGAAAATTCAGTCGAATTGAGAACCTCCTGCTTTTTTTTGAAGTCGGTTAAAAAGTAGTGACAAGTCGCTAGCTCGTGGCGTACATAATCGCATACACAAAACGCGATATACCTACTATTAGTCACCTTTTACGGCATACTAGGCAAGGAAACACAATTGGCACATTCTTTATAAGTCCCAGACCAACATGGGCCTGTATTGATTCATCAGACTTTTAGACTTTAATCTTTAATCAGACAGTTAGATAATCAGGCAGTTGTTCTCCATCTTCTTCTCTTATATATATAAATGAATTGCTGTTCGTTAGTCTCGCTAAAACTGGAGAACGGGACCGGTTTGGCTGATTTTGGTTTTAAAATATTGGTAATCTTCTAGGAAAGGTTTGAACGGTAAGAAAATATGGAAAATTGCGAGGTAAATAATAAAAGAAAATCCGAGAACGGGGCGTTACGAAGTGCGCCGGTACTAGGTGCTAAGTAATTAGGTCTTAATAAATATTTTAGTTTTGGTAGCTCAATTGTCAACATGCGTTTAATTTTCGACGATGATGATTGAAACCTGGTTTTCTGATTTTTTAAATCTAGGTACGAATGGATGGAAAGAATGGATGACGAAAGATTGACTAAACAGATATACAATGCGAATGTGGAGGGATGTAGGAGCCGCGGAAGGCCCAGGCTCACCTACCACGACCAGATTGGTCGTGTATTAAAAGAAGGTGATGTTAGGAGTCATAAAAACCGTAGAGCTTGTATGAAAAGGATTATGAATGTAGAAGAGGCGAGTGAGGTGTGTAAGGATCGTGCCATATGGCGTTCGGTTCTCTCTGCCTACCCCGCTAGGGAAGTGGCGTGAAGTTTAGTTAGTTAGTTAAGTACGAATTTTATAAATACCAACAACTTGGCGGTCAGGGAAAACATAGAAGGGAAATCTGCATTTGTATAGTTATTTGTAAAGAAAACATGATCCAATATGTATGGTCATTGTAATGACCGATTCACCAAAAATCAGCTCAAAAATTTAAGAAAAAGCCAAGAGTGATTTAATGTAGAAATATCATTTCTACCACCGGTCAGCTCATGGCAGAGTGCAGCCGTCCACCGGGCACACCTCTGCATCGAAGAATCTCACACAAGCACAAACAGCGAACGCCATGCGTCATGCTCTACTTAGTAGCTTAAGGCGACGTTGTAGAGCTGGTAGAGTTGAGGAGACCACTAGCTTTCTCCTGCTACTCTATCTTGTGTAGAAATAAATATAAATATTAAACATACAAGAGTTAGCAGAGTATATAATCCAAGGCACAAAGCCTACATTATTTTATTTTTGGCTAAATGTGGTTAAAAGATCCTGCTGCCCCTTTGACTTTGTCTACCCCTTCGGGGATTATGGGCGTGATGTTATGTTATGTTATGTGTAAGGCCTACATAGACTGGCTCGATGGCGCATTCGGACTCTACCCTATGCGCCAAGAGTTGTGGGTTCGATCCCCACCCAGAACAAACATTCGTGTGATGAATACTTGTGTTTTTTCTGTGTCTAGGTGTTAATATCTAATATTTAAGTATATATTTGTAATACCACTGTTAATTCTGATATCCGTAACACAAGTGCTACTTAGCTCCGAGCTAAGTAGCTAAAGCACTTGTGTTACGGATGTGATACGGAGTGTCAGATCAATCTATTTAATGTAGTCGGATATTTATTACTACTCTTACACAAAAAAACTACTGAATAGATTTTAATGAAACTTTGGAATAATATAGCTCATACACCCGAATAACATATAGGCTATGTTTCATCGATGTACCACGCGAGCAAAGCCGTAGGCAGAAGCTAGTTGATAATAAACTTAACTAAAACCCATGAACTAAACTTAGTCGTGCATTAAGTTGTCAACAACCAACGTTCAAATTATAATTACATTAACTACAGATTGCCTTGAACTCTACCATAGCGACAATAAAATACCGTATTCATGAGCTTTTATGCAATGAAGCGCTTTACCTTAACTCTCCATTGAAGAAACCTGATTCTACCCCTCTCCCCGTGCAGAGTAGCTCTACACAGATGTTGCAATGCAACAAACTAGCTTTAGCGCGCGGATTTCGTTGCCTTGGTAGAGTTGATTCGTAAACTAAACTAACTAACTAAACTGTTTCGTTAAAAACCTTTGTCTTGCCCGGTTTAATATGCAGGCTAAATATAAAACAAAACATACATAACATCACGCCAATAATCCCCGAAGAGGTAGGCAGAGTCAAAAGAGGAGCTAAACAGCCCTTTAACCACATTCAGCCAAAAATAAAACTGGGCTGGGTTAGATGGAAAACAATTTTTCACAATAATTGTACATTCTAACGAAATTATAATACAGAAAAGTTCCAGAAAACATGTCATTCATATGAACCTTTTACCTGGCGATGTGTGTGTAATTTAGTGGTTATTTTGCTTTCGGAAACCCTCAATATGTAAATACTGTTTATGCCTAAGTATATATGTACATATTCGCGTTACCGAAGAGGCAGGCAGGGTCCAAGAAGGAACTAAACGTCTTTAAACACTTAAAACCGAAAAATTCTTGAAATTTTGAAGTCGGTTAAAAATATGAGTTGGGTTAACTGGAAATTACAAAAAAGTTATGACAGATGGCTAGCCTGTTTCTTACACGATAAAATACCCAATAACCATTTAACTGTTCCCGCCTTTTCTCGACTTACGATGAGAAAAGTAGAGTTGGGCCAATTAAGGAGTCCAATATTGAACTTAAAACAGCACTAATCGCCAATATCGACATGCTAGGCAAGGACTACAGTTGGCACATCTTTTTTAAGACCGACACCAATATAAAATCTGAAAATATAGTAGATTTCTTAGTGAATTCTCTGTATCCATCACTAACCAACATCCCTGCATCGCGCTAACGAAGTTTTTGCTCCGGCTGCATATAAAAGAACGCTCCGAGCCGTCCTACCAGGGAGTCCGGGCCCCCTCGGTGAACGGCAGTGCAGCCGCGCCACTCAGTGCACGCTCACTCAAAACTAGACCTTATCTGCAGTCGCATTGAGATCAGACTTCAACATTTGCCATTCTGTCGACTAGAAGTAATTGCTAGACTGTATTCGGATACCGCGACGCTGTAGAATGACGAATGCTTGAACTTGCCTATGACGCTACAGGACCGCAGTGGGCAATTTGACTCCTCTTTTTTTGCTAAAATATAGTAAATGCCACAGTGCTCTAGTAAAAAAAAAGAAGATCCCGTGTCTATACTTATTTAATATACTTATATACTACAGGCCCATCCAAAAAAATGGATGGGTCATATGAACCGCCAGGTGACGTATATAGGACGATATAAGAGCATAAAATAATAAGATTCAGCACTATGCCGTCACATGTAAGCTGTCCAACTGAGTGCTGGTGAGAATTCAAAAGTGCAGGTAGAGTGGTTGATATGACCCATCCAAAAAATGGATTTAGTCTATTAATACTATAAAGCTAAGAGTTTGTTTGTTTGCTTGAACGCGCTAATCTCAGGAACTACTGGTCTGATTTGAAAAAATATTTTAGTGTTAGATAGCCCATTTATCGAGAAAGGCTATTATAAGTATAACATTAACCATAAACGCAGGTGAAATCGCGGGCACAGCTAGTAATTTATAACCTAATAGTTTTACACATTTGCCACTAGTTAGGCTATATTGACTGGCCCGTTGGTTGAGTGGTCAGAGACCCTGGCCACGAAACCGAGGGTCGCGGGTTTGAATCCCGCTAGAGGCAAAAATGTTTCGTGTGATGAACATGGACATCTTGTACTCGAGTCATGGATGTTTATAAACGTATTTAAGTATGTCTATCCATTCACCTGGTATCCATAGCACAAGCTTATAAGCTTAATTTGGAACTAGGGAATTGGTGTGTCAGTCAGTCTGGAGAATTTATTTATAATTTATTATTTATATTAATTTACAACTGATGCCATGCCATGCGTCATAATTGCAGAATAATATATTAGAGAGGATCTAATATTGTTTGTGCACATAGATAATAATGCATTGTATATACCAAGGTTTAAGGGGTCTGCTGTCCCTTTGACTCTGCCTACCCCTTCGGGGATTATGGGCGTGATGTTATGTGTGTATGTATGCATATACCATTACGTCGACACTCCCCGAATGAGTAGTCAGAGTGCAAGGGACAGTGACCTCCTTGGAACAAAGGCATAATTTAAATTAAGCTGGAATAAATAAATGAACAAAGTAGTCACAAGGCGAAGCAGACCAAAGGCCAATAATGGTGTATTGGTATTTGGGCAACGAGCTAACGGTAATCTTCACGGTACTTTTTATTTCTATCTAGTAAATTAAATTTTAATTGCTCCTTAAGGTCACAGTCAAAGTCAAAATATTCTTTATTTATATAGCTTTAAAAGAAACACTTATAAATCGTCAAAAACAGTTAAAGAGATATGGTTCTGCCACCGGTTCGGAATGTTGCATCTACCGAGAAGAATCCGGCAAGAAACTCGGTAGTTACTTTTTTAACCGACTTCAAATAAAAGGAGGTTCTCAATTTGACTGATTTTTTTTTTTTTTTTTTGTATGTATGTTACTCGATTTCTTTGAGAATTGTTAATTCAACAACAGGTAAGTCATCTCTTTCAAATACTTAGGTCGAAAAAAGTAAGTATGGCTTGGCTACCGCCTTACTTTATTAACGATAAGGTACTATTAGGATAATAAGAAATAAGATAATGTAGCTTTTCAGAATAAGCGACATCTAGGGGAGGGTTTTATTTACCCATAGCATCCCTTTACCTACCCTGCTTGCAAACCATAACAAGACATGCTTTTCTGTAACTATTTTCGTGTTTATTTTCAGCGTACCACAGCAATTCAGTTTTATTTTCAATGACAAAATATTTAAGTGAATATTGACTGTTAATCATAATATGGAGACATAATTAAATAGATAAAAGAGTGTGTCTAATATGACTAATTTAAAGTTAGGCAACATTTCTGGCGCAATGCGCATGTCTTAACAATGTCAAAATGTCACTTCACATCGCCTAGTCAATCAACGAACTAACATTACCTTACAGAGCCTAGAAACGAATTTTGAAAATATTGTCGATACTAAGAAACACAGGCTAATTTTCGTGGATGAAAATATAGCCTGAGGTACCTAATTTAAATAAAGTTAAAATTTTTAGTTGATACAGTTATATGTGTAACGCTAAATAAACTCATTATTTATTAAATTTCTTGTTAATTTACTGAATTGCTTGATACATTTGTTTTAGATTGCTACATTATTTTATAAAAATACCTTTATTGATAAATTTGGCCCTTATATAAATGGTAGATAAGAAAACTACAATCAACACTTTTATTTATTAATTGTCAAATGCAATTTAATAAAAAAAAAATCAAATTTATGGCAGAATTAAACAGGGAAAATATTTCATTTGTTTATTATTGTTTATATCGTAGTTTTTTTCTCTATATGTATTTTTTTCTTTTTTCAGAGTGGTAGAGATGTCTTCAGGAGGTTCAGGGGCAGTGTTCTTCTTGGGTACAAGAGCTCACTACCAGGTAAATAAATTCTAACGTGGATTCAATTGATAAATACATAAAAGAGAAATCATACCTACTTAAATTTAAATTTTAAAAATAGTCTGACATTTATCAAGTTATCTTTAATATTAGAGTTTCATAACAATATCTAATACTCATACTTGAATTAATTTCGAGCATAGGATAAGTTTTAAATGGATTCAAACATCCGCAATTGATGTACCATAGACAACGTTAAATTAGATTTTGGGTAGGTAAATGCCAAAATTGGCATCTTAGCTATGACAATAAAAGCGTGGAATGGAAGTTTATACATTTATGTACCTTACCCCATGTGGAAGCCGCAAATGTAGCTTCTAGCCCACCATGTGCCCCTTCTCCCCTAGGTACCCCTATATGAAGGCTATAGCTACATACATGCCGGACACCCACAGATACCACTCTCCCATAAATAAATAAGCTATAGTTGAGCCCATGAATAGAATATTTCATATTCAACAACATTGCTTAAATACCAATAAAAATATACTAAACAAACTTACAAGTATAGGTACCATAGATCAGGCATTACGGTAGTCGAATCGTTCCAGGTCCTCCAACAACCTGAGTCCAGGTCTTACGACCTGGAGAACGGCAACGCGTCCACAGAGACGATATACCAGAACCCGTCGGTGCAGGAGTTGTGGCCCGAGCGCGAGCCCAACAGCAACTACGTGACCGAGAGGAGCTGGAGCTGCTACGACAATGACGTCAATAGTAAGTTGAGGAGCGAAAGGAGCGGTGGTAGCTGACGTGCGAAAGCAGCTGAACTGGAGCTGCTACGACAATGACGTCAATAATAAGTGAGGAGCGAAAGGAGCGGTGGTTTCTAGGTAAGAAAGCAGCTGAACTGGAGCTGCTACGACAATGACGTCAATAATAAGTGAGGAGCGAAAGGAGCGGTGGTTTCTAGGTAAGAAAGCAGCTGAGCTGGAGCTGCTACGACAATGACGTCAATAATATGTGAGGAGCGAAAGGAGCGGTGGTTTCTAGGTAAGAAAGCAGCTGAACTGGAACTGCTACGACAATGACGTCAATAATAAGTGAGGAGCGAAAGGAGCGGTGGTTTCTAGGTAAGAAAGCAGCTGAGCTGGAGCTGCTACGACAATGACGTCAATAATATGTGAGGAGCGAAAGGAGCGGTGGTTTCTAGGTAAGAAAGCAGCTGAACTGGAACTGCTACGACAATGACGTCAATATTAAGTGAGGAGCGAAAGGAGCGTTGGGGGCTGATGTAAGAAAGCAGCTGAACTGGAGCTGCTATGGCAATGACGTCCCAAGTAACACAGATAGCAGTATAAGATCTTAGTAACAGCAAACCCGGGAGCGATAAGCTTAAAAAGCTGTTGATTAATGTCTGAGTAAACGTGTACTCAGCTCTTATTCAAGCAAATTGGGCACACTTTTAAATGCTTTAATTTGAATAATAGCAATATAAAATTGGAGTAGTAGCAATGTAATTGTCCACATAGCTTAATAACGTCTGAAAAACGGCAGTCGTTACTTATACACAGATGTTTTATCATGTTTATTCAGATAAATATTTGTGGCTGTGATATTCAAAAACTACTCAGCTATAAGCACATTTGTACCACACTATTTCAAACAAAATGTGTGTTTCCTTCAAGAAATTGTTGACATCATTAATATTTATTAAGATATTAATGTGGACGGAATGAATACTTGGAATTGTTAAGTAATTTTTAAAAATACGAGTTTTAGCTATTACACAAGTGAAATAATATTGCGCAAGTAATTTTGTCGTCAATAACGTATGTCCTGTAACAATTGGTTTTACGCGCCGCTTCAATATCGAAGTTTAATGATAGAAATAAGTTAATGTACAAGACAGAAATAAGGCAAAAAAAAACTTTTAGCGTAATTCCTTATTTTAGTGTTTTAAAAGCAATAATTAGTTTATGTATAATACTCGAATTTGTATCTCAATTAATAAAACACAGCATTTGATAGCAAAAACAATTCCAAAAACATTGTTTTTGAGGTTATAATGGCGATTCCTATAAATCTGATTATTAGCTGCTCACGGAGTTGTTTTACCGAGCTGCTGCTGAATAACAGTTTTGACTCGTCATATATTAAGCTTTTGTTTGGCAAAGCGCGGTATGGCGGAATAATTTCTGAATAACAGTTGAGTATTTGTTCACATGTTTTATTAAACAGCTTATTAGGGTTCAAAACAGAACAATCAAAAACTAGAAATTCGTGGAAAAAAGATTAGGTGATCGATCAAACTTTATTATTTAACTTAATTATATAATGCAATCATTTCACTTAAATAAAAAAAAAAATTAAGGAAATGAATTAAAGCTATTTAGATATACTAATCTAACGTAAAAAGGATGTAAATTTTTTTTTTGTTTTGTTTTATCTAGAAAAAAAGCTGTGGTAATCATGTTTTTTTTTTTCAACTTACGTACCTATATCTAGTTTGAGTTAACTACTCGTATGTACTGCATACCTTATTAAAATGCTAAAAAGGGAAAAGAAACGAGGTCTCTTCTGGTTCCCCATCTATTCTAATGATAATGTAGCAATTTTTCATTGTATGAAAACAAACGGATATTATACCTACATAAACGGAAACCTAAAACGAAATTAAACCTAGCTAGATAGATTAATTGCCGCCGAAACCCCCTACATACTAAATTTTATGAAAATTCTTGGAGCCGTTTTCGACATTCAGATTACAATATAGATAGGTATACAATAGTTTTTTTATTCAAAGATACTTATTAATAATATCATAATGACACATATGACACATAATTTGAGTATACTGTACAAATTCAAAACCTCGGACACAACAATAGGTAGATTTATACTACCGCATTGAATGTACTACAAATACAAAACGCTAGAATAAAATGATTCGGACCGCGCGTATTTTTGAATTCGTTTATATTCTCATCTGATTCATCTCCACTAGATGTGTAATCATCGTCACCCACACAGTCTGTATATGAAATTGCGGGTACGGAACACTCTTCTACGTACGATCGCACTTGACTGTTAAGGTTAGCTTGACCGCTTTCTTCCACAGCTAGTTTACTAAACACTATGCTGCCTACGCCCAACATACAACAACTAAGGTTTAATAAATATCTACAAATAAAGCAATATTCTGCATTCTTCTGTGTAAATACTGTTTAACTAACTTTAAAACTGCTAGTTTCGGTATAAGAATAGAAGTATGTGTAAGAGAGTTATAAACTATGTCTACTTTTCTTTTATATCCAATATAAGCTTAATTAGAACCCAGAAAATACTTTTTATCAGCAGCTGAATAATTCGCAAAATAAAGAACCTTATAAGATTTCAAAATAATATTAAAGCTGTTATTCAGATACAAGCATTTTAAAACCGAATTTTAACAATATTATTCAGCATCTAGTTGCTGAGGGTACTTTATACAGAATATAGCATTTTTAACAGCAATAAGCTTAATAATGTTTGTATAATAGTATTGTACATTACGTTTATTCAGCTTGTTATCTTTTAGCTTACTGTTATGCAAATTAAAGCTATGTGAAACTCTGTAAGCTTAGAAACGTTTGTGTAATATTGAGAATAAAAGTTATTACTAAGCCTTAAGAAAGAAGCCGAAATTATACAAATTTTACTAAGCTTAAAAAATTATAATAGCCGTAATACAACGTTAGTCAGAATTTAGCTATTTCCTTAACTGTAACACAAATGTTACGTAACTATTAACTGTGTTATGAGTCGCATTAGTACTGTTATCATGCTTGTGTGTTACTTGGGGTCAATAGTAAGTGAGGAGCGAAAGGAGCGGTGGGGGCTGAAGAGCGAAAGCAGCTAAGCTGGAGCTGCTACGACAATGATCCGGATCAGGGTCCGCCTACCATCTCAAGGGCGCCAGGAATTCGACATACCCCGCCGATTCCCTGTGGTTTCAGCGGAACTGTGCGTAACACTGGGTCAGCGAAAAAAGGTATACCTACTAAAAACTAACTAACTATATAAACTTCATTAACTAACTAAAGGTATACTAGTAGCTTTATAAGGGCTTGGGTGTATGTTGGGAATGGCAATCCAGCGGCATTTTCCATCGTCATGAGCTAATCCAGCAGAGATATGATTGTGGACCCAGCTGTATTGCTTGATCCAGCATTGCAATTCCTAGTGTGATTATAAAAGGAGGAGGACTCCCAACCTCGCCCTCGCCGGCAGCGGCGGACTAACTGGGGGGCGGAAGTTCCTGTAGGACCCCCTTCCCCCTCCCCTTCTCCTCCCGATTCCGGTCAAGCAACACTGCTCGTATCCCTACTAGGGGCCTCGTACAGCTCTGATGGTGTATCGGGTTTTGGGTGTGTGATTGTGTAGGCGACAGGTTAGCCGCTTGTCACTGCTTTTTCACCATTTTCTATCTAACACAGCCCGGCTTTATTTTTGGCTGAATGTTGAAGGGGCATGCTGCCCCTTGACCACCGGGACAGACGGCTTAGGGTGTAATTTAAAGACTTTTACACATTTGTTCTGTTCACAGCAACAGACGAAAAAGAGAAACTAGACATAGCCAATGTAGTGAAGAGACGCACCAAGCGGCGTCAGAGCGAGGCGACACTGTGCGAGCGAGACAACGATATGAAGCCTGCCTTGCTCAACAATGTTGAAGACAGGTAAGTGTCTTGGCTGGTTATTCTACAAATTCACTTATTTGTTAAACAATCGTAGAACAAAACTTCACAAAACTCCATAACCTACTAGGGATCTTCGTTAGGGATTTGTGGAATAAACCGCGCAAGAGCTGATGTTTTGGGGACTTTGTGGGCTGCTGTCAACGGCCCTCTGAATGATATGGCCTCCATTGATACGAACGAACAGAACGATAGATTTCAGGTCAGCATTTCGCATTGTTTGTTATACCAAGTTGTCCATTAAATGTGCTCTTATAGCAACCAAGTACAGTTAACCCAGGGCTACAATCATGGTCCCTGTCTATGCAAAAGTCTGAAAGAGATCTCACCTCCCTGGCTATAAATCAAAAGAAATCTGGTTGGCTCCGTACCGCTTTCAAGGCCTAGAGATCACTTCAATCGAGGCTGGTCAGTGATGGATCGGAGGGTCCATAACTGGCATTGCAGCCCTGACGTAGGCGGCAGTAGCGTAGTTAAGTGATACAAAGCCCTAGGGCAAAAAAGAAACGGCTCATGGGAGTACGCAGCGTTTGGAAATTTTTTTTTTCTTTTGGGGGTTTGGGGGCCCCAAACTCGGCCCTTGCATCTGGGTAGCTATGACACTGAGGCGGTCTGTTGAGTTCCCGGGGCGCCTCACAGTCGAATCCCGAAAACTCAAACATTTAACTTGCAAGTAGGTGAGGAGAGCTGCTGCTTGTAGGGGGATGAGAAACCTCATCGGATTCGGTAAGGTTTACGCTGACCCCTGTAAAAGATTTAAAAAAAATTTTCGACCCCCTTGGGCCATAGACACAAAAGTCTCTGAAAGTATGTAGAACTTTGACTTTTTCCTTTTGTTGGAGACCCCCAAGTAAGACTTCGCGATCTCGCTAGGGAACACGATTTGAAACACACTACATTTGAGGAATGACAATTAGGCAAATGACTAAGGTTATCCCCCCAGCTCAACCCCTAAGCCCAAGCGGCGCATATCCGTGGTGTCGTTCCTGTGGTCGCTGGCGCGGCGGCGCCGGCGGCTCGTGGACCAGGCGCAGCGGCTGCGGCACCTGGAGAGCGCGCTCGCGGTGTGCACGTACCGGGAGTCGTGTAGGTGCCTCGATTGCCAGGTGAGACAGATTTAGACCGGATCATCAACATGCCGTTTACTGTTAGATTCCGCACCTTCAGCTTCGTCCCCCGAGCGGGGGCTAGTGGAAATTTCCTCGAAAAATATTCCTATTTGCCACCGGGGAATGCGAATGCAATTTCAAATACAAAATTAACATGACAACTTTGCATTTGCAGAACATAAATGAAACCCATCGAAAAAGCTAATAAGTCCTATAAAAATATTAAATTAAGATATCTTAATAAAAATCTGTTCCATGTTGGTCTGGGACTTAGAAAGAATATGCCACCTGTAGTTCTTGCCTCATATCGTAAAAGGCGACTAATGGTATATCGGGTTTTGGGTGTGTGATTGTGTAGGCCACAGGTTAGCCGCTTGTCACTGCTTTTTCACAATTTTCATCTAACCCAGCCCGGCTTATTTTTGGCTGAATGTGGCCGATGTCGCCTGCTGCCCCTTTGACTCTGCCTACCCCTTCAGGGATTAAGGGCGTGATGTTATTATGTATGTATGTAAAATAAGATAAGTATATTGACACCGTCACTACTGATATTGCCACTAATATAATAATCAATTCGCCAATGAAGGGGAGCCCCCCTTGCAGTGAAAAAGTAGTGACCAGTGGCTAACTCGTCTACATGATCAGCTGGTTGATATTACATATATCGACTGGTTCGATGGCGCATTTGGTAGTGACCCTGCCCTATGCGCCAAGAGTTGTGGGTTCGATCCCCACCCAAGACAAACATTCCTGTGATGAATACTTGTGTTTTTTCTGTGTCTGGGTGTTAATATTTAGGTTTCTCATATTTGTAATACCACAATTGATTCTTATATCCGTAACACAAGTGATTTAGCTACTTAGTTTGGATACAGATCAATGTAAGTATGTGATGTTGTGAGATATTTATTCAGTATTTCAAAATAATATATATTTATTTTGACCATCGTTCCAATTTAAATTTTATTTTTATGTTTAAGAATTTGATAATTTTACAAACATCTAAAACTAGAGTTCAATAATTATAAATCCACGTTAGTCACACGTACAATTATCCCTTGCGAGATTCGTACTCACGGCCCGTGGGTTTTTTACAAGGTCTCAAACTACTACGAGTATAAGTCAATAGTTCACGCACAGTGTATTTTTCTTATGACTGAAGAAAAACGCGTTAGAATTTTCAGTAAATATATTTCATGTTACAAAAAATAATATTCAAGACAATGATAAAGCGATCTTCTCGCCGCTGACGTCGAAACAAATAACAAACCCGCAACTGATACTTACACACAAATGTCCAATTTTTCACAAAATAACAGTCCAAAAGCTCCAATTGGTACAACGGTTTAAACACAGAATGTCATTTCGAGAAATAACTACATTCGCATCACGGACTAGTAAAAAAAGAAGGACTCCACGCTGTCATACTATAGCGTAAAGCCACGTTTATGCATGTGTGAGTGAGATACATATGGATACCAGTTATCGGATATCT
This sequence comes from Glyphodes perspectalis, assembly GCA_951394215.1. Lineage (NCBI taxonomy): Eukaryota > Metazoa > Arthropoda > Insecta > Lepidoptera > Crambidae > Glyphodes > Glyphodes perspectalis. The sequence continues at coordinate 6,914,814 of OX596227.1, forward strand.
ATCATTTGGAGCGCTTATTATGTTATGTGTTATGTAAGTTGCGAGTTAAGTTGGAACACCGGAGCTTCAACGTCCAGTTAGTGGCGCGGAGTCCTCCTTTTTTTACTAGTCCGTGTTTCGCATATTGTTATTTCCGCAAATCGTCAATTTGCGAAGTTGCAATTTGCGAAAGTGACAATTTTGTTAATATTGACCATCTGCGGCAAAGTGGTACAATATGCCAAAAACACATAGGCACAATAATCTTTTGGACCTAATTATTTAGCTTTGTCAACCTTACAAACTAATAAAATATTATATTTACAATGGTACCTAAGTCAATACATAATATTTATAACAATGTTTATTGGCCATTCAAGTCATTTTTTTTACAATATTTTGTAGCAATTAAAGGCTAGGACCTATACTATGAAGCCCTTGATTTTTATCACTACATTAGCAGTTAATTTAGTGTTTCTACTGCCATTTCTATTTCGTCAACAAGTAAATATGTCAAACAAAAAAAATTACCAATTATCTAAGACACTGTGTGATGGTATAATCCTTATATTTGCTTAACTTCCATGTCATTACTACAATTCATCAATGGACTCAGTTTAAATCCATTTCTATGATAGAAAAATATTATATCATAGAATTATAATTATATCAGATTAATCTGAAAAGATATGTGCATATATAATATGAATTATGGTAATCTATATATGCTTAACTGTTTCGAACCACTAGGCATTGGCAGAATAAAGAAAAATAAAAGATTGTCGCTACAATACATTTCCAAACATTTTCAAATTTTCCTTCATATCTAACGTAAAAAAATTATCCGGTATTAGGATATCCTCAATTTGTTGGAATATAATTTTTTTAGATTCTTAAAGATACATGATGGTTGGATTAGTTGAATGTAAATCATGTCAATAAAGTTTCGTGAGACTAATATATCTATCTGCATTGAAATATTATAAAACCAGCATGTCTTTGTAATGTCAAATTATTGGTACAGAAGATGAGACACATAGTTCTCATTCCTTCTTTTGATATCATGATGATTTAACAATACCAATGAATAACATAGCAGTCATCTTTAATCATTAAAGCTTTTTATTACAATAATATTTTATATTGCTAACAAATTTCAGCACCGTCGCTATAAAATATTTTCTTAGTCAATAATTATGAATGGAGAAGCATTACAATAAAATTGTTTAGTAAAAATGTGTAGTCAAAATAAAATTACTTATAGCATAACTTTTTTAGTAATTAATATGTCAAAATGATGAATATATATTAAAAGTTTTAAACAACAAATCAAAGTCATTCATAAATAACAACCACAATTTCAAAACAATACATTCTGAAAGTTAACTTGATTAATTTGTCAAAAAATTTCATTAATTGAATTCTGTATTCAGAGTAACTTATCATTTAAAACTTCTAACATGAATGAATGTCAAATTAGAATGAAAATAACATAATATACACAAATCAGGTACAAAATCTAAGCTTTCTCAACAAATTGATCTATATCAAATTTAGAATCTGTTTGATCGTCTTTCTCGTCGCTAACTTTGCTCTTGCGATCTTCCAAACGAATACACTTGAGGCACTTCTGCCCTTTACGCAACCAGCAAACTCTGTGGTACATTGAGTTGCATTTGTCACACATAATCGCTCCACTGTCGAATGGGTAGAGCACCTCATTGTTCCTACAAACTTCACACAAGTATCCTTTACCAGAACATAGAGCACAACCCGTTATATGAACACGACAAATCTCCGTCAGTTCTGTTAAACTTGATTCTAGCGACCCATCGTTAATCGCTTCTAAATGAGCCATGCTGTATTTGTTACTCACATCGCCGAGTTGGATAAATAACGGAGACAGCAAGTTTGTACCTTCAGGACAGGCACATAGGTATCGTCGCATCCATTCCAAATCCCTTCTCATTTTGTGAACCCATTCCAATTCTGCAATGAAATTGAACAATGTCGGATTGATGCTCTCAATGTCAATGTACGGCCGTGACCAAGACAACGATAACATTTGGAAGGCTATCCGCGATATGTACCGTTTCTCCCAGTCCCAATTGTGAACGACCCTAGCTGGTATCGCAAACATATCATTCCAATGGCATGTAGTACAAAAGTACAAGCCGGTATAATCACAAAGTCTTGGTTCGTTCCAACTGTCTTTAAATGTCAGAGGAGTATGGCATTCCGCACATTTGTAGTCTTGTGCTGCGAGACCTTTCTCCGGACATATATTCATTTCGAATTGCCCATTCTCAGTCATAATAACATGAGCACACACCCGACAAATGTGGTCTACACATTTGTAATGACACAAATAGTTGCAATCGGTGCAAATGTAGGAACTCTGCACGATGCTCCATATCACTCCGCTGCAATGATCGCAGTATTGCTTCCGGTTGCTCGGACTGATCTGCTGCTCAAAGTGGTGGCCCTTTATGGCCACACGAGGCCTCACTAGGCCATCATTGTCTTTTAAATCTTCTAATCTCAACCGAAGCTCTACTAAATACCTGACAAGCCATTTCCTCTCTTCAGAACACTGTGGCGTGTTCAAAACAAGTTCTTTGCATTGCGTTATTGCTTTTTCAACCTCTTCTCTAGTCGCGGAACTGTGAATTTTCAGCTTTTTGTTGGATATCGACTTTGGTACGTAGCAGGAGTCGTAACTTTCGTCAGCGGAGACACAGCCGGAGGTGGACGATGAAGCTGACGAGGTGGACGCCACGTCGACGCTGCGGGGGCTGCAGCATATCAAGCTATTCTTGTATTTAGGCGAATCGTTAGCGAGAGCTGCAGCCATAATCGCAACAAAGGAAGTGCAACAATTACGTCTGAATGTCACTTGTGCGTAATTTTGACGGACTTTCCTCTGTTTGTGGGCTTGTTTTGTCGCTGGGATGGCGATTCGTCACTGATTACGTAGCATTTAGGTGTGTTGTTTGCATTGTTTTGATGGAATAATAGAATTTTTAATGAATATTCTCCATCATCACTTTGACAGCTAAATAAATTCTAATGAGGATTTGTGTGGTAGTGTTGGTGCACTGGCATTCGCGTTCCATTCTGCGGAAAAGTTGAATTTCTTTACTCATAATCAGTGTTTCTTTTATTGTTTGGTTCAAAAAACTGCGAATTTAATATGAAATTACTAAAATTATACATAGATTAATAATTTGAATACGTAAACATATCAAAAAGCCTTGAAAACTTGGTTCGTAAAATGACACTTTATACGAGCTGACGCAAAACGGAACGTCGGCTCCATTGCGCAGGCGTACCAACTTAACGATTTTACAAAGCGTGTCATATTTTATTTTCATTGCTCGTTTACGATCTGCGTGTCTGAGTTATTTTCATTTGAAAACAGCATTGCATTCGGTATTAATCATTAGGTGCATGATTGTTTTTATAATTTAAATAATCAAAGACATTCATATCAACGCTGACTCATACTTCGGACAAAATGAGATCAGCCCATTCAATGCAACCTATTTACTTTGTTTGTATTAACTTTATGTTGACCTATGTTCAATGTTCGCTTAACATACTTTATGATAATGGTCAAAGCATTTAAATATGACATTGAACTTATGTTTGAAGGACAATAGTTTTAAATGTGATTTAAGTAAAGGGAAGAAAACAAGATTTAAATGAACAGTGAATTCACTTGATTGTCATTCGATCTTTTGAGGAAATCACTCGCGATTTGAAGTTGGATTTTACGCGGGGAATGCATCACGGCCACATACCTACCATCCATGCCGCTTGGGAGAGGAAATAGCGTGATATTGAATTTTTTTAATATTTTACACGGGATAGCAAATAAATATCTAAGTATATAAATGTTTTTCCGTTTTGTTAAAAACATGCAATAATTTGCAAACGAACTTTAACGAAATCTTACAATTGAATATGGCCTTATTAAAAAGTTGTTGGTAACGTCTTTTTAAAACATAATACGAATAAAGCCATAAGTTTTTCGAAGATCCCACGTTGTAATTAATTACATTGGAAGCAGCTCATTATCTTGGCAGGGAGATAAATGACGGCGCGGTTTATGGTGACAAAGGGCGCCAAGACCTATAAACGAAAAGAAAAGAGTAACTACCGAGTTTCTTGCCGGATTCTTCTCGGTAGATACAACATTCCGAACCGGTGGTAGAATCATATAGCTTTGGCTTTACCTGTATTTGACGATTTATAAGTATTTTCTTGAAACCTATAGAATATTTTGACTTTTGACTTTGATCAAAGGCTAGGACAAAGAAATAGTGCGAGATCGACTGTTAACTTTTGAGGCCCATGGCATTATCAGATGGAGTCTTCACTCAGTGACAGTATTCGATTTCCATGCTACATGCATTTGACTGGCCTGTTGGTCGAGTGGTCGGAGACCCGCTAGGGGAAAATGTTTCGTGTGATGAACATGGACATTTGTTCTCGAGTCATGGATGTTTATAAACGTAATTAAGTATGTCTATCCGTTCACCTAATATCCATAGCACAAGCACAAGCTTAGTTTGGGGCTAGGGAATTGGTGTGTCAGTCTGAAGAATTTATTTATTTATTATTATTTATGCTAAAACTAAACAAAACCGTTTGAGGCCCGTAATAGTTTTATCGGTTGGTCCCTCGCTCAAAGACAGTAGGTATTCGTTTTATTGTCAGACCTTATAAGGAGACTGTATTAATGGGTCTCCGGGGGCCTCACCGAGCGGCCCGTGGCAATTTGCCAGTTCTGTTACCCTATAGTTACGCCAATGACGACATGTTAAAACATTTTGAAAGCTTTCCGCTTGTTTCCAGAGCCGCTACTTCGAGTGCGATGAGAGCGACGAATACAGCTCGGACGAGAGCGACTACGGGGCCCCATATGAGTGCGTGCCCCGCCCGCTGGAGAACGTGCGCGTGCAGTACGCGGACGACGACGACGAAGATGACGAGGTCAGTGGGCTTGGGGCCTCTGTGTGCCCAGAGGCCCCTGTCTCCCCAAAGGCTCCTGTATGCCCAGAGGTCCCTGGCCGCGGCACAAAGGCAATAGGATAACTAGCTATGGGTAATAGGCTGACTGGACTGGTTCGACTGGAATAAGACCAATGGCGGATCTAGTTTGGGGCTAATTCTAGGTTAAATATTTATTGATATTGTAGCCGTGTTGGCAGAGATGGTCTTCTTAGTAAAAAACGTATTGAGTGTAGAGAAGAGAATTTTTATGATAGAAAAGCGAGCGGCGAGGCTAGCGCACGGCGGTGTGAGACGGCGAGCGGCGCACGGGCGCGAGGCTTGTGCGCTGCGCGTGAGTGTAATTCATGTACAGCTACATAATGTTTTCGTTTTGGTCGGTTGGTAATTGTAATAATATTGGTAATGTTGTTTTGTAATAATATTTTTTTCATAAATTAATCCTCTTTGTGAAGGTGTTCGTGGACACGGTGCCCGGTGACAACACCTCGACGGATATGCTGCTGGAGGCAAAGGAGCCCCCGACCGCGCACCCGTCGGCTTCCGCATCCGCATCCTCTTGTGCGGACGACGATGCGGATATGCAGCTAGAGGTGAGGAAAATAGTTAGGTATAAAGATCTTATGAGAACTACATATAATACTAAGATAAAATGAGATTATTACCTCTTTAGTCCCATGTTGGCCTGGGACTTAAGATGTATATCGTTTTAGAAAAATGGGCCAACTGTATTCCTTGCCTAGAATGTCGTGAAAGGCGACTAATCGCGTATTGGGTATCGAGTTTGTGATTATGTAGACGGACAAGCTAGACCTTTGTCACTACTTTTTACTTTCATTCAGTAACCCAACACGACTTTATTCTTGGCGAAATGTGGTTTAATCCCCGAACAAAATGGGAAGCAAGGACCACAGTTTGAAATAATAACGGTCTGTTTTTTAGGTAGCAGCGGGAACTCCTGTGCTACTCAACTATCTGCTCACCCATCCCGTCACATGTGCTATCCAGTAAACATCTCAAACGCATCTCCTGCGGAAATTGCTTGCAAGAAACGCTAAGTTACTATACCGCTTGAAATCTTCTTACCGACCTATTTATTAATAATTGTCATCAGTGTTGGATCTAGCCAGCGCAAGGCCTATAGTGAATGTTTACCAAAAGGCCCTTACATATGAAACAGGCTGTTTGTATCTTTGTTTAATAGGGTCTCCGTTTATAAATGTAATACGGGGCCCGCATTAGCAAGAAGCCCCTATTTACTGCCTCCTGCTTTATGGCTTATCCGGTACTAGGGATTGCAATGCTGGATCTACCAAATTCAGCTGGGCTTAGTATAATTTTAGCTCTGATGAATCCAGCGACATTTGCTAGTGTTATACCGCTCGATTTCCCTACTAGGGATCGGAATGCTGGATCGAGCAATCCAGCAGGGTCCAGCACAGTTTTAACTCTGCTGGGTCCAGCGTCATGTGCAGAATTAAGCAAAAAATACCGCCGGATGGCAATCCCCGTCTGTTACTGATTGTCATGAATGAAAAGGCACAACGAAATTGATGAGATCTTCTTTTGTAAGTTTTTTTAACTGTTTACAGCTTTATTACTTACAAGTGTTGGGTTGAAACCTAATCTTAAATAGGAATCTGAATAGCTGAGCAATTTAAAATGTTCTCTGGTTACTAGAAGAAATGATAAATATATATATAAATATGAAAATAATAAATATGAAATTTAATCAAAATGCGATACATGTGACGTGACAAGAGTAGGGGGGTCAGGTCGCAAAAGGAGGAGAGAGGAACTGCAAAAAAAACTGAAATTATTGTGACATTAAGGGCAAAATGGCTGATCATTATAACTACTTAGCTAGCAAACTCTTGTCCCCTCTTAAACGGATGCGGATGCGGTTTTTCATTTCTATATCATGGACAGGAAGCTATATTTCCGCTATTTATTGTCTATGGAATTGTGATACGGCCTAAGCAGTATTTAATAACTATTTGTTGTAATACTTATTACTGTAAATTTAAGCTATTCGTCTTAGGTTAAGATTACGATTTTTAGTAGTTTACTCATGTAATTAAAATCAAATTAACGGCCATTATTATATAAGTTTGATTAAGTTATTATTGACTAATTAAGAGATAATATTATTTAATATGCTTATTGACAAAGGTGCCTATTATTTTACGGCACTTTAATAATTGTCGTCTAAGGTAGTTTTCTCCAGGCAGATAATCGATAACATGATAAACACGGACTAGTAAAAAAAGAAGATTCCTCGCCACTAACTAGACGATGAAGCTCTCACTCAGATGATAAGTATCTCACTCACACATGTATAAACGTGGCTTCACGCTATAGTATGGCAGCGTGGAGTCCTTCTTTTTTTACTCGTCCGTGGCCGTGAGATACTTAGTCAATAGTAGGTAGAGGGATTTTGATTCAAACCTGGCCACTTAGTTGCCTCTATATTTTAAAGTCCAAGTTGGTACCTTTCTTCTTATATAAAATACTTGCAGGGCTGTGAGGGACATCGTGGGGTAGTCTGAAGTAACAACTTATGACATTTGGCTATTTCTGATTCCACTGTCTAATGATTAAGGGCCAGGTAAGTATTCTAATTCGCTAAATCTAGCATCATGCCTTAAGCTGAGATGACATATGAACTGGACATAACATTAGGAAGATGCTGAAAGGTATTGACAGGCCCGTTGATCGAGTGGTCAGAGAACCTGGCCACGAAAACGAGGGTCGTTGGTTTGAATCCCGCTAAAGGCAAATGTTTCGTGTGATGAACATGGACACTTGTACTCTAGTCATGGACGTTTATGAACGTATTTAAGTATGTCTATTCGTTCGCCTAGTATCGATAGCACAAGCTAAAGCTTAGTTTGGAACTAGGGAATTGGTGTGTCAGTCTGGAGAATTTATTTATTTATTTAAAAGGTCTACTTGAGAATATATATAGATTATAAGTAGTTTTGTTTGTAAACAAAACAATGCAGCGACATTTTCAAATCGTACGTTTTATAATTTATCGGACTGATATTTGTACTTAAGTACATGACTTCTGAGTTACCATTTTCAGTTAATTACATTCAAGTGCCATGTTTTACAATTGTATTTCGTAGACACGGACTAATAAAAAAAGAAGGACTCCGCGACAGACATTGAAGCTCCCCAGGTGCTCTGCATTGACACGAAACTTACGTCACACATTAACATAATAAGTGCTCCCATGTCCGATATCTGGAATCCATAAGTATCTCGCTATAGTATGACAGCGTGGAGTCCTTCTTTTTTACTAGTCCGTGTTCGTAGATTAAGCATTTGTCTGTAATTTGGAATTGCTAGCTTAATAAATAGTTAAGTATTTCAATTGCTCATAAAATATTGAAAATATGTTAAGATAGTATTAAAATTATTTAGTAAATAAAATATTATTGGAAAATCCTTGAATCGTATACAAGTTCCTTTTAAATTGTTATTATGTGTAAGAGTTTTATTTCCGTTACTCATGTTAAGTCGTCCAAAGAATTGTATTTAGATCACGGATCTGTTGTTAAGAGAAATAAATGTTACATTTGCATGTACCTTATTTTACCAACAATATTGAGATGCATAGCCCAAACTTGCGATTGAGCCGACCTCGACTAAGCACGGGACGGGACTAGGAAGATGATGGCTAAGAAATGTTATCATCATCTTCTTCCTACCGTCATATCCCGTGCTTAGACGAGGTCCGTTTGGACCATGATCCATGATTTAGCGAGTCTGGTTATTACATTGAAGCGACTGCCGATCTGACCTTCGTAACACTAAGATAGGGGAACCAGACAATTTTTGAATCATGGTTACAAAAAAGAAAGATAGCTAAAAAATGTGCATATGGGTTTTTGGCCTGATTGGCACCTATAATTGAGGCATTTCTATTCTCTTCTCAACAGTTCTGTGAAGTGTTGGGTCTGCAAGGATTATTCCACTTTGCCCTACCAAGGCGCCCTACTGGTGGGGCAAAGTGGAACGCTTTAAAATTCACAGTGGTTGATTCCACTGTGAATTTTAAAGCGATTGAGGTATTGGTAGAAATAAGTGTTACTTAATTGACTTAGGGCTGATTTTTCAACTGTCAGATAAAAGATAACAATCGAATAAATCACAATCCGGATGATTGTAAAGAACTGAAAAGAGTAACTACCGAGTTTCTTGCCGGTTTCTTCTCGGTAGAATCAGCATTCCGAACCGGTGGTAGATTCACATTGCTCTAAGGATTTTGTAAAATTTACGATTTATAAGTGCTTTTTTTTAAGGCCTACATGAATAAAGAAGTTTTGAATTTGAATTTGAAATTTGTAAAATGTCATTGCCTGTTTCATAAGTAAAATACCGTGTGCCATCCGCGAGGGCTTTTTGAATTAAGGTCTTGTCACCCTCCTCATTGGTTAGTCGTCAGACAAAACTGACATGCCGTCAACAAGGAGCCAATAGTGGCAGTGATAAGACCACGAGACTCCCTCGTGCCATCTGGCGGTTTTTGTATTTATGAGAAACCCTCATTAGTGACTTTATACTTTTACCACTCGGTTAATTATTATCTGACCATTAAAAAATCGGCCTTAAGTATTTGCATATATAACGTCACATCACCCACGTGGTGGTAGGCAGTGATTATAGTCCGTTGAAGGCCCGTTGAAGTATTAGGTATATAGGTACCTAAGCACCAATGGTGGTGTCAACGTGTCTCCACTGGCTTGTTTGGTAACATTTGGAGTATTGAAGGTCTGAATTAGCCATACCCAACCTTTTTTTTATAGGGGCCACAAAAACGTTTCAGTCATGATGTCGAGGACCGCGATCAAAATGTTGGTCCTAGTCAAAACGTAATTCAATAAAAAATGGTTTCCAATAGCCCTTACCGCCAATTTAACGTAAGCGACAAAAGCAAAATTTTACCGAAGGTTTTTTTTTTTATTTCTGTCAATAATCATGCTATCGATATCAAATTGACCAGTCATAATTTTTGACCTTACTTATTATACCAACAAAAAAAATATGCCTATACGATCGATATTTATGGTCATTTTGGCGTTTACTATAATTTTGCCGTCACCGGCAAAATACAATAAAAAGCGTTTAACTACAGGTGGGCCAATAACAAAGGCCTGGCGGGCCGCTGGTTGAGTATAGCTGGACTGAATGGCATTAAAACAGTGTTCAGTAAGGAACTTGAAGTATTTTGCAACAACTAACCTTAGGAAACCATGTTAGAGCTCTTCTAACTACCGCTGAAAAAGGTTGACCTTCATATCAAAAAAAAAACCTGCTTTCGTTTAACCTACTTGAATGAACTCAAAGGGGCATTGATAAACCTTGTACTTGAGCAACCATTGCTTGTCATACTAAGCCTAGATCTTAACATCAAGAGCGCACAAACATCAATGAACATCTTTTAACATCGCAATTATTTTACGTGTTTAATTTTTCAGTCACAGCAGACCCAGCCTAGTGTTACTGAAACCAAATGTCTAAAAATGTAATAACGATAAGGAGAAATAAAACTGAATGCTGAAATCAAATTTCAATTTATTTGATATTACATAATTTTCGAATGAACCAGCCCTCCTTCGGCGGAAGGAGTCACAAAATCATTAAACATAAGTTTCCAACGCCAACGCAAAACTCAATTAGAACGCTAATTCTTCTTCAAAATTTAATTACAAATTACATACTGTACGTAAGGGTCAGTTTGACATACCGGCCAAAGTGAATCAAAGCTTCTCAGTCTACCACGGACTGGTAAAAAAAGAAGGACTTCACACCACTGGACGTTGAGGCACCTGCGGAGCTCCAGCTTGACACGCAACTTACACCACATATTGAAATAAGCGCTTCAATCAAATGACAGACTTCCGATATCTGGTATCAATAATCTCACTCACATATTAAACATAGCTTCACGCTGTAGTATGCCAGCGATGAGTCCTTCTTTTTTTTTTACTAGCCTATACAGACTATACGTGTTTTTTACAAAGAGGTAATTTCCGTAAAAACATGGCTTTCTTTAAGTTACAGCCAGCTCATGCATGTTATAACTAGTGATTAGTTTCAGTGTTTAATAGTTCGTTAGTTCAGACCCAAAGTGAGTCTTGGGCGATACAAGATTATAATATTTTTATTCATAATGATTAAGTAAAACGTTTGCCAAAACCACTTATCTATACTAATATTATAAAGAGGAAAGATTTTATTTTTTGTTTGCATCGAATAGACTCCGAAACTACTGTACCGATTGAATAATTCTTTCACCAACGGATAGCTACTTTATCAGCGAGTAACTTAAGCTATATTTTATTCCCGTATTCCCTCGGGAACGGGAACTACGCGGGTGAAACCGCGGGGCTTTGCTATTTGAAATATATTGAAGCTTACTTTGACCTTGTAGTTCAAAATAACCCCACTTACTAGTATTTTAGAACCATGGTTGTCGACGAATGTATGTTAATGGGAACATTTGGGCAGTTTGAGACTCAATGAGGGATTTATGGGATAAAATATCCACTGAAAGGCACAACTGAGACTCTAGGTCCTATGACAATACAATTGGCTTTTGAAGAGACCCTTAAAATATTAAATCAAGAAATGTATATCTCCCGAAAATTAATCTATTTTCAGGAGGGTAGTTTACCAACACAGTTAATATAATTGGATTAAAAATTTAAATGAAGAAATGTATCCCTCCCGAAAATGAATCTGTTTTCGGGAGGATAGTTTATTAACGCAGTCGATATAATTGGATGCATGCAACAATAAAACAGCAAACCAAAAGCGTTTTAAGAACATTTTCTTGAACTTGATCATTTTATTGGCAGAAATATCCCTCGCGGAGGTTTTGTAGCCATTAACCAATGATTTAACCATCATGACAAGTTGCGAACATACGATGTTTTAATTCAGAAATCCTTTAGTCACGATTAGCGCTCAATAGTACCGATTCTCATAATCGGCACGGCTAGTCAGCGCTGAATACTAAATATGGTTGATTATCTTCTCGATACTATCATAACCTTAAAGAAAATATCGATATATCTATAAATCGATAACATCCAACACTTTTTAACTAGTATTTTTCGCACCATTGCACCTTTGAACACAAATCGTCAACAACTTTGTTTCCAAACGAGAAACAAAAGACACCCTCTTTCGAAACTCCATAGAATTATGGAAAATCCAATTCTCTATTTATAATAATTTACATTATGCGATGGCCGGCACTTGGCTTACACAACTGCTAAAGCTCTCTGAGCATTGAAACCACACGAATAAACTGTTTTTTTTAAATACGTTAGTATACTACGTGATACGTAAGTATATTATGTGATACGAAAGTATATTATGTAATACGTAAGTATATTATGTAATACTAATAATTATGTAATAATAGTATTGAAAAATCAGGTAAGCAACTTTGAGGCATCGGGCTCTAAACACAAGTCTTACATTTTTCAATGGTCAGGTAAAAAGTTATTGGTCAAAGAATTAGTTACTTTAGAATATCTCTAGGAACTTCTAATTATGAATTAATAGACAAAATTATTAAAAAATCTGTTATATTACACTTTTCTATACTTTTATCTGAATATTGAAAACCAACTCTAAATCAACCAGCAATAAAGAAAATTTTACATTACAGGTAATTTTCCAAAGTCAGATAAAAATATATGTAAAAACACCTACTGTTCACGAACGTCATTAAGTACATATTTTACGAAACAAGTTGATGACGTTTTAAAATCGTCAGTGCAGAAAGTCTTTTTTCATTGATTATTTGTACTCGAGTCATGGATGTTTATAAACATATTTAAGTATGTACTTGTTCACCTAGTATCCATAGCACAAGCTTAAGCTTAGTTTGGAACTAGGGAATTGGTGTGTCAGTCTGTAGAATTCATTATTAAATAACCATTGAAAAATCAGCCCTTAACAAGACATTTGTATGAAATATCTGCAGAGAATTTATTCGTGTGGCATCGCTATTGCTTACACATATTTTTGTAGTCAAATACACTTCAAATTTCAGTTGGAATTATCGACAATGCAAAACCTATTTTATTTAATACACCCTGTAGAACATTTAAAAACGCACCAAGCCGCCGAACCATCGTATTTACTAAGAAACCCTAAAATAAACTCTGCATATTCATAGCAATTCTTACAAAATCTACTTCTGTTCATACATTGCGTTATGCAAAGTTGGGCGTTGTCGCCCCGAACATAAGAGTCCAAATTCAAATGCCACAATCGGCGATAATTTCTTAAAAAGGTGATAATTTTAATTATATTTCATGTGATAGGCAGTGAGATCAAAGTAAGATTTTTACATTTGACAATTTTTTTAAAATTACAACATGAATTTTTACAAAATTTTTTTTTTTTTTTGACAAAATGTTATATTTCATGAACATCATACAAGTTTCTAATTTTTACACCAAGAATTTTGGTTTTCTTTCTTTGATGGGAAAAAGGCACAAATTTTCACTTTTATACATTAAGCATAAATCTAGTAGAGTGATAATGTGCTCTGATTGGCTTACTATACCTGAGGGGATTGTAGTAAGATTACTGATTGGTGGAAGAATTGATTTGTTTAGTTTCGACTGGTCAATCGACATTATATCAGTGAAGAATCACTAAATCAGTATTCCATCACCTTAGAAACTCTATAAATTAATAATTATTGGGCTATTTGAATTGACCACGGACTAGTAAAAAAGAAGGACTACGCGCCACTCACTAGACGTTTAGGCACCTGCGGAGCTCCAACTTGACACGCAATTTACATCACACATAGACATGAGCGCTCCAAATGCGTTTATAAAATCTCTCACACATGCATAAAGGTGGCTTCACTGTATTATGACAGCGCGGAGTCCTTCTTTTTTCACTCATCCATGTATATGACAGGTTAATTTATTCTAATAATGAATGTAACAAAAAATTAAATGCATCACATCCAACTATTATACAAAAAAATGTTTCGACGTAGAGAAATGCGCGCTAAACTAACTTCTTGGTGTAAAAACTCATCTAGAATTTTCATTTCTATACAAAATATGACCTAAAGGAGCTTTCCCCTTTCATTCACCGCGTATACACGCCTCCATCCATAGTAAAACGAGCACTTAACATAACGTATGCATAATTGTTGCTAAACTAATGAATTGTGCATATTCCTACACAGGTACTTTAGTCCCGAGCTAAATGGGATATCGAAATGGCGGTTTGAGAAGATCGCTTATAAATAACCATTGTCCATACAACCCAGCCCAGATTTATTTTTGGCTGAATGTGGTTATACAGGCTTGCTGCCTCTGATTCTGCCTGTCCCTTCGGCGATTACAGGCGCGATGTTATGTATGTATGTTTATAAATAATATAAAATTAAGCTGTCAAATAAATACAATATAATGGACAGGGCAAAGTGTTAGTTGTCCCTTGCCACTTACCACAAGGATTGAAAAGAGATGGATATATAAGATTAGTCAGTGTATCTTAGGCCTAATTTTTAATCGCAATTATGTCACAAAATTAGATTTAACCGGTATCTCTAACTTGTCAATTTTGCCAGTTCTAAAATTTGTCAAAAATGACAACCACGAGAAGTTGTCACAATTGCTTTTGACGGTAATCCTTAGACATCTTAAAAGCGGTCTTCTCAAAACGCGTTCCCCATTTCAATTCTATTGTTGTCCCTCTCTATTCTCTTAACTATATTTATGTCTAACATTAAGGCTACCATTATGAAAACTATTTTACCTACTTATTATTATGCATTTTTGTCTATCCAAACTAGCGAATTCCGGTGGCTTCGCTCGTCAATCACTTGACTAGCTTGTTAAAACGTGCAACAATCAGTTGCATTAATACAAGCAATATAAACATACAGGGTGTTATTTTAAACAGTATTTATGTTGATAATTTAAGCAACAGGAGATTATTGGGATATTACATACATAGATTATGGATATGATACAGGGATATTAAAGATATACGGTTAAAGTATTTGTGAATACATTTGATAAGTAATATAATGGGTCGATTCAGTGAAATTAAATAATAACCTCATTTAGGTCTATGGCATGAAGTAGATTTACATTTTCCTAGCAATCAAATATATAAACTGCCTTTAGAGAGTCGTAATAAAAAATACAGTTTAAAACAACACCCTATATTAAAAAATGTATGTAAAAAAGTCACAATCCGAGTATGGTCAGTTAGAACAGCGTAAAGTTTGCTTCTGAAACGTCATTAGGGCATGGGTGCTCAAACGTATAGCTCCAGATTCCTAAAAGCTAGGCTAGTTTTTTAAATTGGCCTGCCAATGAGCCGCTGTCAGACGACAGATATTATTGGAAAACACAAGGCTCAAAATATATATCTTCGCCCTGATTGATGATTGATACCACCCATGATCTGAACCATAAGTCGACGTCATAATGCCAACTATGCCATATACCATACAATTGATCTTGCTTTTTCCGTAAAGTTTCTCGAAATAGTCAATTAATAATTCTGCTGTGACGATTATTGCTATAAAAATTTGACAATCTCAATATTAAGTTAACCGTCACATTTGACAATTTTAAGATTATTGACGCAATCGCAAAAGCAGAATTGAAGTTTCGAGAAATTATTTTACAATGTTTTAATTATGGTGGTTGATGTATGAAAACTCGAAAATAGACTTCGTATTATCTATAGTTAAACCAAATATATATAATATTACCATATCGGAATCTTGTCATGTTTATAGGAGGTATAATAACTGAATTGAGCAATATACTATTTTATATTTAAAGAACTTATTTATACATAATATTATCAAATATTCATACCTGTCCTGTTATTAAAAATACTTGTCTAACCATAACTAAAGATTTATATAAATTTGGTGTTTTATATATATTTTTTTATACATTTTATACCTGTAAAAATATCTTGTAATTCTATGTTGGCATGGCGTGGTGAGGTTTATAAGGTTCGAAATAATCACGATAATCCATCGTGACAATTATCACGATAAAACTAGTGTACCGCGATAATTGTCATATGCAAAAAGTCACGTCAAAGTTTGCATCAGTTGACAGATGCCAATGACATGACACACTTTAACCATATTATCAGTATTTAATGTATAATTCTCATTGAAAAAATCCGATATTTGTCATGTCTAGTCGAGTCCAAATAGTATCTTTGCAATATTTTTTTTTTAATAGGGATTTTTTACGTGTTTTTTATACGGTATATACATAAATATATGTTACTGAAAAAGCCCATATATTAGTCAATCTTAGGTTTTACTAGTAAATCTTAGGATTTACCGACATGAGTTGGTAAATGTAAGCATTTCCAGGTTAGGTTATATTATGGGTTAGTTAGGTTAGGTTTTTTAACATGGTTAAAAAAAAACCTTACCTAACCTAACCTATAATATAACCTAATCTTAGTTAGATTTGGTTAGGTAAAATTTTCCAAGTAAAGAATCCTAAGATTTACTATGTAAATAGTGGTAAAAGATCGAATTGTACACCTGTTCGGCCTTTTACCGTTAAGAGTTGGTAAATCTTAGGTTTTACATAGTTCGAGCTATCACAGCAACATATATACCATACCGCCCACAATCTCAGAAGGTGTAGGCATAGTCAAAGAAGCAGCAAGCCCCTTTAACCACATTTAGCCAAAAATAACACTGGGTTGCGTATTCGTTACCGGGTAACGCGTGTATATTCGTTACCGGTTAACTGGTGTGTGGTATGTGTTCGTTACTAGTTAAGGGTATTCGTTACCGGACTCGTAATGACATGTTACTAGCAGATTCATTTCGCAACAAACATTTACCGTATTTAAATCGGTTTTATAAGCCACGCGACTTGATATAATGAATAATGTTTTACGATAGTTTTTTGGCTCAAATGTAAAGAACAAGTAACGATTACAAAGTTTTAGTAACGAATACATATGCTGCGCCAAATCTCTTTACATTTAGAGTTCTGTCGAACAAAATCATCTGTGAGAACTTCTCATAATGTCGTTAGACATGTAAGTACTTATCTGAGAAGCGGTTCAGCTTGGCTGCGAGCGACAGAGACAAAAATAAAGATACATCTAACGTCCGAAGCTCATTTCAAACTTCAGATAATCTCTATTATTATAAAGAGAAAGATTTGTAGGTATGTATGTAACGAGTAAACTCAAAAACTACTCGACCGATTTCAAAAATTATTTCACCATTAGAATGCTACATTATCCCTGATTAACATAGGCTATAGAATGTTTTGAAAAAGTTAGGTTAGATTAAAGAATTAATGTCCACACATGGGGAGCCAGGGCGGGCCGCTAGTGTAGGATAATTTGAATCACTGAGAATATAATTATACTGGCCTAGTACATTATACTAAATTGGGAGGCGATACAAATAAGCCATCGTCGTGGCTTTTTTGTAAATAAACCTCCTATGTGGCTTATTACTGAATACTCATCACATATATTGTAATAAACCTCTAATGTGGCTTGTTTATGCACTCATTTTATATATGAAACGTGGTTTTATCGATTAATTAGTGGATAATAAAATTTACAAACAGGCCTCCAACGTAGCTTGTTGGAAAATAAGCTACGTTCGTGGCTTATTCGTAACACTCCAGAGAGTCCAGCAATAATTTCCTCTAATCAAGCGGTCACGTTTTGAATATTAGTCGAAAAACGCAACTCTTTCATATGGCTTGTTCCATTTCATCAATATAAACCAAATTAGGCTAACACTGTCCCATATTTGACTCGCAACCAAACCACTATTGCACATCAGTACAAAAACGGTACAAAAAATTTAGCACAAGAACACCGGACTTAAAAACAACAAGGCGTTTCTACCAGTCGACATGTGTCCGTCTAGCACTTATCAATTTCACTATAAATACAATAACTATCGCTATCTTAATATAAAATCTACATCTTATTCTGACTCTAATGGGAGACTCACTGTTTTATTTTATCTAAACCTTACTTTAAAAAGCGCTAAATTTAAATACATAATATATAATTTAGTTGAGGAAGCCAAATATATTTTGTGGTTGTTACAATGAATTTTTTTCAAAATTAAATATTATTTAAATAAGTTATGAAAATTATATATTTTGTTTGGGCTTATATATAAATAGCAAGTTTTGAAATTCCGAACTTCATATTATGTGTTAGTAAAGAAACATATACCTATGATATTTTCAAAATTAACAATCGCTTGAAATTTTTATGTTAAATTATAATTAAAAAAATTTAATAGGTTATTATCCTCAAAAAATTATGATTATCAAAAAACATTGAATGCGTATTTTTTGCTTTATCTGATACTCGAAAAATTTCAAA
Source organism: Glyphodes perspectalis (assembly GCA_951394215.1). Classification (NCBI taxonomy): domain Eukaryota; kingdom Metazoa; phylum Arthropoda; class Insecta; order Lepidoptera; family Crambidae; genus Glyphodes; species Glyphodes perspectalis. Next base: position 6,933,228 of record OX596227.1, read on the forward strand.
AATACAGCGCTTCAAAGATCTGAAACGCTTTACGTCACTTGGACGGTAAAATCTTACACACCTAGTGACGTCACGCGGTACTTTAACGCGCTGTTTCTTTATCGTTTTTAGTCTCAACAAAATAAAAAACAATCGTAAGCAATATTTTTTGTAATCTAATAGTGGACTATATATTTTTTTTAAGGAAAATACCCTATTGTACAAAGTAATACTCTTTTTTGTAAACTTATTACCAATGTTCACATTGTTAATTTAAAAGAAAATGCTTAGATATTTAAAAAAAGGTATAGAAAAATTACATGCATCCATCCATATAAATTTTGAAAGCAATGCACTATACGTTATACTATGACCAATACACAATAAAACAAATTCTCCGTGTAATCACAAACACAAAACATTTTTGAGAACATTTCGAAAACTTTGCTATTGAAAATGCCTTAAAAATTCCAAAACGTCCCCATTCAAAAACCGTTACGTTTAACACAGAAATTTTGAACACAATATCGACCTCAAAGTGTAGTAGACACTTCACACCGACAAAATACATATCACCTCCCAGTAGAGCCCGCAGTCACCTTAACCCCATCCGGGATTACTCCAGGATTTCACTAACTATTATAGTCTTTGTCACACCTATCGTCGTGGTCCCAGTACTTCTGGTTCCTCGGGACCTCAGTCACGTGTCTCCGGGGTGGAGTCTTCCCGGAACTCGAGTTGGTGTTCAGATTCTCCTGACTCTCCCCGCTGCTTCGTCTATTCATCCTGTTCCCTGGACGGGAATCTCTGGAATTTCTTGAAGTAGACCGTGGTGGGTACTTCTCACCGTCTTTCTTGTCCTCTTCGTCGTCCATATTGTCTTTGGAGCGCTGCCTCGTCCAGTTCCGTTGTCTATTCCTGTTAGCGTCTTCTTTAAGATCGCTTTTCTCTCGTCTCCAGTTCTCTACTGGTCTCCTCGGTTGAGCATTCTTCTGTATCTCATTGTTAACTCGTTCCGGTTGAGGCTGTGGTCTTTCCGTTTGAGTCTGGGTGAACTGGAACGTGTCTCCTTGCTGGTTGAAATTAGTATTAGTCGGAAACTGGTTTTGTATGTAAGTGCCATCTCCTTGTTGAAGATAGTTCGCTGGGTCTTGGAAGTTGAAACTCGGTGGAGGATAATCTGGAACGGTGACCGGATAGTTAGGTGGTAACACTGCAGGGTTGAACACCGGTTCCTCCTCTTTCTCCTCTTCGTTCTGCCTCCACGTGTTCAAATCGTACCGTTTAGACAAACTGTTCTTCGCTGTCCACGTCTCAAAGTTTTCCTGGCTCACGGACAAAGCCTGTTGCTCCTGTCTTAGCAACCCAGCCCCAGCGCCTAATATAGGTCTAAGTTTGGGCTTGGTATCCAATTCATCGTTCAAACTGATCTGTGACACGTTCTGACTGACTTTCTCCGCTACACTGTCTGTACTAACATCAGATCTGTAGTCTTCTTTCTCCGGGCTTTTCTTCCACGAGCCGTAACTGACTTCACTGTAATTTTCATCAGGTGCCAATTCTAAATGTGAAGCATAGAATTGTTGTAACGTGTTGGGTAACGGGAGAAATTTGTTGAGACACAGATCTGCGGAGAGTAGCAGCCATATGATGCTAACCGGAGGGTGGGACAGCAGACGGAGACGGACTGAGATGGAGAGATCGTCTAGTTCTTGGGCTGTGTGCTGAGAAAGGAGTTCTCGGCCGTTCTGCATTAGCTGAAAGTAAAAAAGACTATTTTAGTGACATTGTCTATTAAATGGATGGCAACCAAAATAATAATCGTTTAGCCGTTATAGTTGGTTGGTTGGGTCTTTTGTTGATCGATTGGTGAGCTGATCGTTTCCCAACTAGTTAGTCAGGTCAGCGGGTTGCGACTGGTTAGTGGGCTAAATAGTTGGTTGTCCGCTCGGCGCGTCACCTGCGTGGCGAGGCTGCGGTGCGCGCGGATGTCGTCGCTGGCGAGCAGCGCGCGCATGTACTGCAGCAGCGGGCTCGCCAGGATGTGCACCTTGTTGCCGTTGCACAGCCGCGCCTCTGTGAACATACAATTTGACGATTTATATATTATTTTCTTTGACAGGATCATATAATCCTCCTCGCGAGATCGTCAAGGCTAGTTAACTAACTAACTAGCTGAACTTTACGCCACCTCCCTAACGCCATGGCACGATCCTTACACAAGGCTAGTTGACGCGCCTAAATAATATGACACGGTCCTTACACACCTCACTCGCTTTTTTGACATTCGTAATCCTTTTCATACGCTCTACGGTTATTATAAATAAAAAAATAATATAAAAATAAAAATAAAAATCATTTATTTCAGGCCAAATAACCCAATAAAATTTGTAATAACATTTTATTGGATTATTTGGCCTGAAATTAAATTAAATTTAAATTAAGTATATATTATGGCTCCTAATATCACCTTCTGTTGACACACCACCAATTTGATCATGGCAGATGAATTGGCTGGGTTAGACAGAAAATTGAGACAAAGTAGTGTCAAGTGGCTAGCTCGACGCCTACACAATAACACACACACCCAAAATCAATGAGGGTTTTCAAAAAATAAAAACCGCCAGATGGCGCGAGGGAGTCTCGACAGCAACCTTCATAATGTGACAAATGTCAGTTTGTTCTGACAACTAACCAATGAGGAGGGTGACAAGACCGCACGTCACAGTTACGCCACCTTTTGGATGTTTTAATTCAAAAAACCCTTATTGCACTATTAGTCGCCTTTAACGAAATACGACGAAGAACACACTTTGTGCAGATCCCAGTCAGTCCAAGATCAACACGGAATATGACGTATATTTAAAATGAGACTCACCGGCAAAATAGTCTCCCATGAGATTAGCTGCGTTTATCAGGAACTGTGGGTTTGACCGCTCCAACACGTCAAGTTCTGGAATTATAATAAATAAAAGTTAGACTCGAAACTCGAAACTTGACCTGACTTCGAGGTAAGTAGCTTAAGCACTTGTGTTACGGATATCAGAAACAACAGTGGTATTACAAATATATATTTAAATATTCAATATTAACACCCAGACACAGAACAAACATAAGTATTCATCACACGAATGTTTGTCCTGGGTGGGGATCGAAACCACAACTCATTGCGCATAGGGTACTACCAAATACGCCATCGAGCCAGTCAATGTTTGCGCACACACCTGTTCTATAATTGCTCCTGCGCAGTTGGCTAATCCTCGTGAGATTGGCCGCCGTGACCGATATCGGTTATTATTATTATTATCATGTCTGGTCAGTCACATACATTTTAGATTTCGTATAGACTTGACACAGACAGATGTCGCTACAGGCATCATTTAGACTGATTGAGAGATAAAACCGAACGAAAACGTTATTTTTTCACTTTAAAAAAATGTTTTTTTCATAAAATAAAGTTATTTACGTCATATCTTAGAATTTTTTTTTAAATTTAGGTTAAAAACATGAATATAAAATATTTTCTTCAGAAGCAAACCAAAATAATCTTTGTTTAAAAACCATGAATTTTACACAGACGGCGTATTATTACTAAGAAACAACTAACCTGCACTTATAGCGCCATCTTGTATTATTCCTGACAAACAGACTAAACTTTGCTGTAGTTCCAATCACTCACCACTGTCGCTGTTCTCGCGTGAGTTATAGCAGTAACTTTTCAAGTATGGGCATTGACCCTCTGTTGTACGTAGTATATTATTACTCGTGTGTTATTATACTCACTGGAGTAGGTGCCCTGCATGACGACGTTGAGCAGCGCCCCGCGCAGCAACTGCTGGCGCTGCTGGCGCGTGAACGACGCGCCCACGGCGGCCAGCTTGCGCGCCGTGGTCGAGTTGAGCAACGCCGCGGCGCGGAATGAGGCGAATGCGTGTCTGGAGTGGGAGAAAATACATATATATTGTAGTGTGCGCACCACCTATCTCCCCTTTGCGCCGCACCCGCTCGCTGGCAGACTCACTGGGCTTCCCCAACCGGTTCCGCCCGGTGGGTCCGACCGCGCCGAGGGTGCGCCGGATAGCGCAAGGGTCCTCCCCTCCCCTCTCCCAGCCGAGAGACACAAAACACCCCGAGCTTGAAGAGCTCGGGAGAAGATGCCCGGGCAATGAGCGCCCCGCTCGAGGCCCGAAACCGCCCCCAAGGGGTGAAGAAACCAGACGACGACGACGACCTATATCTGTTTACACCCACACCCACTTCCTCCCTGCGATCTAAATGAAATGAAATGATCTTTATTTATATAGGCTTACAAAAAGCACTTATAAATCGTCAGAACAAATTAAATATAAATATAAACCGGTTCAAACAGCAGATTCTAATGAGAAGAAACCGGCAAGAAACTAAAAGCCTGTTGATTGGTCTTTCATGCACTTATATACTATGGGAGGAAGTGAATGTGCGTGTAAGCAGATACAGGTGGTGCGCACACTACAATAGTATCACGCCCCCAATCCCCAAAGGGGTAGGCAGAGTCAAAGGGGCAGCACGCCCCTTTGACACATTCAGCCAAAAAAATAAACTGGGCTGGGTGAAATGGAAAATTGTGAAAAAGTAGTGACAAGTGGCTAGCTCGTCGCCTACACAATCACACACCCAAAACCTGATATACCATTAGTCGCCTTTCACGACATGCTGGGCAAGGAACACGGTTGGCACATTATTTTTATCCCAGACCGAGCCAGTCCCATAGCATCATGGGAAAATGTTGGACGAGATCTATGCGGCACATGGATTTCATGACTCACTTTTACCATTGATAGGAAGGCAAATAATCGTTATTTCGTAGTCAACCTTGTGGGTGTCTATGATTATATAATTGGTTGGTTGGTTGGTTGGTTATTGGGTTGGTTGGTTGGTTGGTTGGTTGGGTTTGTTGCTATGGTTGGGTTGGTCGGTCGGTCGGTCGGTTGGTTGGTTGGTTGGTTGGTTGGTTGGTTGGTTTGTTGGATGATTGTTAGGTCGGTCGGTCAGTTGATGAGTTAGTTGATCGATTGACAAGAAAGCAGGCCGGTTGATTGGTTATTTAGTAACAAATTATTCAATAACATATTTTAATAATAAAACTCACTGTAATCTGGGCCCGTCTGGACACATGCTCGTTACTGTTGACTCAAAATGCCGCAGTTTTCTATTAAACTGTATGCCATCTTCGCCAAGTGAGAACTGTTCTAGCTGAAAAAAATAACACATTAGTCTATTACAAATAGCTGATGCGACGAACTACGTAACAGCCTTAGAATCATTACCATACAAATAAATCAAATAAATTAACTTCATATTTTTTCGTACAAGATTTCTAAATATTTGGGGCGGTTTCCGTTCAATAACTCGAAAGTTAAAGAGATCGGTTCAACTGTTATTGAATAAGCGGGAATCTATGAACTATGTAAGATGATTTTGGTGATATTCATTATGTACTAGCCACAGGTTTACTGGCGTAGCTCCCGTTCCCGTGGGAAAACTGGGATAAATCAAAGCCTATGTTACTCGCTAATAATGTAGCTTTCTATTGGTGAAATATTTTTTATATTGGTTCAGGGGTTTAGTCGTAAAAGCGTTACAAACAAACAAACTCACATTCGCATTTATAATATAAATAATTAAATAATCAATAAATATTACTCTACATTACATAAATTGATCTGACTCTGAGGTAAGTAGCTTAAGCACTTACGTGACGGATATTAGAAACAACAGTGGTATTACAAATATATACTTAAAACACCCAGACACAGAACAAACACAAGTATTCATCACACGAATGTTTGTCCTGGGTGGTAATCGAACCCACAACTCTTGGCGCTTGAGGCAGGGTCACTACCGAATGAGCCATCGAGCCAGTCGAACTAATCTATATAAATAAAACAAAGTCGTGTTTGTTACACCACTTATAAGTCGAGAACGGCTGAACCGATTTACGTTGTTTTTGATTTGTTGGATTTGTCTTCGTCCAGAATAACAGAATAACTATTAAAAACATTGAAAAATTGACGATAAAACAAAATAAAAGCAAAAGTATTTTCTCATATAAAACGGTGGGATTCGTATCTGTCAATGTAAAATGTCAATCGACAAATCAATGTCGATTTTCATTTACTGGGCGATACGAAGTTCGCCGGGACAGCTAGTATTAGTTAAGATATAAGACTTACCAGCACCAAAAGAGGTCTGTACTGCTCATCTATGCTCAGCAACTCCTTCAGACCTTCGTCCTCAACCGTGATGTGGTATTTCATCTCCTGTTTGACCTCTTTGGGCTTGTCCTCTTTCTCGGCGTCGACCTCTTTCTTCTCTTTCATCTCTGACCTCGTCTCTGAAATGATACACGGCACTGCTTCTTCTATTACGCTGTTTTTGTTGTCTATGCCGCATTCGTCGTCGTACCACATCTCTGCGGGCTGTTGTCTCTGGGTGGTAGTGATGTGGTTGTTACGCTTGAAATGGCGTCTTTGTTTGGTTTATTTTGGAAATGGTAGAGATTCGGGATATCTAAGTATTAAATAAAGGAGTGCCTATGACAAGCAGTGGACAACTTGAAACTAATTATGATAAAGATGATGATCTATGAATGATTATAAATTCGAAAGTCGATCAGCTTTTCAATAACTCAACAAAAAAGAAATATACTAACTTCTAGACGAGCGATAAAGTTGACATTCAAACAGAACAGCGACCAGAAGCTATCTAACCCAGTTTTTTTAAATCGGACCAGTAGTTCCTGAGATTAACAAACAAACGAATAGTCTCTTCAGCTTTATAATATTAACTAGCTTTTGGCGCACACGCTGCGCGTGTGCTTGCCAAAACCCAGCTCTGCGAGGCGGAGGGGGACGCTCCGGGCTTCGCCCTACGCGGAGCTCGGCCTTCGGCCTCGCGATACGCAGCTCGGCCTGCGGCCTCGCTTAGATTACATGGCTGGGTTGGACCGTTCGCAATGGCGTTTTCTTATTCTTTTTTTGATGCCCTACGTTCCATCAAATGGGTCCTAAAGAACCAGGCCTCCGGCCTCGGTACTTAGTTTGACCTGCAGTCTTGCAAAATTACATGATTTATTTGGCCGCTCCGGGCTGCGCCCTACGCGGAGCTCCGCCTGTGGCTTCGCAATATAATATCACTTATTGGGCCGCTCCGGGCTTCGCCCTACGCGGCGCTCCGCCTGTGGCTTTGCAAAATTACAATATACGTTAGGCCGCTCCGGGCTTCGCCCTACGCAGCGCTCCGCCTTTAAATTCGCAAAATTAAATCACTTGATTGGCCGCTCCGGGCTGCGCCCTATGCGGCGCTCCGCCTACGCATTCGCAATATAACATTACTTGTTTGGCCGCTCCGGGCTTCGCCCTACGCGGCGCTCCGCCTGTGGCTTCGCAAAAATACAGTAACTGTTTGGCCGCTCCGGGCTTCGCCCTACGCGGCGCTCCGCCTTTACATTCGCAAAATTACATCACTTGATTGGCCGCTCCGGGCTGCGCCCTACGCGGCGCTCCGCCTACGCATTCGTAATATAACATTACTTGTTTGGCCGCTCCGGGCTTCGCCCTACGCGGCGCTCCGCCTGTAGCTTCTCAAAAATACATTAACTCTTTGGCCGCTCCGGGCTTCGCCGTACGCGGCGCTCCGCCTAAGGATTTGCATAATAGCATAACTTAATTGGCCGCTCCGGGCTTCGCCCTACGCGGCGCTCCGCCTAAGGATTTGCATAATAACATAACTTAATTGGCCGCTCCGGGCTTCGCCCTACGCGGCGCTCCGCCTAAGGATTTGCATAATAACATAACTTAATTGGCCGCTCCGGGCTTCGCCCTACGCGGTGCTCCGCCTTTACATTCGCAAAATTACATCACTTGATTGGCCGCTCCGGGCTGCGCCCTACGCGGCGCTCCGCTTACGCATTCGCAATATAACATTACTTGTTTGGCCGCTCCGGGCTTCGCCCTACGCGGCGCTCCGCCTTTACATTCGCAATATAACATCACTTGTTTGGCCGCTCCGGGCTGCGCCCTACGCGGCGCTCCGCCTACGCATTCGCAATATAACATTACTTGTTTGGCCGCTCCGGGCTTCGCCCTACGCGGCGCTCCGCCTATACATTGGCAAAATTACATCACTTGATTGGCCGCTCCGGGCTTCGCCCTACGCGGCGCTCCGCCTAGAACTTTGCGAAAATTAAGGCATAATAAATGTGCTCCACCTATGCCCACGCAAAGTTACATAGTCATTTGTATGATAAAGACAGTACCGCAATAATATGCAACCGTTTCCCTATACAAATTCGTACAAACTTATCTTTGCGGTCGGCTCCAGTACAAAATGTATGGGAAAATCGAGTACCAACATGACATGGAGTTTTCAATTTTTTTCTTTTGACTGTTGATTTATTGTCCAAAATTGGATCGAAATGGAAATAAATGGCCAATTTTGACAGATCCTCATAGTTATTTTCTAGCAAAAGTCGTTATTTCGAGTTTTTACATTTTGGGGTAAAACTCAAAAATTACCCATAAAATTGGGAAAAACTTATAACCAGTCGATAGGTTTTATAGGGTTCTACAACAAAGGTCATTATCAAAATTTAGCTTTGCTAACTGCAACTGCCCCAAAAACCACTTTGAAAATTATGAAAAATTCACATTTTTACAAAATGGCCGCCACTTGGTCCGCCATTTTTATTTTTTTGAAGCCAGTATTTTTTAGGCATTCTACGTTACATACCACATCGAACTGCATTTTTACTTTTTCGCTCCAACGTATAATGAGTCCTCCAGAGCCTCTGGAAGTAGACCATGCCTTCGGGATTCACCTCTCCGCCGCTCCGAGTGTTGCCATGCGAATGAGATTAAAATAGTCAAATGTCATTTTAATGAACTCGCCCTCTAGGAACCTGGCAATGAATTTACCAAAAAGTCGTTATTTCTACTTTCGACCTTTTTGGGCCATATCTCGAAAACTACCAAAAACTACCAAATTTTTTTTTCACCTGGCAACACATCTCAACCAGACACACATCTGCCTAGTACATTGAGAAACACTGAAGTGTCGCCATCTGCCCTAAAAATTGAAAATAAAATTTTGAAAAAGTAAAATTTTCACAAAATGGCCGCTAGCGCGTCCGCCATCTTGAATTTCCGAATGCCCATATTTTTCCCATATTCTGGGTCGTATACCCCACCAACCCACATTTTTCGTTTTTTCCTCCCGTGCGTCCTCGGACCCACAGAGAGTTAGGAAAATGACCATGTCGAAAAAATGTTTTGGTCAGCTGTCGCCAGTGTTGCCAGAATTTTTCAACAAAACTACCATGAGGCCATTGTAAGTCGGGGTTGCCATAAATCTGCATACTCGATTTTTCGCAAAACGTTAAAATTTTTTCCCTACCATTTTCTACCATGGCTCGAAAACTACCATGAATTTGGTAGAAATTCAAACGCATGGCAATACTTGAATAAATTCTCTACCCTTGCCACATACAACGCAATTCTCTAAAATGTTGCCATATACCCGAAAAATCAAAAACAATTTTTTCGAAAATTTTACGTTTTACAAAATGGCCGCCAGCGCGTCCGCCATCTTGAATTTTGTAATGCCCATATTTTTCCCATATTCTGGATCGTATACCCCATCAACCCTCATTTTTCGTTTTTTCCTCTGACGCTTCCTCTGACCCACAGGGCTCCTAGAAGACGACAATGTCGAAAAAACGTTTTTTACCGATAATTCCCAGTGTTGCCAGAATTTCCCAAAAAAACTACCAAATGGCCCAAGCGGGTCGGGGTTGCCACAAAACTGCATACTCGATTTTACGAAAATCAAAACAATTTTTTTCCTACCATTTTCTCCCATGGCCCGAAAACTACCATGAATTTGGTAGAAATTGTCACGCATGGTAACACTCGAATAAATTCCCCACCATAGCCTTCTTACAAGCGATTCTCTAAAGTGTTGCCATCCACCCGAAAAACGCCTTCAAAAACTGCCAATTTTTTTCTCGGGACAAAATGGCCGCCGGCGCCGCCGCCATATTGAATTTCTATAATCTATGGATAGGGTCGTCGAGTCAACTATACTTACAAGAATTTCCAAAAGAAAGTTTTCCACTGTCTATGCGCGTCCCTTCAGTACGACTGCGCAAAAATGACTCTAAATCGGATTTTCAAACCGCAATTACACCGCCGCCATCTTGTTTTTTTGACATTTTATTTTTTTTCCATTCCTAACCCATAAACAAAAATCTTTGACAGTCTAAACCGCCCCACGTTTCCATACATTTTTTTTTTCCCGCTAACCCATACTCGGCGGCCATCTTGAATTTAAAAAAAAAAACAAGAAAAAGCTGCGTTGATTAAAAATCTAAACCCACCCCCCATACATCGAAAAGTTCTAAACCACCCCCTTCACACCGCAAAAACACCCCAATCAGTGAGTGAGTCAGTGAGTGGTAATTTAGCTTTATATATAATAGATATAGTCTATATAGAGTATACTATAGATATAGATGAACCATAAAAAGCAACAGATTGAGTATATCTCAAGATGAATACTAACAAACAATAGCCAACTTCTAGGCCTAACTATTTTGGGAAAACCTATAGCCTGTATCTACAATAGTTGATACTCTATATCGGCAAAGAAAACTAAATAAAGCACGTAAATAGACTTTAGTTCTATGACTAATTGACTAGTGTTTAAGGACACGTGTGATTTAAAATAGACTATCTCAAAATTTCGATGAATCAAGCAGTCCACCAATAAGCCTAAACAGGAAAATATACCATGATTAGTATATATTTGTACTCAAAACACATAACCACAAGAATACACCATCAATAGGTAGGAATTAGTCCTCAGAGCTGCATCTACACGTTTATAACTAACTAACTAACTAAACTTCACGCCACTTCCCTAGCGGGGTAGGCAGGTAGAACCGAACGCCATATAGCACGATCCTTACACACCTCACTCGCCTCTTCAACATTCATAATCCTTTTCATACAAGCTCTACGGTTTTTATGACTCCTAACATCACCTTCTTTTTCTTTTTCTACACGTTTATTTTTGCTATAAACACAATTTGTTACATAAACCGCAATAAAGGGGTATTGATACTCAATATTGTGTATATTGCACAAGTATGCACTCAGAGGTTATTCTGAAACTGTATTTATTAAAATACAATGACACTTTTGCACAGCTATGCACAGAACAGAAGGGGCCTAGTATTTATTGCACCTACTCGCACCACATATATTACTGCACAGGTGTGCATTCACAGCCTACACAAACGAGACTGCTAGAGATTTTTTGCACCAGCTCGCAACACAATGTTATTGTACAGGTATGCACTCAGAGCGTGCACAAAAAAATTATGCAACGAAACACAATATTGTTGCACACACGTGCACTTAAATTCTACACCAACGAAACTGCGTATATTTATTGCACCAACTCGCACCACAATATTATTGCACAGGTGGGCAATTAAAGATATTCACTCAAAACCTACACGAATGGACAGTATTTATTTATTGCACCAACTCGCACCACAATATTATTGCACAGGTGGGCAATTAAAGATATTCACTCAAAACCTACACGAATGGACAGTATTTATTTATTGCACCAACTCGCACCACAATATTATTGCACAGGTGGGCAATTAAAGATATTCACTCAAAACCTACACGAATGGACAGTATTTATTTATTGCACCAAATCGCACCACAATATTATTGCACAGGTGGGCAATTAAAGACATTCACTCAAAACCTACACGAATGGACAGTATTTATTTATTGCGCCAACTCGCACCACAATATTATTGCACAGGTGGGCAATTAAAGACATTCACTCAAAACCTACACGAATGGACAGTATTTATTTATTGCACCAACTCGCACAATTTCGCACTACAATATGAGTGCACAAGTGTGCACCCAGAGCCTGCACAAACGAGACTAGTGTTGCCGCTCGATAGTCCACTATCGATAGTCTAGCGATCGTATCGATAGCCCCGTGAGTGGCAATACTATCGATAGTGCATTCGATATTGAGCTTCGATAGTATCGATACTATTGCTACTGAATATTGCCACAACAATCGATACTATCGATAGTTTTATCTCATCGATGGTAACCTTTTCCTCAATAGTATTGCTAATACAATAATTGTCTAGTGGATGACAGGTACCATCGATAGTAATTTCGATATTGAGCTTTAATACTATGGATACTATCGATAGTATTGCAGTATACTGATACTATTTTACTAAACTGAGCTATCGATGGATAGTATCGATTGTTGTGGCAATAATCAGTAGCAATAGTATTGATACTATCGATAGGCCTATCGATATTATAGATGATTTTCGAGGTCAACTATCGATAGTCAAACTATCGATAGTTCGGCAACACTAAACGAGACTGCAAGTGCGACTCGTGGTATTTTCGGGACAATGGACCGCACAGTGGGCCAATGGGCAATTGGGGTTGCACCTGTTGCGGATTTTTTGTGTGCGCAGCGGTGGAGTTGCGGTTTTTGAGACGTCTTCGACGATCTTAGTCAATGTTTGTTTGAAAAATAAAAAAAAAATACGTGTTCAATATATTTTTACAATCTAACTGACGGACTAAACAGATTTTTTTGTCATCCTATTACAACGTTGACCTTCACCTGTCACCCAAGAAACTTACTCGGACCGCTTCTAACCCACTACATCAAAGATTGAAACAATAACCAATCAGACTACTTTAGCTAACTTCCTCCTCTTTACAAGACTTGCAGACTTTCAGCAGAAGCAGTCATCATCTTCCTAGCGTTATGTCCCGTGCTTAGACGGGGTCCGCTTAGACCATGATCCAGGATTTAGCGAGTCTGGTAATTACATTAAAGCGACTGCCGATCTGACCTTCGTAACCCTAAGATAGGGGAACAAGACAATTTTTGGATCATGGTTACAAATTCAAAGTTGTTTGAATTTGCAGGTTTCATCACGATTTTTTCACTCATCGTCGAGCTAGTGGTATAAATATGTACATAGATTTGAAAAATCTAGAGGTACATGCCCGGGTTTGAACCCGCACTCCTCGGTTAAAAGGCGCGTGTCCTTACCATTGAACTACCACCGCTCCCAGCAGAAGCAGTGTGTTTCTTTATTAATCCACTTCAAACACGTGCCATGTTATGTACAAGTGTCCGTCACCTGTCGCCCTGAGAGTTAGTTTAAACCGCTTCCTAGACAACTGAAAACTGTCCTCAAGTACTAACATAGAATAAAATAATACCCATTTGCAGCTGTAAATACTATTATAGCTTTTCTCGAACCCCTAAACCAGGGTTTCCCAACCTTTATTCCACGGAGGCTCCCCGAACCAAAAAATATATTTTCATGCCCCCCCCCTTAGGTGTTCAAAAATGTTTTATTTTTTAATTGACCTACGCATTGAATGGATTTATTTTTTCGGAAAAGCAAACTTATCTATTATGCCCCCTTAACATTACCCTCCTGCCCTTAACTAAGCACTTAGCGCTCAAGGCGTCCGTTACCTGTCGCCCTGAGAGTTAGTTCAAACCGTTACCTGGACAACTGCCCACAAGTACTGACATAGAATTGAAGAATACCCATTTGCAGCTGTAAATGTTACTATAGCTTTTCCTCAAACCCCTTTACTGAACACTCGGCTCTCAAGGCGTCCGTCACCTGTCGCCCCGAGAGTTAGTTTAAACCGCTGCCTAGACAACTGTCCTCAAGTACTGACATAGAATTGAAGAATACCCATTTGTAGCTGTAAATACTACTGTAGCTTTTCCTCAAACCCCTTTACTAAACACTTGGCTCTCAAGGCGTCCGTCACCTGTCGCCCTGAGAGTTAGTTCAAACCGCTACCTAGACAACTGTCCTCAAGTACTGACAAAGAATTGAAGAATACCCATTTGCAGCTATAAACAGCTTTTCCTCAAACCCCTTTACTAAACACTTGGCTCTCAAGGCGTCCCTCACCTGTCGCCCGGGGGGACAGCTCCGCCAGCGCCCGCGCCGCCTCCAGTTCGGCCAGCTCCTCACCGGGGCGCGCCTCGCGCAAGTGGTGCCGCCCCGTGTACCCACGACCGCGGCCCGGCGTACTCATCGTACTGGCTGGAACAACGAACATACATATTACATACTAGCTTCTGCCCGCGGCTTCGCTCGCGTGGTACATCGATGAAACATAGCCTATATGTTATTCGGGTGTATGAGCTATATTATTCTAAAACTAACTAACTAACTAAACTTCACGCCACTTCCCTAGCGTGGTAGGCAGAGAGAACCGTATTATTCTAAAGTTTCATTAAAATCCATTCAGTAGTTTTAGCGTGAAAGAGTAACAAACATCCATCCATACATACAAACTTTCGCATTTATAATATTAGAGGGATTGTTATATACAGGCCCGTCGAGTGGTCAGAGACTCTGGCCATGAAACCGAGGGTCGCAGGTTTGAATCCCGCTAGTAGCAAACCTATAACGTTTAACCTACCTTTAGCGTTTCGTGTGATGAACATGGATGTTTCTACTCGAGTCATGGATAATGTATTTCAGCGGTTTTCAAACTTTTTGGCTACGGAACACTTTTGGGAAGCGGTGTATTTTACGGAACCCTAGAATAACTAAACAGTATCGAACCCGCGTAGTCGTACCTATAGTCTTTTATTAATTATGATCAAGACCTATTTTCGTGGTCCCCCCAGAAAGGCTTCGAGGAGCCCTAGGGCTCTGCAGAACACAATTTAAGTACATATATCTGATGTATTAAATATTTAATATATACGCATACATGCTTAGTTTGGAACTAGAGAATTAGTATGCTATTATTGTTAATTATTGACTACTCACTTAAATAATAGTACTGTCCTCCTAACCGATACCGGTCACGGCGGCCAATCTCAACGAGACTCAGCCAACTGCGCAGGCGATATTATAGTGTACAAGTGTGTGCGCAAACACAGGTGCACTCTCTGTTCCTTCACTCCAATAGTCCGGTGAGACCGGAGGTCAGGCGCAGGACCAACGGCTTAACGTGCTTTCCGAGGCATGGGGGTGATTAAACCGCCAACTCCCTATCTCCGGACTGTTACTGAGTAATTTCAATTTTGAAATACCCAGCCACAAGTTTTTGACCCGACCAAAGTTAAAAATTTAATACAGTATAAATATAAATAAATATAAATATTACACTACATCACATACATTGATCTGACTCCGAGGTAAGTAGTTAAGCACTTGTGTTACGGATACCAGAAACAACAGTGGTATTACAAATATATACTTAAATGTTCAATATTAACACCCAGACACGGAACAAACACAAGTATTCATCATACGAACGTTTGTCCTGGGTTCGAACCCACAACTCTTGGCGCATGGGGCAGGGTCGCTACCGAATGAGCCATCGAGCCAATCGAAATACATGTAAATACACGCGTAAGCAAATAATATAAAAAGATAATATGAAACAAAATATTTGCCTACAATCGCGTTATCTAAAGGTTACATGACGAGAAATAGCTACAACAACAAACAATTCATATGTACTCTACTCTAGTACTTATCAGCAAACAAAAGCTTAGGGGCCGTCCATTAATCACGTGAGGCATAAAGGGGGAGGGGGGGGGGGGGGTCGAAATAATCACCAAGCATCACAAGGGGGGCGGGGTTGAAGGAGATATCACGTGTATTTATTTTCGAAACCGAAATACATTTATTGTTACAATCTTGCAAAATTGCGTAAACTGATAACCTTTTTTTTTATGAAGTACTAAGAAAAATATCAACAATCATGTTAATTCCTGTCCTGCCAATAATCCAAGAAATATAACTTAGGCATCCTTAGGCGGAGGTCGACAGAAATTCTCTGCGTGATGTGCGACAAAAAGTGGGGCAAAGTTGTCACTACTTTTTCACAATTTTCCATCTAAACCCAGCCCAGTTTTATTTTGGCTGAATGTGATTTAAAAGGCCTTGCTGCCCCTTGGACTATGCTAACACATAAAACTGGGCTGGGTTAGATGGAAAATTGTGAAAATGTACGTTGTCGCCTACACAATCACACACGAACGAACGGGAATAAAATTTTACAATTTTTTGAAATTCCTATTCGTCTTACTGGTAGGACAAAGCGTGGGAAAGTGGGAAGAACGGGAACAACCCGAAAACTTAAAAACCTAAGCCCATTCGCTCCCTTCCTCATTCTCGTCGTACGTTACTTTACCTTCAAGCAAACATAATATCTATGTCCACAAAAACTGTGACAATGAGAATAGCAAACAATGGATAATTCCTCAGTCATTCCTATTTATCACGAAGCGAGTGTTGTAGGAAACTGCCTATGACTGGCTCGATGGCGCATTTGATAGTGACCCTGCCCCATGCGCCAAGAGTTGTGCATTCGATCCCCACCCAGGACATTTGTATGATGAATACTTGTGTTTGTTCTGCGTCTGGGTGTTATTGAATATTTAAGTATATATATGTAATACCACTGTTGATTCTGATATCCGTAACACAAGTGCGTAAGCTACTTGCCATGGTGTCAGATTAATGTATATGTTGACATTTATTTATTCGTTAAAATTAGTTATATCTCGATATTAGTCGGAGTCTGTATAGACCATGATCCTGCTTGTTACTGAAGCGACTGCCTTTGTAACCTACGGCGTGCGCAGCTTTTGGGTGGGGAAGGCAATACAATATTTTTTGGTCCAGGGGAAGGCAATATACAATATTTTTTGGTCCAGGGGAAGGCAATATACAATATTTTTTGGTCCAGGGGAAGGCAATATACAATATTTTTTGGTCCAGGGGAAGGCAATATACAATATTTTTTGGTCCAGGGGAAGGCAATATACAATATTTTTTGGTCCAGGGGAAGGCAATATACAATATTTTTTGGTCCAGGGGAAGGCAATATACAATATTTTTTGGTCCAGGGGAAGGCAATATACAATATTTTTTGGTCCAGGGGAAGGCAATATACAATATTTTTTTGTTCATAGGGGGGCAACTAAATATTTTTGATAAGTTCTAAGAGAAATAGAACTGGTATCTTGCCAAACGGGCAGGCAGCTGAAAGTGGCATATAAAATTGTTTTTAAACAAGAGTAAAGTTATTGCTCTCGGAAAATATTAATTGATTACAAAATTAACCATTACAACAGAAGCATAAATCCAGTATAAATTTTCTGCTTGTTACAAACAAAATTCTGAACCGGTGGTAGATTCATGCATAGATTTAAATAACATATTAAAAAGCATCTTATGAGAAAGGCTTTTTATACTATAGATTTTTTTTTAGGTGACAAATATTTGTAATTGCTATTATACATATTTCCCTTTTATAGATTGGTATAGCATAGTAGCTTAAGAATATGATAATTGTTATTGATACTGATTGTGAATTTGGCGATAAAAAAGTAATTATTGAGTTTCTTGCCGGTTCTTCTCAGTACAAGCTTCTTTTTTAATCCGGTGGTAAATTTTCATTTGTATGTACTGACGATTTATAAGTGCTTATTTAAGCGTACGTAAATAAAGATAATTTCATTTAATTTCATTTCATTGTAGCTTTAAGAATCATCTATGTAAATTTGACGATATATAGTCAATATAGCCTGATAGCAGGTAATATAAAAAAAATCTTTCTGAACAAGTCTTGGTCTACAGGTGAGCGATGATATTATGGTTTTTGCTAGTGTTGTATATTAGACCGAAAGAGGTTATGTTCCTCTGTTTGATTTAGGATGATGAGAACTTGGAGATAATATAAGGCCCCCCAGGACCAGAGGCACCGGTCGGACCACCCCTTCCGCCCCCCCGTTAGTCGGTCACAGAGTCAACCCATATTTTAAATATAAGTCACACTCTTCTCTCTCATTCAAAATATAGTCCCTTACTAGAAGAGGAAGATTTTATTGTTTACATTGAATAGGCTCAGAAACTTTTCTTTCCTCAAGGGGATCTTTATCAACGAGTAACATAGTTTATTTTCATCATCAAAACTAAAAAAGAATTACCCGTTTCAATCGACAATTTTCACTTTAAAGGGCATGAAGATTAGATTTAAAAACCAGTACAAGTTTATTTTATCTCAAATAAAATAACGGACTGAGATATTGATATGATTCATGCAGACAATGATAATGCCAAAATTTTGAATACAAAATTAATCAAACATATTTACATAGACTAGTATATCATTTACATTTAATGTAACTAGTGGTCGCCCTCTGGTCGAAAATCAACCATAATTGTTTTTTTTTTTTTTCAATTGAATGTATTGTATATTAATATTTTAGCTTTCTGCTTTCCTTCTCTATATGAACTTTAACTGTGTCAAATTGTACATTCCTCCGTCAGTGTAATTTTTGTAAAAAGATGTACAAAATTTTTATTTATTACATAAACATTATTTGACAAATATAATTGTAACATTGTTGAATTATATTATATGTAAAATGTAAATTCAAAAAAATATATTACTTGATTCTTTTACATGGAATCATTTAAACCCTATATGGAGACCCTATGGGATATTAATGAAAAAGATCACAAAATAGATATAAATGGTCCAATTAGGATACCTGTTCCCACCTTTTAGATCTAGGGACTACAATGATATATTTAAACTCTTTTATTAAGTGTTAATGTATACTTGTGAATAACCAACAAGTTTACATTTTAAGGTTAACAAGTGTGTTCACAAAATTATTCAATATGCATACAAAATGCACTTAAAATCCTAACATCATGCATAAAAAATTCATTTATAGCCTTATCCTTCGTACACCTGTTGAAACAAACAAAAAACATATATTCGCGCGGTCTAAAGTATACGAAATAAAGATTGTTATAAATGTATATTTTGTCCTTGACTTTGTCAGTAAACAACTTTGTGATCAAACAAGACCAGGTAGCAACACATTCCAATTTAGATTTCATCGTGAAATAATATGAAAACCAGGTGACAAGTTGAGCATCGAATGTCTTAATTCTTGGTGGATTCTAGCAGGAAAATTACATTGACATAACAAATTATCGACGTAGTAACACAGTCCGAAGTTTTACAAACACTAAAAACATTCAGAACCAAAATGCACATATCATTTACCGCGTCTCCAGTCATAATTTAAATAAACATTGCTTTTAAATTACAAATATCTTTGTCCCACCGGTAAATGTATGGTAGCGATTTGTCATAAATTTCCAGGAAAAACACTTACATCTATCTTGGATACGCGGTAAATCAAAGCGAAAAATAATTGTTAAATAATACTTTTATGTTGAACTCACCAAAAAGGGGAATAATATTAATTCGGAAGTTATTTATTTCCTAGTTGTTTAGTTGCGTAGCGGTTGTCATACGTTTCCTCCAGTGCCATATTGGCGAAATTAGTGCTTGGACAATCCAAACAATCCATAGACAAAATTTAAATTATCGGTTTTTAAATACGAATAATTATTTGCACAACCAGCTAATGTCATAAAAATTATCTAATAAGTAAACCTAATAAATTAGAATTTTTTGCAGTGCCCGACTGGGTCTATATTTTAATTTAATTACTGTGCTTAAATTATAAAAGCAATAACATTATTTGGTTTGAACATCTGCACTACGCTCGAATTGCGACTCGTTTCTTCTTTCCTTTTCATCCTACAACCATTTACGTGGCGAAATTCTAAAGCTTGACTCTTAGTTTTGTGACAAAGTCCACTACTGATCATTAAATCTAGTAGCATAAGGAACACAATAAGATAAAACCACATTAGTCTCTTCGCAAAAATGTGTTTTACCGGTAATCATTTGAAGATAGCTAGATTTGAAGACTTAAAATACTTATACCATTGAGTTCAGTCGAAGAGTTGTGAAATCTGCTATTTTTTTAAAGTTGTTAGTATGTTTCCGTTATAACAAATAATGTGACAGGAGGGCGCTTTAATTGATTTTTAGTCTGATACGGAACATTTACGGTAAAAATCGGTTTTACTAGAAAAGGAAAACTCATCGCCCATAGACACAGTACCGGTTTTCCCATTTTCAGATAGCAAATCACCGATGAAAAGCCGATCGAAAAAATCAAAAATGACATTTCAGTGTCGGGGTGAAGTATGAAGACAGGGGGTTACGTTCTTGCCGAGTTCTCAAGTGAATATTGGGAAAATTGCGTTTTTATCGAACATTATCAGCGATTTTCATCGCTTCCTATGCAACGACCGATAGTTCTAGCGTTCTAAATTAACAATAGGCAATTATTAATTAGTGTACAGTGTTGTCCTTTGCCTGTATTAGCTTTAATCGACGGAGCGATTGTTTGTAATACTGTTTTATAACAAAAAAACATTTTTAATTTAATAAATATCTAATAGGACACTCCGAATATATCGCAAGACTAATAGAAATCAATTAAAAAACATAAATATTAGCCGGTAGAGAAGAGAATTAGCTAATTAGATTAAAAAGAGCTTTAAGTAATTTTTTTAATATTATTTTTTTTAATAAAAGTGTGTAAAGATGTCGGATTCGCAAGGTCAAGGGGAGCCTAATCACAATAAAAAGGATAAGGAGAATGTGATAGCAGCAACTGTGCCAAGCGACAGCCCGGTCACCGATCCGGGACAGGTCCGTGGAGGCACCACGGAGGTGGCTGGTGCGGCTAAGTTCGAGGGGCAGAGGGCCAAGTCTAGCGCGTTGAAGAAATCCGCTAGATACCGGAGCAGGTCGCTGTCAGCATCGTCTGCTGATTCCTACAGCTCTACTTCATACACAGGTGAGACTTTGTGATTTTAAACTATATTTCAATAGTAGCTGTGTCTGCGGTTATATAGCTAACTAAATAACTCAACTTCACGCCACTTCCTTAGCGGAGTAGGCAGAGAGAACCGAACGCCATATGGCATGATCCTTACATCTCACTCGCCTCTTCAACATTCATGATCCTCTCCTGTTATATAGCCTTCCTTGATAAATGGGCTATGTAACACTGAAATAAATTTCCAAATCGGACCAGTAGTCCCTGAGATTAGCGCTTTCAAGCAAACAAACAATGCTTTATAACATTATTTTAACTATGTTATGAAGATTATTTTGGCGCTTGACTCCTGAATTATGAAACTACTAAAGATTCACATTAAAAAACATTATTTCTTTCAAATATGTAAGTAAGGTATTTATAAAGAAAAAAATATTATAATGTTTTGCCTGCCCGTTGTGAATAATCTTTAAAGTAGTTAGACAGAATTTTATGGCACTTAAATTGCCAGATAGCTGATGTATAGTGTATTACAGGCTAATTAAAGATAAACGTTAAAGATCCTTACAAATAAATAAAGTAAGAGTTAATTTTATTTACTTACTAGCTGTGCCAGCGGTGTCACCCGCGTTTATGGTTAATATTATAAAGACTATTTCCGTCATACATGATTTCTATGTAACTTTAACCATTAAGGCTGCACACGCGACGGAAGCTTAAAAAATGGAGTAACTTCTCCCGTTTTCTCAACATTTCCCTTCACTACTCTGCTCCTATTGATTGTAGCATGATGAAAAGTATACTATAACTTGCCCAGGAGTATGAAGAATAACTGTACCAAGTTTCGTTAAAATCCGTCGAGTAGTTTTTGTTTATATAAGGAACATACAGACAGACAGACAGACAGACAAAAATTTTACTGATTGCATTTTTGGCATCAGTATCGATCACTAATCACCCCCTGATAGTTATTTTGAAAATATATTTCATGTACAGAATTGATCTCTCTACAGATTTATTATAAATATAGATTTATAACTAACTAACTAACTAACTAAACTTCACGCCACTTCCCTAGCGGGGTAGGCAGAGAGAACTGAACGCCATATGGCACGATCCTTACACACCTCACTCGCCTCTTCAACATTCATAATCCTTTTCATACAAGCTCTACGATTTTTATGACTCCTAACATCACCTTCTTTTAATACACGACCAATCTGGTCGTGGTAGGTAATCCTGGGCCTTCCGCGGCTCCTACATCCTTCCACATTCGCATTGTATATCTGTTTAGTCAATCTTTCGTTATCCATTCTTTCCACATGTCCGAACCACCGGAGCATGCCTCTTCTTACCTTGACTCCGACGTTGTCCTTCAGACCAACTCTCTTTCTTACATCATCATTCCGAACGCAGTCTGTGAGCGATACACCGCAGATTTTCCGCAGCGCACGCATCTCGACCGCGTTTATTCTACTTTCATGCTCTTTCTGCCATACCCAACTCTCGCTTCCATATGTTAGCGTAGGAATCAGCACCGCATTGTGTATGGCGAGCTGGGCCTTCTGGCTTAAGATTTTGCTGCCTAAAAGTTTTCCTAACGCTCCATTCACCCTATTCCCTGGATTCACTCTTCTTTCTATATCAGCAGAGTACCTTCCATCTTTACTAAATGCAGATCCTAGATATACAATTTCATTCACCTGTTCCAGCACTACATCGTCAACCGTTATCCTTGTATCCGTTCTGGTTTCATCTCTTTCTTTTTTCTTTTTCTTTCTAGATTTATATTGTATCAATATTGAAATAAAATTAAATATAAGTACTTAAGTAGTTTATAGTTGGCAATAATGTTCTGAAGAATGGTAAATTATAAACTAACTAAACTTCACGCCACTAACCTAGCCGTGTAGGCAGAGAGAACCAATCGCCATAAGGCACAATCCTTACACAGAATTTAAAGTGTTTTTAATGTATTTTTGTTACTGGCTCGATGGCGCATTCAGTAGTGGTCTCCACCCAGGACAAATATTCATGTGATGAATCCTTGTGTCCATCGAGATATAAGTACTATGTATGTAGTACATGTATCTCAATGCTTGTGTCTGAGTGTTAATATTCAGTATTTGACTGTATATTTGGAATACCACAGTTGTTTCTGATATCATTGAGGAGTTATCTGGATCTGAACGAACAGATAATCTGTATGGTACCAAATTATTGCAGTAAGTAATCCAGATCAAATAGAGAACATTTTAAATTGATACAACATACAGAAATAAATTAAAATAATGGGTTTGTCTAATATACATTAATTTAAAGTAGCTATTTAAATATTTAATGTAGCTACTCTAATTTATTAAAGCATGTTAATAAATTTGTCCCATGTTGGTATGGGACTAAAAAAAAAATGTGCCAACTGTGGTTTTTGCCCAGCATGTTGTAAATGGCGACTAATGGTATATCAGGTTTTGAGTATGTGATTGTGTAGGTGGCGTGCTAGCCACTTGCCACTACTTTTTCACAATTCTCCATCTAACCCAGCTCAGTTTTATTTTTGGCTGAATGTGGTTAAAGGGGCCAGCTGTCCCTTTGACTCTGCCTATCCTTTCAGGGATTATGGGCGTGATGTTATGTTATGTTAATAAAAATGTATCCTGAACAAACCTAAAGCATGGTTACCCTACACCGAGCGAAGCCGACGGTATAAGCGAATATCAACATAATTAAAAACGTTGTTGGTGCGTGCCCACGCGCGGACGGCCTAAATGCTTGCTGGATTAAATTTTTATGACATATCATGTACGTGAGTGCGGGAGGAGACGCCAAAATTGGTGGCGCCAATTGGGGTAGGGTGTCCATAGATTGCGGTGCTTGCGGGATATGTCCTGATTTTTGTACTTCATTTTTACATAGTATAAAATAAAGTCGCTGCTTCTGTCTGTTCGCTTAGATCTTTTGAACTACGCAAGGGATATTGATGCGGTTTTTCACTAATAGATAGAGTGATTCAAGAGGATGGTTTATTCGTGTTTTATGTTGTGTTGGTGTTTTATGCTCACCGTGCGAAGCCGGGGCAGGGCGCTAGTTAGATAGATTACGTAGGTGTTAGCTCGTCGCCAGCACAAATCATACAACGAATAGATCATTAGCAATAACCGATTTGTTGTATACAGTGGCGTAGCTACCCAGGCGCAAGGCGGGGTAGTGCCCCGGAGGGCTGAAACTTGGGGGACTCCCTTTTTTCCGCGAAGAAATTACGCTTTACGCATCGTCACCCTACCCGGGGGGGTAGGGTAGTGTGTGGGACTTTTGAGGGCCCTTGAATAGGGGGCCCCTGCTCGTGCCAAAGGGGGTAGTGGCCGGGGTACCCCTCAGCGCCTGAGTGGAGGTGTTGACTTCTTTTGTTATTTATTACGCTCTTAATAAATATATAAATATCACAAACATTGATCTGACTCCGAGGTAAGTAGCTTAAGCACTTGTGTTACGGATATCAGAATCAACAGTGGTATTATTACAAATATGTACTTAAATATTCAATATTAACCCAGACACAGAACAAACACAAGTATTCATCACACGAATGTTTGTCCTGAGTGGGGATCGAACCCACAACTCTTGGTGCCACGAGCCATCGAGCCAGTCGAAAGATATCATATTCCGGTAACGGATACCGCTTGGCCGCCATTACGCATTCCTCTCTTTTCGTTCACACGTCACGTCCGTTCAGCGTTTGTGCCATAGACAATTGGGATATAGAGATCACATTTAGCCAAAAATACATTTGTATTGAGTCCAATGGATAGCGGTGGTAACTCAATGGTAAGAACACGCGCCTCCAACCGAGGAGTTCGGGTTCAAACCCGGGCACGTACCTCTAGATTTTTCAAGTCTATGTACGTATTTATACCACTAGCTCGACGGTGAAGGAAAACATCGTGATGAAACCTGCAAATTCAAACAACTTTGGATTTGTAACCATGATCCAAAAATTGTCTGGTACCCCTATTTAAGGGTTACGAAGGTCAGATCGTCAGTCGCTTCAATGTAATTACCAGACTCGCTAAATCCTGGATCATGGTCTAAGCGGACCCCGTCTAAGCACGGGACATAACGCTAGGAAGATGATGATTGAGTCCAATGGATATGTGACAGAAGTGGCTAACTCTTCGGCCTTCATCATCACTAACCCGACACACCATAAGTCGCCTTTTTATATATAAATAAATAATTTCTCCAGACTGACACACCAATTCCCTAGTCCCAAACTAAGCTTAGGCTTGTGCTATGGATACTAGGTGAACGGATAGACATACTTAAATACGTTTATAAACATCCATGACTCGAGTACAAATGTCCATGTTCATCACACGAAACATTTTCCCCTAGCGGGATTCGAACCCGCGACCCTTGGTTTCGTGGCCAGAGTCTCTGACCAGTCAACCAACGGGCCAGTCAAACTTTTACGACAAGTGGCGTAAAATTTAGTACATGCTAGGCACGGAACACAATTTTAAATCCCAGACCAACATGGGAATTTAAATAATCATCATCTTCCTAGCGTTATGTCCTGTGCTTAAACGGGGTCCGCTTAGACCATGGTCCAGGATTTAGCGAGTCTGGTAATTACATTGAAGCGACTGCCGATCTGACCTTCGTAACCCTAAGATAGGGGAACCAGACAATTTTTAGATCATGGTTACAAATTCGAAGTTGTTTGAATTTGCAGGTTTCATAATGACGTTTCCCTCACCGTCGAGGAGCCCGGGTTTGAACCCGCACTCTTCGGTTAAGAGGCGCGTGTCCTTACCAATGAGCTACCACCGCTCCCTCTCGCTATTGTATTGAATTAATACCATAACAAATAATCTATTAAAAATCTTGCTTACTGTGGAACTCTAAAAGGGGCAAGGCTTTCTTTAACTTATTAACATCCCAGAACACCGTCCTTGAACGAAAGTAAGCCATAAGAAAAACAACTTGTTTATTAACAGGTTGAATCTCATTCGCGGGCTGCTGTAACGACGGGCCCGTATTAACATAACGATACATATTTACAAGCGGACAGACATAACGACATAAACTAGCATTATACAGGGTGTTCGGCGCATGCGCCGACAAACATTTTGGGAATACTTACTGGTGGGGTCAATTGTTACCTTTCCATCCTTGGACCCTAGTAAAAAGATTCATGGTTATAAATAACACAACACGTACATTGATCTGACTCCGAGGTAAGTAGCTTAAGCACTTGTGTTACGGATATCAGAATCAACAGCGGTATTACAAATATATATTTAAATATTGGATATTAAATAATTGAACCCAAAACTCTTGGCGCATGGGGCAAGAGTTGTGGATTCGATTATGGTTATGGATATGATTAACATACATACATACATAACATCACCGTAATTCCAAAGGGGTAAGCAGAGTCATAGAGACAGTAAGCCCATTTAACCACATTAATAAATTATGAAAAAAAATTGTTTATGGCTCCCATGTTGATGGTTTGCGCCACCAGTTAATGAGAAGGCCAGTGAAAGATGGATTTATCTAATAGTCACAGACGAGTTGTCACGTGAGCTGCAACTGTGTCAGGGTGGATGACTAGCAATAACTAGTTAGTCTACAGGTTTGAGCATGCGGCATCGGAGATTAAGAGTGAGGTTTCATAATCAGTAACTAAGTAATAATAATAATAATGTCCTCCTAACCGATATTACGGCAGCTAATCTCAACGAGGATTAGCCATCTGCGCAGGAGATATTATAGTGCACAAGTGTGTGCGCTAACACAGGTGCACTCTCTATTCCTTCACTCTCATAGTCCGGTGAGATGGCAATTCGACATGACGGGAGAGAGGTTAGGCGCAGGACCAACGGCTTAACGTGCTTTCCGAGGCATGGGGGTAATTAAAACTAAGTAGAAGAGTGATGGTTGCTGGTTCTAGATTAGAAGTTAGATAGCTCAAAGACTATGAGCCACGGACACGAGATATAAACAGTCTATCGATCACTAGTTATACCCGCGGTTTCACCCGCGTTTACGGTTAATGTTATAAAGCCTATAGGCTGATGTACAACACAAAAATAATTCTTCAATTCGGACCACTAGTTTCTGAGATTAGCGCGCTCAAAGCAACAAACTCTTCAGGTTTATATATTAAGTGAGTAAGTACTAGCTGTGCCGGCGGTTTCACCCGCGTTTAAGGTTAATGTTATCTATACTTATAATAAATCTGTAGAGAGGTCAATTCTGTACATGAAATATATTTTCAAAATAACTATCAGGTGGTGATTAGTGATCGATACTGATGCCAAAAATGCAATCAGTAAAATTTTTGTCTGTCTGTCTGTCTGTCTGTCTGTATGTATGTTCCATATAGAAACAAAAACTACTCGACGGATTTTAACGAAACTTGGTACAATTATTCTTCATACTCCTGGGCAGGTTATAGTATACTTTTCATCACGCTACAATCAATAGGAGCAGAGTAGTGAAGGGAAATTTTGGGAAAACGGGAGAAGTTACTCCATTTTTAACCGACTTCAAAAAAAAGGAGGAGGTTCTCAATTCGACTGAATTTTTTTTTTTTTAAGCTTCCGTCGCGTGTGCAGCCTTAATGGTTAAAGTTACATAGAAATGATGTATGACGGAAATAGTCTTTATAATATTAACCATAAACGCGGGAGACACCGCTGGCATAGCCTATTAGCTAGTATAGCCTATTAGCCTTCCTCGATAAATGGCTATGTAACACTGAAAATTTTTTTCAAATCGGACCGGTAGTTCTTGAGATTACCGCGTTCAATCAAAAAACTCTATAGCTTTATACACAGTTGGCACATTCTTTTTAAGTCCCAGACCAACATAGGACAGAAATGTAGGAGCAGTAAATACTACCACATTGCAATTCTCTAAATTTAGAAGAAACGGCGTACTTCCATCGTGCATATAAATAGACAGCGTGGGAAGATATACACCCGAGACAATGTAAGCTAAACAAGTACACTGGCGTGCAAAATAATCGTCTTTACATCACGGAATTGACTCAGTGAAAATCCGAATAGTAACTGTGTTGAAAAGATTTGTACGACAAATGGACAAGATATATGTAGAAAGCAGATATTTAAATGATAGGCTTAGTTCCTGGCGACCCAAAAAATAATGGTACCTATCTGAAAATTACACTGGACTGTTTTCAAGTCTATCCAATTGAGTCTTTAAGTGTTAAGGTTTCAAAATTCACTGTATGAATTTAATAATGGCATGGGAAATAAGACGCATCAAAGGAATATTTGCTATTCAAATTGATATTTTGTTAAAGTGTGATGCAGTATGAAACGTCCATCCAAATTCACGCATTCGTAATAATAATAAAGTAAATAAGCATATTAACGCTGAGCTACTTTCCCTGTCCGTAAGTGTACTACAGATCAGATTACGTACGGGGGTATCTTCATTGATTGTTACCCGAATATTGTGAAGATACACGGAAACCAAACACGCGATTGTCTTTGAGGACCCCCCACGTGCTAGTTTACGCCCCCGGTTTCGCTCGATATAGTCTACGTACATACATACATAGCATCATGCCCATATTCCCAGAAAGGGTAGGCAGAGTCAGCCCTTCTAACCACATTCAGCCAATAATAAAACTGGGCTGGGTTAGATGGAAAATTGTGAAAAAGTAGTGACAAGTGGCTAGCTTGTCGCCTACACAATCGCATACCCAAAACCCGATATACCATTAGTCGCCTTTTACGACATGCTAGGCGAGGAACACAGTTGGCACATTCTTTTTAAGTACCAGACCAACATAGGATATATAGTCTGCTATACAATAAAATAGGAGTAGGTATACCGCGGCGTGATCCTGGAACTGTTGGCGTTGTAAATGGGGTCTGTACGCCTATGGGAGTTTATCCTGAAGGATAGTGTTTAAGCAAAGGAATTAGGATACATTACGTAGTCATCTTCCTAGCGTTATGTCCCGTGTTTAGACGGGGTCCGCTTAGACCATGATGCAGGATTTAGCGGGTCTGGTAATTACATTGAAGCGACTGCCGATCTGACCTTCGTAACCCTAAGATAGGGGAACCAGACAATTTTTGGATCATGGTGGTCATAAGATACATTATGTATTGTCACGTGTAATTCCCGAAGGAGTATATAAAGACCAACAGTTCTAAGTTTGTCCCATGTTGGTCGGGAACTAAAAAAGAATGTGCCAAATGTCGTAACAGGCGACTAATGGTATATGGGGTTTTGGGCATGTGATTATTTAGGCGACGAGCTAGCCACTGGTGACTACTTTTTCACAATTTTCCATCTGACCCAGCCCATTGTCCCTTATTGGTCTGGGACTTAAAAAGAAGGTGCCAACTGTGGTTATTGCCTAGCATGTCGTAAAAGACGACTAATGGTATATCGGGTTTTGGGTATGTGAGTGTGTAGGCGACAAGCTAGCCACTTGTCACTACTTTTTCACAATTTTCCATTTAACCCAGCCCAGTTTTACCTCTGCTGCCCCCTGCCCCTTTGATTCTCCTTTCCCCTTCGGGGATTATAGATGTGATGGTATGTATGTAGTTATAAGTTCCATAATATATTTTTAGGCACAGTAATTAAATTTTCTATTTTACTCAAGTCTATTTGAGAGAGCGGTGGCAGCTCAATGGTAAGGACACGCGCTTATTAACCGTGGGGTGCGGGTTCAATCCGGGGCATGCACCTCTAGATTTTTTGATTTCTATCAGTACACATACATAACATCACGCCCATAGTCCCCAAAGGGGTAGGCAGAGTCCAAGGGGCAGCAGGCCCCTCTAACCACATTCAGCCAAAAACAAAACTGGGCTGAGTCAGATGGAAAATTTCTATGTAAGTACTTACGTATTTTTATACCATTAGCTCAGCGGTGAGGAAAAACATCGTGATGAATCCTGCGCATTCCAACAACCATGGATGTGTAACTATGATCCAAATTGTCTGGTTCCCCTATTTAAGGTCATATTGGCAGTCGCTTCTATGTAATTACCAGACTCGCTAAATCCTGGATCGTGGTCATAGCGGACTCCGACTAACCACGGAATGTAACGCTAGGAGGATGATGATGATGACTCAAGTCTATTTTATTTGTTAATCGTTAATAATTAGGATATCAATGTATATAAAAATCAATGCCACTATTCGTTGTAATTTTATAACTCAAGAACGGGCTCACCTATCAAAACAAAATGTTTAGGCTTTGTTCGGACTATTTAGTAGATGGTTTATGTGAAGTTTGCACAAAATCGGTAGTTCTTCATTCATCACATTTTTTGTAACAAATGAATTTAATAAATGGCGGATCATTTTGTTACTTAATGGGGATTTTGCTGTCAGATTGAAATTTTTTTTATTATTTCACTTTATACGTAGCGAAGCACGTACCGGGCCGCTAGTTTATTGTAGAACAGACGACTGTTTCTATCGGAGGTGCAGTAGCGAGTGTTATGCACCGGTTGACGACTGACCAATCAATTTTATGCAGGCGAGCGCTGCGGGAATGGTCGCTTAATGTGGAGACGGACTTGAACAGTTAAAGTTGTCAATAAGATACTATATCTTGACTACTAAACATATGTCATCACACCCTCAATCCTATTATAGGATAATACATACATACATTACATACATACATAAAACCACGACCATAACCCCCGAAGGGGTAGGCAAAGTCAAAGGGGCACCATGCCCCTTCAACCACATTCAGCCAAAAATAAAGCCGGGCTGGGTTAGATGGACAATTTTGAAAAAGTAGTGACAAGCGGCTAACCTGTCGCCTACACAATCACACACCCAAAACCCGATATAAGTACCATTAGTCGCCTTTTACGATCTGCTAGACAAGAATCACAGTTGGCATATTCTTTTTAAGTCCCAGACCGACATGGGACAGTGGGCTGGGTTGGATGGAAAGCTGTGAAAAAATACATTACTTTTAGTTAAATTACTTTTAATGCTATTTTTTTTTCACACATAGCGGTGAAACGTACGTAAGTACAAATATAAACACTTTACCGTAGGCTGATAAAAAAATCCTAAAGATGAACCACAAAGTTTCACGAAGTAACGTGAATTTCGTCATAGCGTGTGTCATGCGATTGTCGTATCAAACACGTTGTGTCTAGGTTTATTCCAGTTCTTCTCAAAGTGGGCGATTTTGCCCCATGTAGAGTCTAAATTCTCGCATTCTCGGCTGACAGGTTTTTGGGGCACGGTCTCGCATTCTCAGCGAAGAGGCCCCTTTGATAACAGATGATCTCATTAGCTAAGTGCTTTAAGTTAATAAAATAACTTCACGCCAATTCTGTAGCAGGATAGGCATATAGAACCGACTGCTACATTCCACGATCTTTCAAAAATTCAAAACTCAAAATATCTTTATTTATATAGGCTTCAAGAAAGCACTTATAAATAGTCAATATACAAAAAAAAGAAGAAATAATACTACCACCGGTTCGGAAGGTAGAATCTATCGAGAAGAAACCGGCAAGAAACTCAATAGTTACTCTTTTAAATGCCAATTATACAATTTTGTAAACTTAATTAATCTACACTTAAGACTAGATATCACTGCAGATGAACAATTCATTATGAAGTTAACCATAAATCTTTGTCATTGAGGAATTCTTCGATCTTGTAATAGCCCTTACTCATTAAAAATGATTTAATGCATAATTTGAATCTATGTAAGGGTAATGTTAAAATACTTTGTGGTAGTTTATTGAACATTTTAATACATAGACCAATAAATGAATTACCACTTTTTTGGAGTCTATGATTTGGAACAGCAAGTTTGTGTTTATTTCTTGTATTAAAACATTTACACCTTACTTCTATAATTTATAACTCTTTTCATACATTTTCAACGGTTATTATGGCTCCTAATATCACTTTAATTTAATTATGAACGGAAATGGTCTCATTGGTCAGATATAGCCTACTCTAGATTTGTCCACGCTACGGTCCTCCTTGTGGGCTACAAGGGGACGGTAGGGGGTCCAGAGAAAATTGTGGCTGTAAGAGTGGTTCATTACTCCAATGGATGATATGTATTTTTTTTTTTAAACTTAAATAACGAATCTATTTTGCTACACTATTTTATGATTTATTTGTATTTTTTTTAATTATGAAAAGAGTAATGGGTTACTATTTTCATTATTCTTGCTGGTTCTCGAAAGAAATTGAACTTCCGAATCCGGTGAAAGGTTAATTAATTATTTTTCTTACGATTTGTAAGTGCTCTTTTAAGTAATAATTCCATATATATCAAGATACTTTAGTTTTATTTCTTCTGAATAAAAAAATTAACAATTTACTACGCCTTTCGTATTTAACTTGTGTCTAAGAATCTAGGGGTCGATGAATGTTACTCATAGTGGGCGGTGGATAAGTTTGAGAACCTATGGCCTATACGCATTAAACTTTGCAAATCACGAGCTAACGAGTTTCCAGGTAGGAATTTGCGGGCTTTAACGCAAAGAGCAGAAGTATGTTAGATAACCCACTTAGGTTCGGTGGCTGGGCTTAGAAATAGCTCAAGAGAGATCAAAGCTTGTTTGGCGTTCATTAAATTAAGGAAGGCTAGGCACGGTAGAGAGCCCGGCCAAGTTTGAAGAAGGAGGTTGTGTGTTTTACTGGATTCTTTTCCGAAGAGGTAGGCCGAGTCCGAGGATTAATAAGCTCCTATATGAACACTTTAAAATTGAATTGGGTTAGATGGAACAATGTGAAAAGGAGTGACAAGTGACTAGTGGACTGTGAAACTCCTTGCACGAGTCTGTGTTACCTGTCAATTATAATATTGAGCTCTTTAAATCACAGGTGAATAGGTATTCTTAACCGACTTCAAAAAAAAAGGAGGAGGTTCTCAATTCGAATGATTTTTTTTTTCTAGGTAAGCATGTTACATCGTGGGCTGCATCGACACTTACTATCACGTCAGATTTAAGTCAAATGCAAGACTATTCAATAATAATAACATAATTACACAATGAACCGAACCACTTGTCATAGCCGGTGGTAGGTTCACACCTCCAGCATTATGCTGAGATCAAAAAAAAGATACTAGTTCGTTTTCTACTTACGAAATAGAAAATCTAGGCTAGTAACCCAAACTGGGTAAAGTATTTTAAGTCCCAGACTTACATGGGACTATTTTCTAATATGTAAAAATACACTTGTTCTACGTTATATGCGTTCCATTCTCATATACGGGATAGATATAAAATGAAATTGTAGCGTTTGGCGGGTCGCGTCCGCCTTAATGGCGGGAGCAAAAAAGGGTTGCGATTGCAGGTCCTTCGAGCCGGATATGTTTCATATGGTGCTTACGCGTTGGAAACGGTTATGAAACTATTTTGATGTCTTGTTTCATATATCCCTATATTTTTATTATTAATATTATTAATATCGATATATTTAATCTTAACTCAGTTCGAGTTAAGATTAAATATATCGATAAAACATAAATTCTGTATGCTTTGGTCCTTCGTGCCGGACATTTCTACTTTAAATTTTTACCATAAAGTTTTGTAAATATTATTTGGTCAAAATATAACATGGTATAAAAACTATTGCAATCGATTCTATTAAGTATTATGTAAAGTTTTAAGTTTTTGTATATACTAAAAACAAGGTTTCATTATTATATATACGATAAGCACCCGAATTGTAGCATCGCGTTGTCACGTTAATTCCTAAACAAGCAGAGATAGGCAAACATTTTTGCCAAAATCTTCTCGAGAGCTCTGGAGTTAATATTCTCTAAGTCGCAGTCAATATTTGCTCTAGTTATCAGTGGCAGCCGTTTGTTATGAATTCGGGTTATCCTTTGACTTAGGGAGGAATCTTCATCCTTTATTCGAAAAAAAAAGCAACGCCCCCTTTTATAATATACCAATTTCATATATCTGTTGATTATAATTTATTAAAAATTACAAATTAAATTAGTTTAACTTTCTGTAATCGTGCAATTCGTGGTCGTGGCTGAGGGATAAACATCTTAGACGGCTAGATACGACGTTCTTATCTGGTAATAGAGGCAAGTATTTTATTAAGTTAAATTTCTTATAAGGTACTACATTTCTTATTTCTTATTGGGCACTACTCCTGAACTGTCAACGCCCCCCATTTGCCTTCGAGGCTGCTGACGCCCCCTCGAAGATCTTCAGTGCAGGAGGCGTTACCGCCCCCCAGTGGGAACCTGGGATCTATATTGAAAAGCGAGCAAATTAAAACATAAATGTAACAAAAACAATATAGTGGTTACGGCTGTTATCTCTGCTTGCTATGTCATACATAAAAACCGTTCATGCGTAACCTTCTGTTGCGTATGACAGTAATTTGTATGATCGGCCGTTCTTCAAAACGTCTAGGCATTTTATTTGTCTTAGTAGTGCCTTATACATACATTTCATTCCTAAACCTAATAATAAATTCTCCAGACTGACACACCAATTCCCTAGTTCCAAACTAAGCTATAAGCTTGTCCTATGGGTACTAGGACTACTAGGTGAATGGATAGATACGTGTCATGGACGTTTATAAACATCCATGACTCGAGTACAAATGTCCATGTTCATTACACGAAACATTCGACCCTTGGTTTTGTGGCCAGGGTTTCTGACCACTCGAACAACGGGCCTTAATCGTCTGCTTCCAGTTAAATCAGTCCGGCGCATGGTGGAGGGCAACGCTGACCGGTAACTCCAGTTGTTCGGAGATCTGGCCTGACCACCCCTTCGGGCTTCGACCTTTTCCGTCACCATCAGCTTTTCCAAAATGTTGGCCTGTGTACATACTGTGTATATACATACATATTATAACTAACTAACTAACTAAACTTCACGCCACTTCCCTAGCGGGATAGGCAGAGAGAACCGAACACCTCACTCGCCTCTTCAACATTCATGATCCTTTTCATACATATCATGATGCCCGTGATCCTGACTCCGGTTGAAATGCTCTATACACCGAAAATCCATAAATGAGGTCCATTGTGTCCCATTTTAGTCTGGGGCTTAAAAATAATGTGCCAATCGTAATATATCGGGTTTTGGGTGTGTGATTGTGTAGGCGACGAGCTAGCCACTTGACTTTCCTTTTCACAATTTTCTATTTAAACCAACCAGTTTTATTTTTGGCGGAAAGTGGTTTAAGGGGCTAGCTGGCCCTTCACTCTGTCTACCACTTCGGGGATAATGATATGTATGTGGCACCATTGTTTGTCTGGCCTGACGGTTAGTGGTCACCGTTGTCTATAGATACTTGTAATTCAATGGTTATATCCCGTTACCTTGCGTTACAAGGGATGTTACACATTACTGATTAACGAGGATTCGCTGCGCCGACGCAGACGGTGGAATTTCATCCACCTAGCGTTATATCCCGTGCTCAGACGGGGTCCGCTTTGACCATGATCCAGGATTTAGCGAGTCTGGTAATTACATTAAAGCGACTGCCGATCTGACCTTCGTAACCCTAAGATAGGGGAACCAGACAATTTTTGGATCATGGTTACAAATCCAAAGTTGTTTTTTGCAGGTTTCATCACGATGTTTTCCCTCACTGTTGAGCTAGTGGTATAAATATGAACATAGATTTGAAAAATCCATATGTGTGTGCTCAGGTTTGAACCCGCACCCCTCGGTTATGAGTCGCTGGTCCTTACCATTGAGCTACCACTGCTCCACAGACAGTAGAATGTACCGCGCTGAAATGTTGTAAGAATGAGCATGACAATTTGCAGTCTCTATGTTTTATTATCCATTAACGTGTTAAACCTAATTAGGTACGTCTTTGAGAAAATACACAACACGAGGCTAGCTCTGACAATACTACTTTAGACGAGGGAACGAGAGGAATTGGGTCATGGTTACAATGGTAAGTGGTGACGCAGTTGTGATAGCTCTGATGTTAATGTTCATAGGCTACAAATGGTACTTAACATTAACGGAACATTAACTTAATTTGTGGTCGCAATTTCTGAAACGGCTCGACTGATTTTGATGTTTTTTTTATGTATATTTGGTAGGTATGAAATGTGTGGTAAAGTGTTTTTTACCCAACTATTTTTAAAGGCAGACCAAAAATTTTTCATGAAGGTTTTTCTCAGCGCCGAGCTAGACATACATGTTAGGTAGACTTAAAAATTTAAAACTATGTACCCGGATTTGAACCAATACTCGTCGCATGTAAGACACTAGTTCTCACTATTAAGTTACCACTACTCTCAGGCATTTAATAAAACGGCGTGCAAAATATTATCACAGCGACACCACTCCATACTAGCTTAGCGCGACGAATCTCACTGGCACGATGCATTGGTCACACTTAGCCAGTTCTTTACGCGCGCCGAACGTATTCCAAATCCGAAAAATCAATTTGAAAACCGAATACCAAAGACTAGAGAAAGTGTTGATTTTTCTTTTGATTTTCCTGCTCAAGTGACATTAGTGCTGTGTCAGTGCGGGATTGGTTATCGATTTTTACCGGTTTGCGGTTCTCGGAACCGGGTAAACGGTTTGGGGGAAATGAGCGTGTATTTTTTTTACTTCATGAATTATTCATGGTTTATGCTGGTTTTTTAAATACGTAGTTTAATATTGTGCTAGTTTTCCACCCTGACTTTGCTCCCGGTGCCAATAAAAAATGGCCAAAATCGTCTCCTAACTGTAAGATGACAATTTTGACCACATTTTATCAATATTTTTTGAAGCGGACATCCTAATTACTTTGTAGTACTCTAACCTGTTTACCTACTATATATATGTGTGATAGCTTACATGATAGATCGTATTAAAATCTGTATGTTTTTAATTGTATTACGGATTACACGAGTCCAGTGAATCAAAACATACTGAGTGAGACCTACGCCTTCAGATAACTATAGATGTATGGCCGTGATCCAATTCGTCTGGCTCCCCAGTCTAAGGGATATGAAGGCCAACTGCCAGTCGCTTGAATGTTTCAACCAGACTCGCTTAATCCAGGATAATGGTCCAAGATGTTTCTTTGCGCAATTTCCTTCAAAACTGTTAAGATGTTTTTTTATGGCTTTATAACTAAGGGGGAATTCTATATTATTGATAGGTTCTTATAGTACATAGACTAGCAGGTACCTTGGCACACGAGTTTGATGGCGTAGGTGCAGCTGACCCCCTTGCGTACGCCCATCTCTACTAATATTATTAATGCGGAAGTATATGAAAGATTTGTATTTTTGTGTGTGTGTTTGTAATAAATTAACTCAAAAACTACTCTGCCGATTTTAAAAATTCTTTCACCATTGGAAAGCTACATTATCCGGAAGTAACATAGGCTTATTTTATCCCCATATTCCTACGGAAACAGGAACTACGCGGGTGAAACCGCGGGGCGCTGCTAGTCACGGATAAAAAATATTGGGAATCAACATGGTGTTTGTAACAGATATGCTTGCGGGCATAAATTGTCTATACTCACTATTCTACATACATACATACATACATAACATGACGCCCATAATCCTCGAAGGGGTAGGCAGAGTTAAAGAGACAGCAGGCCTCTTTAACCACATTACAACCCAAAAATATAACTGGGCTAGGGTAAGATGGAAAATTGTGAATACGTAGTGACAAGTGGCTAAATCGACGCCTACATAATCGCAGACTTAAACCTGTTAGTCGCCTTTTACGACATACTAGGCGAGGCAACATGGGACTACCTATTATACTATACTAATACATATTATAAAGAGGAAAGAGTTGATTGTTTGTTTGCATTTAATAGGCTCCGAAATTACTGGACTGATATAAATAATTCTTATACCAATGGAAAGCTACTTTATCAGCGAATAACATAGGCTGTATTTAAATCCTCGTATTCCCACGGGAACGGGAATTATGCGGTTGGAACCGCGGGATGCTGCTAGTAAAGAATAAAGAGTTTCTATTCTAGGACACTTCAATTAATTTACCGTGAAAAGGAAACCGTTTCAATTGATAAATAAATTATAATGTGATAATAGTTTTTGTGGAGAATTAATTATGCAACCTAAATTGTTTGTATAATCAGCTGTCGTGGAGTTGAGATAAGTAGTTTTATGTACGTGTAGCAGTGCTCTGTGGTTTTACCCGCGTTGCTCCCGTTCCAGTGGGAATCTAAAACTAACTAACTAACTAAAATTCACGCCACTTCCCTAGCGGGGTAGGCAGAGAGAACCGAACGCCATATGGCACGATCCTTACACACCTCACTCGCCTCTTCAACATTCATAATCCTATTCATACAAGCTCTACGATTTTAAGTATATAATAATATAGTATTATATACTATATTTTAAGTATATAGGAATCTATACAATATTATAAAGCTATAGAGTTTGTTTGTTTGTCTGTTCGTTCGTTTGATTGAACTCGCTAATCTCAGAAACTACTGGTCCGATTTGAAAAACTCTTTTAGTGTTAGATAGCTCATTTATCGAGGAAGGCTACTTAACATTTACCAAAAGGCGGGTGACCGCGGGCACAGCTAGTGTGGGATAAGAAGATATAGCCTATGTTACTCGCTCATAAAGTAGCTTTCCATTGGTGAAAGAATTTTTCAAATAGCCGCAGTATTCGGAGCCTATTAAATGCACACAATCAAATAAATAAATAAATAAATATCCGACGACATCACACACATTGATCTGACTCCGAGGTAAGTAGCTAAAGCACTTGTGTTACGGATATCAGAAACAACAGTGGTATTACAAATATATACTTAAATATTGGATATTAACACCCAGACACAGAACAAACACAAGTATTCATCATACGAATATAATGTCCTGGGTGGGGATCGAACTCTTGGCACAACTCTTGGCGCATGGGGCAGGGTCATTAACGAATGCGCCATCGAGCTTGTCGAAATCTTTCCTCTTTATAATATTAGTGTAGATTCTACACTGTAGATTAAGTAATTACATACATACAATTAATTCTGCTACCGCCGCATGGGTAGTCAGAGTTCAATTACCAAAAAAAAAAATCGACTTCAAAAACGAACCTAATAAAAGAAAAAATAAATTTACTTAGGCCAATTTTAATACTTATAAATTTGAAGTCGGTGCCAAGCAAAGGCTTAAATTGGTATAGGTACAATTATCACTCAATAGATACATTTTCGGTGTTAATTACCTACTAATATTAGCTTCAATTGTACCAAGTCATTGTTTAACTTGGCACCGATTTTAAAATTATAAGTATTAAAACCTACCCTTTTAGGGATTACAGGCGTGGTGTTATAAAAAAAAGTAACAAAAATATGATGAGGCATTAGGATGTCTCAGATTCCAGTGTCAATGAGGGAGTCCTCCCACGGAAAAGGTATTCAGTGTCACGTTCAGGAAACAGGCATTCCTCGGAATTGCTTGACTGTATGGCAGCCCCCCAAATTCCTCATTAGCCCACATTAAATTACTAATGAACACCGCCACTGAAACAAAAACCCCGTGGTTCGTTATTCAGCCCTGGACATAGTCAACTAAAGGGTGTTCACACAGCGGGCGCACACGGCTATAATAATATCTGTTGACCTACAAACGTCATCGGCGCACTGCGCGGAGCGCGTTATGCGGCACTGCACTAGTTTAAAAAAACTTCAAAAGAGTAAAAAAGATAAATGCAGTTAATTAAAAGCGTTTTAAACAGTCGCCATGTCGGTCTGGGCCTTAAAAATAATGTACCAAATGTGTACTAAGCTTATAGTAAAAGGCGAATAATGGTGTATTGGGTCTTGGCCTTGTGATTGTGTACGTAAAGTGCCAGTCATTCCTATACACGGACTAGTAAGAATGAAGGACTCCGCACCACTAACTGGACGTTTAGGCATCTGTGGAGCTCCAACTTACTTTACACATTGACATCAGGGTGCTTAGCTAAATGCGCGCTAGAGATTCGATAATGAACATCGCTATTGCTTGCATCGCGCCACAGACTTATTCGGGTGTACAAATCGGGAACGAACTCCGAGTTCCGCACTATGAGTTCTTAGTAAACAAGTTTGTGGTACGATACGAGCGACAGCGAAGTTCGTTATCGAATCGCTGGCGCGCATTTGGCTAAGCGCCCTGATGTCAATGTGTAAAGTAAGTTGGAGAGTCAGGCGCAGAACCAACGGCTTAACTTGCTTAAGAGGCACGGGGGAAATAGATCTGGGATATATCAATTGTTTTAGGGTAACAAGTAGCCTATGTCCTTTCTCAGGGTTCAACATTTTGAACAGTTAAGTAGTTTGTGAAGATGTCACAGACAGACAGCTTTACTTTCGCATTTATAATATTAGTAATTATTTTTTCATTGTGCATAACACCGTCCCGCGGCGGTTGAAAGCGCCACATGGTAGAACAACGCGGGAATGTACACACTGACTCTGCTTCGTTGCATTTGCTGACCTAATAAGGACACGTGGGCTGACCTCCAGCAATTATGCCGTGGTCTTGACCACGCTACAGATATACGTCTTGGCGTAAAATATTGTTGATAGAAAAAAAGTTAAAAAAAAATCAGTTCGTGAAAAGTGCCTGACTAGGTTCGACTTATAGTAAAAAAGAAAGGAAAGTGCTCGGCGACATTCGATTTTTGAAATCGCGATGTGTTTCTTAATTTAAAAATGTGTTACCTATCGTATTTGTAAACAGAAACTGAAAAAGATTTTGTTCTAGAAAAGTGCTTGCTTGACATTTCGATTTTTGAAATTGTGGTGGTATTCTTTAATTAAAAATAACTGTTGTAAAATATAAAAAAAATCTTTCACGAAAAGTGCTCGTCGAGTTCCGAAGCGGTTGTGGCTTGATTTTAAATACGCCAAGAATACAATATAACTGTTGTCGTGCAAGTTTTTAGACAATAAAAAAGTAAACAAAGAATTTTGGCTAAGTCACGGCGGAATTAATAATTTAAATTGTCCTTGATTGAAATGTGTCAAGGTTATGCGTTGTCGTGAAATAAAAAAAAAAGAGTAAAAATAAGGTTCCGCTTGTAAAAAAAGTCCTCGAAGAGGTAGAAATTGGTGCAATGTTTTAGATATGAGACAAGAAGTATTGTTATTTGTTATTTTTTTACATTTAAAATAGAACTTGAAATTCGATTTAGCACAAAAAATATTATTACGAATGTGTGTAATTGCAAATCCGAAAGGAAATTGTATAGAAATAACTTTTTCTTTATTTCAAAGACAATATGAACATAAAAACATATAAACCTTCCTCTTGAATCACTATCTATTGGTGAAAACCGCATCAACATCCCTTGCTAATTGAAAATGATAATGTTTGAAAATAAATCATTAGAAAACTACGTAGGTACTAAATTCTTTTGAATATATTGGATTAGCTGAGCTTTACATATATGTCTTCATATATCATTTTGTATAAAAAAAAGACGCCATGTTGGTTGACACAAAAAAAATTTACCAACTGTGTTTCTTGCCTAGCATGTCTAAAGGGCGACTAATGGTGTATTGAGTTCTGGACTTGTGATTACGTAGGCGACGAGCTAGCCACTTGTCACTGCTTTTTCACAGTTTTCCATCTAACTAACCGAACGAAATTTTTGGCTATATCATATTTTACTAAACGTATTGCTTCTTTTTAAAGTAGATAAGACTGACCTTACCATATCACTAGTCTAACAATTATATCATAAGTAAATGAATAGATATTTGTGCAAGACTTTAAAAAGACTGACGAAGAATTTAGTGAGACAGTGAACTGAAGTGCCACGGAGTTGCGTTTTGTTATCTCTACAGACAGACATTATTGTATCAAAAAATTAAGAACAAAATGGCGGGTATTTTGAAGAAAACAGTATCAAAAATCCCTGAGGAGAAATCGTTGGAGAAGAGACACTCGGTGGTATCCAGGAAGAGCGATTTTTGTAAGTGGTTCTTCAGTATGGGGGCGCGGTAGTGGTTCCGCCAAGTCGAGTAATTGAGTTGTGATGGTTTTTTTATCTGTTGTGGATTTCCAATAAGTTCTGAAGATGGTTGGATACTGGCTATAATTATTTAAATCGTAACATGTTGGTCTGCGGCTACAATACGGGACAATTTGAATAATTCTGGTGTCAAATATCCACCACTTGTAGGTCTGGGGGTTGTAAAGAATGTGCCAACTGTGTTCCTCGTCTAGCATGTCGTAAAAGGTCACTAATGGTATATCGGGTTTTAGGTATGTGATTGTGTAGGCGACGAGCTAGCTACTTGACACTACTTTTTCATAATATTCCATCTAGCTGCTCCTTGGACTCTGCCTACACCTTTGGGGATTACGGGCGTCATGATATGAATGTCAAATGGTAAATGGAAAATGACTGACTTGATGCAGTGGCGGACAAAGCCTGTTTTAGGCGTGTTATAATACTTGAAACACACATCAGTTGTAAATATGTAACGCTTTGTCGTATTCTCGTGAATACTGGAACTAATATCGCGATTACCGAGCGACCGATTAAACCTTGAGGAAATATCGTAGGTATAGTTCAGAAAATTATGCTGGAGAGGCGGCCATTTTGTTAATATTAAAATTGGAAAAGTTTCTGGTCATAGATAGATACAATAAATATATATTTTTGATGGATTATAAAATTATATTTAAACTGTCTTATTACTACTTACTAATGTACTTGACTCAAAATGTATAGACTGGACTAACTCAATATTTGTGGTTGCGCAAACGCAGCATGAATGAACATCGAAATAGCGCAAGTACATTGCACTGAACTGCTCTCATTTAGAAATGAGGACGTTCTTGTTACTCGTGTTTCCATAAAAATGTGTTTGTAGTTCGTAGAGATTTATTATCGGCATTATTAAGCATTGGTTTAAATTGCGAAGCGAGTATTAGTTTGGATCACATGAACATACTAAGACGCCTGTAATCTCCGGAGGGGTAGGCGGAAACAAAGGGACAGAAGGTCCCTTTAACCACATTTAACCAAAAATAAAACTGGGCTAGATGGAAAATAGGCAAGTTGACTCAAAAAAAATAATTAGTCCATTATAGAGATTACAAAAAAATATTGCTCACGTATTTTTTCTTTTGTTTAGCAAACCAAACATTACGAAGATACAGCGCGTTAAAGGTGCGCGTGACGTCACTTGTTCTGTTGAATTTTAGTAACAAGTGATGTAAAAGCGCCCCACTCCAGATCTTTGAAGCGCTGTATCTTTGTTATTTTCCGAGCATTTGATAAAGCAAAAAATACGAACTCAATATTTTTTGATAATCTGACTAGCGGACTAAAAAAAATATTTTAGTCAACTAGCCTATTGTAAAAAGTAGTGACAAGCTAGCTCGTCGCCTACACAATCATACATCAAAAAATCCGATATACTATTAGTCGCTTTTCACATGACATGCGAAGAACAGAGTTGGCACATTCTTTTTAAGTCCCAGACCAACATGAGACTTAAAAATAATGTGTTAACCTAACCTTTTTTTTTTTTTTTTTTTTTTTTACTTGAGGAATGCTTACTTACGCACCATCCAGTTAGAGTCCTGGGTGGACCTAAAAGGGTGAGTCGGGCTCGAAACCGGTAGCAAACTCCGGAGACCCTACCGACTAAACCTCAAGGCTGTCGTTCTTCGGGCGCTAACGCAAAACCAACGGGATCCCCACTGTCGGGATTCATCTCGTAAAGTCTACGCAGCGCGCGCTGCCGCCTGGCGGCCCATCTCGAGGGAGTGGTATTCTCCCCCAGAACACCTAGGGTGGTGTTTCACGACCACATAGACAGCTGTGTACCCTATCCTGACGGACCGGGTGTAACACCTGCAGTCGGCTTCTCCGGGGACGATTGAGGGCCAGAGGGCCCACCCCCCTAACCCCCACGACCCCAAAGGCCCTTTTAGTCGCCTCCTACGACAGGCAGGGATACCTCAGGAGTATTCGGAGCCCCCCCTGCAGGGCGCCGCCGGGCTAGACACCATCGCCACGGCGGCCTCGCCTACGACGTCGGGCGGGATCGTCCAGCTCGCGCTGGCGCTCGGCGCTCTCCTTCTGCGACATGACACTGC
Source organism: Glyphodes perspectalis (assembly GCA_951394215.1). Classification (NCBI taxonomy): domain Eukaryota; kingdom Metazoa; phylum Arthropoda; class Insecta; order Lepidoptera; family Crambidae; genus Glyphodes; species Glyphodes perspectalis. The sequence goes on from OX596227.1 coordinate 6,977,134, forward strand.
CGCAGAAGGAGAGCACCGCGTCCCAAGACTCCTCACTACTCACCATGGCAGACACCACGGTCGGTAGAGAGAGGTCCTGCCCAACAACGGCGGATAGCGCATTGCGCTCTACGGCAAAAGCCGGACACTCCTCCAACGTGTGCTCAGCACTGTCCTCAACGGAGCCGCAGTGATGACAGGACCCGGTCGCCTCCCGACCGATCCGACACAGGTACTTCCCGAGTGTTAACCTAACCTAACCTAACCTAACCTAACCAAAAAAACAAATGTCCTTGCTCAGCTACCTATAAAATAATTCCTGTGTCACATATCAGTTTTTCATCTAACCCAAATTTGGGGTAAATATGGTTTAAGAAGCTTATTCTCCTTGGAATTTACCCTCCTCTTCAAGGATTGTGAGTGCGGTGGTATATATGTCTCTATTTTCGGCTTAAGGATGCACATTAAAACCTCAATTTTATATGTAATATTTTTTTCTTTCCAGGGTCTTCTTCAGATGAGGAGGAGACTATCCAGCCCCACGAAAAAGCCATAGCAGCGGGCCAGGCCACCCCGCCGTACTGCGTGCGCAACATAGAGCGACACGGCTTCGGCAGGAGAGAGATAGAGATAGCGGAGCAGGAGATGCCGGGCATCATGGCGTTGCGCGCGCGCGCCAAAGAAGACAAGCCGTTGAAAGACGCCAAGGTGAGCCGTCTCTCTCTCAATAAATGGTTGTGGTAATAACTAGTATAGTAATAGTCAGCTTGCGTGAAATGCGGTCTATTACAGAAACTCTTCGTTTCTCTCTCAACTCCTCGATTTCATTCTCTCCCCTTTTCTCTATGTCTGTGTCCAGATCGTGGGCTGCACACACATCAACGCACAGACGGCTGTGTTAATCGAGACGCTGGCGGCGCTCGGCGCGACGGTGCGCTGGGCGGCGTGCAACATCTACAGCACGCAGAACGAGGTGGCGGCTGCGCTGGCGCACGCCGGTGAGACTACATATAGCCAGTGTCCTCTAGGGTGACTAGACCTAAAGCAAGAGGCGTCAGGAATTTAAAGGCGAACCTTTGTCCGAAGCCGGTCCTGCATACAACCACTATAGCTGAGGCCGGTCCTGCATATAAACACTGTAGCCGAAGCCATTTTATAAAGAGAGGAGGTGGGTGCTCTTGCGTAACTATTTCTAAGCATTACGAATAAAAAAATTCTTAGAAAAAGTTACGCAACTCTCCTCAACTCAACCCCTGCGTAGCAAAAGTTACGCGAGGGTGAAGCCTTATTTAGGGTAGGCTTGTTGTTACGCGCGAAACGAAGAAAAAGCGCATTTACAACAACAAGTACTTAATACTTAAACTCCAAAATACCGCAGGATTCGCGATATTCGCGTGGCGCGGCGAGAGCGAGGAGGCGTTCTGGTGGTGCATCGACCAATGCTGCACGCCCACCAGCGCGTGGCAGCCCAACATGATCCTGGACGACGGCGGCGATGCCACGCACCTCATGCTCAAGAAGCACGCAGCCGCCTTCAAGCACATTAAAGGTGACACTCGCACGCGCCACTCGCACGCGCCACTCGCACGCGTCACTCGCACGTATCACTCGCACGCGTGACTCGCACGTAACACTCGCACGCGTGACTCGCAAGCATCACTCACACGAGATCCGCTTAGTTAGACCATGATCTAGGATTTAGCGAGTCTGGGATTTTCATTGAAGCGATTGCCTTTCTGACCTTCCTAACTCTCAGATGAACTAGACAATGTGGATTATGGTACATTCCTGTGCATATGCTGCGTCAAAATGATTTTAATTAAATGTAAAGCAACATCTAGCTCGGCGTATGCACTTTCACTGCGAGCGTGTAGTTCGCACATATGAAATATATTTTATAAGTGTCGTAAAATTTTAAAAATAAATTATTTTTTTCTTTTTCTGTCTGAACACTTTCTATCTATCTCTTTCAGGGATAGTAGAGGAGAGCGTGACAGGCGTCCACAGACTGTACCAGCTCAGCAAAGCGAACAAGCTCTGCGTCCCGGCGATGAACGTGAACGACTCCGTCACCAAGACCAAGTTCGACAACTTGTACTCGTGTCGGTGAGTGCGAATTGTAGACTAGGAGGCGGACGTAAGGATTTGTAGCGATAGGGGATTTCGATTGTGTAAGGTGGTTTTGCTGTATTGGTGAGGCGCGGTCGATTGTTTTTGAATATATATCAAATAGTGTTGAAATCGTGTAAACAAAGTGGTTCTTAAAATCGTATTTCTTTTATAATTTTACTCTAACTTGGTATGGGACTCAAAAATAATGTGTCATTTGTGTTTTTTGCTTAGCATGTCGTCTAAAAGCAACAAATTATTGGGTAATGACGATTGCGTAGGATACGGGCTAGCTACTTGTCACTTCTTTTCACAATAGGGATGATAACTGCATCAAAAAACTATAATTCTATTTAGTCCGTCAGTTAGATTATACAAAAATACTAGACACATATTTTTCGCTTTATCAAATGAACAAAAAATCACAAAGATAAAGAGCATCGAAGTTTTGGAGTGAGGGCTTGCGACGTCACTATTTAGTAAAAAATTTACGAAAGCGTGACGTCACGCGCAACTTGAATGCATTGTACCATTGTCAATGTTTGTTTGACAAATAAATAAAAAAATATGTGTTCAATATTTTTTTATAATCTAACTGATGGACTAAACAGAATTTTTTAATTCATTATGCCTATTCTCAATTAAATTGTGTTTACAGTAAATGTATGGATTTAATATCATTTGAAGTGTTTATTTTTGTCTTTAGACCATTGAAATAAATGCTTCCTCTTATGTGCATTTTTTTACAATTATCTAAAAAATTTTTGGCTAAAAGTAGTTAAAAATTTTCCATGTAACCAAACCCAGTTTTATTTTTGACTTTATGTGGTTAAAAGGGCTTACTGCCCCTTTGACTCTGCCTACCCCGTAGAGAAAACTGCCCCACTAAATTGAGCGGGGCGGATCCCACAGCGGCTTGGTGGGGCAAAGTGAAACAATTTTCGGGGATAACGTAAAGTCATGTATGTATGTATGTATGTTTCTTGCCGGTTTTTTCTCGGTAGAATCAGCATTCCGAACCGGTGGTAGATTCACATTGCTCTAACAGATTTTGTAAAATTGACGATTTATAAGTGCTTTTTTTAAGGCCTACATGAATAAAGAAATTTTGAATTTGAATTTGAATTTGAATATGTGAGTATGTATGTATGTGTGTCTTGCGTTCACAGGGAAAGTATAATAGACGCGCTAAAGCGCAGCACAGACCTGATGTTCGGGGGTAAGCAGTCGGTGGTGTGCGGCTACGGGGAGGTGGGGAAGGGGTGCTGTCAGGCGCTCAAGGCGTTGGGGTGTGTGGTGAGTAATGTTATGAAGAAATATACAGTTTTTTTATAGCACATTATTAAGTTTTAGTACGATGTTGTTGATTCTTTTTTAAGTCTGGGACTTAAAAAAGAATGCCGACTGTGTTTCTTGCCTAGCATGTCGTAAAAGGCCACTAATGGTGTATGAGGTTTTGGATGTGTGATTGTGTAGGCGACGAGCTAGCCACTTGTCACTGCTTTTTCACAATTTTCCATCTAACTCAGCCCAGTTTTGTTTTTGGCTGAATGTGGTTAAAGGGGCCTGCTGCCCCTTTGACTCTGCCTACCTCTTCGAGGATTATGGGCGTGATGCTATGTATTATTAAGCTTAAAATAGCACAATGTTGGTCTGAATTCTATAAATACATTTACGTTTTTATTTTTGTTTAAACAATTGTTGGTTTTTATTTGTTCGCTCGACGCGAATTGAGGACTTTTGCATAATGTTTTTTTTTTGTATCGTTTAAATAAAATAAAATAAAATAGGTACATAAACATAGGTATATGCATTTCGTACAAACAGCTATACAAACACTGGTGCCTATTTGTCCGAACCTTTAAAATATGCATGTTGTACTTTATATTATACTTATTGATATGTTGCTCGCACAAACAATTGTTGCATGCCGTGGCAGCTTTTAATTAAGGCAACACTGTAAGAAAGTGTCGTTTTTGAAAGTGTAGGTATTAACGTATTTTGGTGTATGTCTTGTAAGCTGTCCTTAAATAAATAAATAAAAACAAATAATGTAGAAATATTTCTAAACTAGTATGTCGTAAAAGGCGTTTAATGGTCTATTAAGTTTGTGATTATGCAGTCTCGCCTATTTAATAATGTCCTATACCTAATCTAACCGATATCGGTCACGGTGGCCAATCTCAACGAGGATTAGCCATCGCAGGAGATATTATAGTGCACAAGTGTGTGCGCAAACACAGGTGCACTCTCTGTTCCTTTACTCTCATAGTCCGGTGAGACGGCACCGACGTGACTGGAGAGGTCAGACGCAGGACCGACGGCTTAACGTGCTTTCCGAAGCACGGGGGAGATTGAACCAACTTCCTGACTTCGGACTGGTGCTGAGTAATTTCAATATTGAAATACTCAGACACAAATTTTTGGCCGGACCCGGGATTTGAACTCGGGACCTACGAGGCAGATTTTACCTTAGATCTTGCTGTCGCTGGTGTACTGAATTATATTATATGTTGTTTACAGGTATACGTGACTGAAATAGACCCAATATGTGCGTTACAAGCCGCCATGGACGGCTTTAGGGTAGTCAAATTAAATGAGGTGAGTCCGTCAATATAGTTAAATATTATATTACTAGCTGTGCCAGCGGTGTCACCCGCGTTTATGGTTAATATTAAAAACACTATTTCCGTCATACATGATTTCTATGTAACTTTAACCATTAAGGCTGCACACGCGACGGAAGCTTAAAAAATGGAGTAACTTCTCCCGTTTTCCCAACATTTCCCTTCACTACTCTGCTCCTATTGATTGTAGCGTGATGAAAAGTATACTATAACCTGCCCAGGAGTATGAAGAATAATTGTACCAAGTTTCGTTAAAATCCGTCAAGTAGTTTTTGTTTCTATAAGGAACATACAGACAGACAGACAAACAGACAGACAGACAGACAGACAAAAATTTTACTGATTGCATTTTTGGCATCAGTATCGATCACTAATCACCCCCTGATAGTTATTTTGAAAATATATTTCATGTACAGAATTGACCTCTCTACAGATTTATTATAATTATAGATTAGACTCCACTAGCTTCTGACCGCGGCTTCGCTCGCGTGGTACATCGATGAAACATAGCCTATATGTTATTCGGGTGTATGAGCTATATTATTTTAAAGTTTTATTAAAATCTATTCAGTAGCTTTTTTGTGCAAGGGTAACAAACATCCATCCATACATACAAACTTTCGCATTTATAATATTAGTTAGGTGTATATGGTGTATTGGGTATTGGGTTTCTATATGTGTAGCCGATTCTTCAATCAATCGTTATTTATTTTTTACAATAAACAAATATATATCCGACTACATGACATACATTGATCTGACTACGAGGTAAGTAGCTTAAGCACTTGTGTTACGGATATCAGAACCAACAGTGATATTTTACAAATATATACTTCAATATTGGATATTTACACCCAGACACGAAAACATACAAATGTTTGCCCTGGGTGGGGATCGGACTCACAGCTCTTGGCACACGGGGAAGGGTCATTAACGAATGAGCCATCGAGCCAGACGGTAACAATAATGGGAGAGGAGATAGAAGAGCAGATAGAGATAGAGAGAGGGGTAGAGACAAGTTCGGTAAATTTTCTCATTCCAAGAAAGTCAAAGAGGATTACAAACTGTTTATGTTATAATTTTACTGTCTTTTTTCAGGTTATCAGACAAGTAGACATAGTTATAACGGCGACCGGCAACAAGGGCGTGGTGACCCGCGAACACATGGAGCGCATGAAGAACGGCTGCGTGGTGTGCAACATGGGCCACAGCAACACCGAGGTGGACGTGCACGCGCTGCGCACGCCCGACCTGCTGTGGGAGCGCGTGCGCGGGCAGGTGGGTGCACCCGGACTATAGGCTAGCTGATGAGTGTAAAATTAACTGCGGGCTCCAGGTCTATAGTCTAGTTGATGACCTTAAAATTGTTGCTGGCTCCCGGATTATAACCTAGTTAGTTTGCTGCGGGCTCCTGGACTATAATCCAATAAGTGACGGTATAATTTGCTGCGGGCTCCCAGTCTATAGCCTAGATGACGCGGACGCCTGTATAACTTTCTGCGGGCCCTATAGTCTAGTTATGATCTGCAAAATATTCTGCGAGGCGCCTAGATTTAACTTTAGATTGGGTCTGCGGAATTTGCTGCGGACTCCTAGACTAAAATCTGCCTTCCCGCTTTACGTGTGCGGTACTTTGTGTTGCCAGGTGGACCACATAATCTGGCCGAACGGCAAACGGATAGTGCTCCTAGCGGAGGGGCGGCTCGCCAACCTGTGCTGCTCCTCGCTGCCGTCGTTCGTGGTGTCGGTGACGGCGGCCACGCAGGCGCTCGCGCTCATCGAGCTGTACAACGCGCCCCAGCACAGATATAAGGTTAATATAAATAAATAACTAGTGATGTTTCGGATATCCGGATATCCGTATCCGCGGATTTTAGCACCAAATATCCGGATATTCGGTATCCAGTATTCGGATCCGTATTAGTAGGTATACATACATATTTAACGATCCGGCACATCACTATAAATATCTTGACTTAACTTAATAAATTTAAATTACTAAGGGCTGATTTTTCAATCGTCAGATAAATATTAACGGTTCGATAAAGTATAAAACGACTGAATTCAAAACGTCATTTTACTTATGTAACTTGCGATATAAGCGGTGACTTTTTAAAACAGTTGTATTGTATTTTATTCGACAATTCTTATCTGGCTATTGAAAAATCGGCCCTAAATATTATTTATTTATTTATTTATTTAAAAGCTTATACTACCATTACAGGTGCCTTAACCTAATGCGATAGCATAGGTCTTTTATTATGTCTTACTAGCTTCTGCCCGTGGCTTCGCTTGCGTGGTACATCGATGAAACAGAGCCCATATGTTATTCGGGTGCATGAGCTATATTTTCGCAGTTATAATATAAGTAGGATGTTGGTCTAGGACTGAAAACACACAGCACAGGTACCTGTGATGTGTGGTAGAGCGGGGGTAGCTTAATGGTAAGGATTCGCACCTCATAACCGAGGAGTGTGGGATCAAAACAAGAGCACTTACCTCTGGATTTTACAAATCTATGTACGTATTTATACCATTGGCATCTGCCGTTTAATTTGAATTAAAATAAATAAATAAAAATAAATAAATACCACTAGCTCGGCGATTAGGGAAAACATTGTGATGAAACTTGGAAATTCAAAAAACTTTGAATTTGTAACCATGATCCAAATATTGTCTGGTTACCCTATCTTGGGGTCAGGTCAGCAGTTACTTCAATGTAATTACCAGACTCGCTAAATCCTGGATCATGGCGGACCTCGCTCCAAGCACGGGACATAACGCTAGGAAGATGATGATACTTATGTAACTTCTAATATCAGATGTTTTTGCAGGCCGACGTATACTTGTTACCAAAGAAGATGGACGAGTACGTAGCCAGCTTGCACCTGCCCACGTTCGATGCCCATCTCACGGAACTGACGGACGAACAGGCGAAGTATCTGGGTCTCAACAAGGTGGGCCCGTTCAAACCGAACTACTACCGCTACTAGCACTAGGCTAGGTTATGGTGTCGCTAATCAACGTGTCACGTGACTGTAATGTGAGACTTGTCATGTTTGTGCGTGCGTAAATTTGCTGCGGGCGCCCGGTCTATGATTTTTGGGTGCTGAAATTTGCTGCTGCTCCCGGTCTATAATAAACAGAAATGTGTCTTGCACCAATTCCTTTTTGGTAACGAAATTTGCTGCGAGCTCTCGGACTAAGTACTGCTAATCGAGGAACATGCGACAAATTCCTGGACTAAAATGTTTTAAGTACTTATATTTACTGTAAGCTTTTGGTAAATTTTTGTTAATTCCGAAATGTTTTACTATCATACTTCCTTTTTTACGGACATGAATCTCACAATAACGTAAAAATTTCAAAAGAGATATATATAAATAGTTTAATATAATATATATATATATATATATATAAATGTATACAAAGGGCTTATGATGTAATATTATCCGGGAGTATTATATGACATGTAATCCGTTATGCCTTGCTCACGCATACATAAATGAAAAAAATATATCAGTATATTAAGAAAAGGTACAAAATTGTATTTGAATATAACATTTATATATAAAAGTCATATATTTAACAAATACAGTCACGTGACACGGTGAAAAATACGAAATTACGCCTATAAGTGGGTTTTAATCCAGGCCTTTGAAAACATTTTTTAAAACCAAATGAAAAACAGAAAAATGTATATAAAAGGTTCACGCCTGGACTATAGGGAATTAGAAAGTTACGGTAAGCTTTTTAACAGACGCTTTCAACGATGCTCAGATAGAAGAAAGGTTTCTGCGCTAAGCGAACACTTGTAAGACGTTTTTGCACACGGTGATGAAGTGACGTAAATTATATATATATGAAATAATCATGATTTTATATATCACGATTCGTATTAGTACTTTCGTTCGTTCCACAACTTTCATTTCTGTTGTACAGCTTCATTTGATTTCGATGATAAAGTGCCGTAAATATATACGTACCTAATTTGGTAATTTCATTTAGTTACTTTCATTTCTTTTTACAACTTTCATTTTTATTGAACAACTTCATTTGTTACGAAACTTTCGTTTGGATTCAAATCTTTCATTTGTTTTCAGAACTTTTATTCATATTCGAATAGTGTGTATGTTTTTCAATTTTGCTTATTTCATTGTGATGGCATTAATTATCTCACTGCCCGTTATATCAATTGATATAGAATACACTGTTTTAATAAAGGGTAATATTATGAGCTATCGAGTTTAACTATAAACTATAATATAATAACTAACTAAACTTCACGCCACTTCCCTAGCAGGGAAGGCAGAGAGAACCGAACGCCATATGGCACGATCCTTACACACCTCACTTGCTTCAACATATAAAATACTAGCAGCGCCCCGCGGTTTCACCCGCATAGTTCCCGTTCCTGTAGAAATAACGGGATAAAATATAGCCTATGTTACTTCCAGATAATGTAGCTTTCCAATGGTGAAAGAATTTTTAAAATCGGCTCAGTAGTTTTTGAGTTTATTCATTACAAACATACACACACACAAAAATACAAATCTTTCCTCTTTATAATATTAGTATAGATATGGTTATAATGTTTCAATATGAATATGTAGGAAGTAGGTCGGTCATACTGAATAAGAAGTTAGGGATCTCAGGATAAATCAAGCTTTTTAATATCTAAATTAGGATTACTATTACTTTCCAGAACTAAATCCTTAATAATCCCAATACCCAATTATCTCTTGTGGTAAATACCTAGGGTTTTACCAGAAGTGAATATTGTTTTATTAATTATAAATTGCCACAGGACACTTTTACAATTAACGATAATAATTAATTTAAATTAATAATTAATTTCAAATTAATTATCCGAGAGCGTCTAGGATAAGCTAGCTTAGTACAACCAGTGCACCGAGCAACGCCAGAGCCAAGACTGCCCGCTCCGTCGCTGCGCGGTCCTTTTATACCCGTTGCAAAACAAGTTGAGTAGAGCGGGCGGTGGGGAGCGCTCGGTGGCGTGATCGGTGCACGTGATCGGTGCACGTGGTGTTTTGCTACACCGGTGTACAATGACGTCGCTGTCCTGCCGACACGGCCATGCTGACATGCGGACGTCCTCGTACGCAGGAACCTCGCTGTAGTTCTAGAACTAAAAGCATCGCTCGATCATCCTGACAAAAAAAAATTACCAATCTTTACACATCGATATGCTCTAGTCTGGTCTTCAATGACCCTTCAGACAAATACAGCTCTGGTCCGGTCTTATCGACCCTTCAGACAAATACAGCTCTGGTCCGGTCTTATCGACCCTTCAGACAAATACAGCTCTGGTCCGGTCTTATCGACCCTTCAGACAAATACAGCTCTGGTCCGGTCTTATCGACCCTTCAGACAAATACAGCTCTGGTCCGGTCTCATCGACCCTTCAGACAAATACAGCTCTGGTCCGGTCTTATCGACCCTTCAGACAAATACAGCTCTGGTCCGGTCTTATCGACCCTTCAGACAAATACAGCTCTGGTCCGGTCTCATCGACCCTTCAGACAAATACAGCTCTGGTCCGGTCTCATCGACCCTTCAGCCAAATAGCATTGGACCGGTTCCTTTGAACCCTGCAACACTAATCAGTTTTGGTCCGGCTTACGCCTTTCAAAACCTTACTTTTTTATTTTTTTTTTCTTTTCTTTTTTTCTTTCTTCATGCTTTTTTTTTTCTTTTTTTTTTTTTTTGCTTTTTTTTTTCTCTTTTTTCCCTCTCTTTTTTTTCCTTCTCTTTTTTTTTAACTTTTATCATTGGACCGGCTAAGCCCTACAATGATAATTACAAGACCACATCTTAAATGACTATCATGAGCTCTATGGACATCAGCTTGTGTTACTACAATTGTAGATTCAGAATAAACAGGTATGGCATTTTCAGAATCAATTAAAATCGTGCGCGAGGTATTTTACTTGGGTTAAGAAATTCTGTCAGTTTGTACTTTTGTAAGGCAGGTAGCAGCACGCCCCTTAAGGGAGTGAGTTAGGGTAATAATAAGGTCAACACCTTCTATTTCCTCTTTTTTTTCTATGATAATTTCGCGTAACGCGCACCAGTTGGTGATATCAGACTCGGGGACATCGGGATCAAAAGGCGCCAACACCGTCGGTATGGAAGATGATTGGCTTCCATTCCAGCGAAGAATGACATTGGTGGTTGCGCCTAGGGTTGCCATCTCCAAAATTTGGCAACCAGGACAAGACGCGTAAAAACCCCGGATTTTAGAGCCCAAAACCCGGACATGTCAACAGATTTTTTTAAACATTGTGTAATAAAATACTGTTGAAAATTATGAATTTAGCGGGTCGGTTAGTCGGTTGATTGCGGCGTGCGAGCACAGTGATTGTGTCTGGGTGGCCGAAGACTTTACATTTTTAAACCCGGACTAATAATGAAGCCCCGCCCAGACGCTCATCGGATGCCCTCTAAACTAGGACAAATCCGGGGAAACCCGGACGGATGGCAACCCTAGTTGTGCCAAGACATTAGGGAGTGGGAGTGGATCCGATCCCACTTCTGATGTAGGAAGTAGGTCGGTCATACTGAATAAGAAGTTAGGGATCTCAGGATAAATCAAGCTTTTTAATATCTAAATTAGGATTACTATTACTTTCCAGAACTAAATCCTTAATAATCCCAATACCCAATTATCTCTTGTGGTAAATACCTAGGGTTTTACCAGAAGTGAATATTGTTTTAAATTATAAATTGCCACAGGACACTTTTACAATTAACGATAATAATTAATTTAAATTAATAATTAATTTCAAATTAATTATCCGAGAGCGTCTAGGATAAGCTAGCTTAGTACAACCAGTGCACCGAGCAACGCCAGAGCCAAGACTGCCCGCTCCGTCGCAGCGCGCTCCTTTTATACCCGTTGCAAAACAAGTTGAGTAGAGCGGGCGGTGGGGAGCGCTCGGTGGCGTGATCGGTGCACGTGATCGGTGCACGTGGTGTTTTGCTACACCGGTGTACAATGACGTCGCTGTCCTGCCGACAAATACAATTTACTTCTTACAGCCTCTAGAAGTCTATATATAGAATTTACGTCACTTTGTTATATAAATAGTGATATTGTAACGGGTGGTCGACAATTGGTTGGCTTACGGTGCGTTATAAATTAAAAAAATACTGTTTCAAGTTTCACTGCAAAATAATAGTTTTGTTTCAAATTCAGTTTAAAAAATAGCCGGAATATTAGAAATGTTATCTGAATGATATGAAATAATGGGTCGTTTTTAAAACGGTGGATTATTTAAACTGTTTTTAAACTTTGACTGATATTTTGTAGTGACAGTTCTTTCTTAAAACACGGCCGTTGGAAAATTAGCATCTCTTCATTTGTACTTTGAATAAGAGCGGCTGTTTTATCTATAGATATCTATAGCATGCACTTTAGATTTATTTCCATGGGCTGAATCACACAGGATCATTATCTTAACATAGAAACTAACTTCACGCCAATTTCCTAGCGGGGTAGCGAAATAAGATGATGAAAATCTTGAAAATCATTATTATTTTCACAAACACTTGAGATGTTCATATGAATTCATGATTCTCATATGAACTTAGATATTAATTCTAAACTTGCTGTCCCGGCGCACTTCGTAACGCATCGTTCTCGGATTTTCTTTTATTATTTTCCTCGCAATGTTTCCATATTTTCTTACCGTACAAACCTTCCCTGGAAGATTACTAACTAACTAACTAACTAAACTTCACGCCACTTCCCTAGCGGGGTAGGATTACAAATATTTTAAAACTAAAATCAAGCAAGTCGGTCTGGCCGTTCTTCAGTTTTAGCGAGACTAACGAACAGCGATTCATTTTTTATATATAAGATAGGAAAGTAAGATTGTCGTTTTCAAACACAATTAAGACGTTTACGCGAATTTATGATTTTATCACAAATTTAATATGTTCATACGTAATAATAATTTTGACGTAGAGCTATAAATGTTCTCATATGCCCGGTTTTCACATTGGACAATGATAAATAATTAAGTCATGATTTTCAACGTTAGAATGATGATAATAACACTAATGGGACTTGTTGACGTTCATACATTATCGTCACATATGAATCCCATTTGTTGAGTAATTGAAAAAAAAATCACAATAAAATTCCATGATATTCTGATAACGATTTATATATAACATAAGTGTTCGTTTCAAACTTATATAAATAAAGAGTATTTTAACTTTGACTTTGACTTTGATATAGTTAATTTACTTCAGATATTATAGATACTAAAAATATAGCGATGGTAGCTCAATGGTAGGGACACGCGCCTCTAAACCGAGGAGTGCCCGTTCAAACCCGGGCACGTACCTCTGGTTTTTCTAGTCTATGTACGTATTTATACCACTAGCTCGATAGTGAAGGGTTTTCCTTCACCGTCGAGATGTGATCGTGATGAAACCTGCAAATTCAAACAACTTTGGATTTGTAACCATGATTCAAAAATTATCTGGTTCCCCTATCTTAGGGTTTCGAAGGTCAGATCGGCAGTCGCTTCAATGTAATTACCAGACTCGCTAAATCCTGGATCATGGTCTAAGCGGACCCCGTCTAAGCACGGGACATAACGCTGGGAAGATGATGATTATAGATACTAAAAACAGTTTAAACGCAAATGAAAATCACATGTGATTCAGCCCAAACCACTTACTAGAAAATAATTGTTGCGTCAAGAACCAGTCATGTTATTTATATGTGTCATGACAATAGTTTTGAATTTGTATTTATTGTGAAGTGAAATTCATAAAAGGTGTTGATTTCACAATGACTATGTATGTCGCAGATAAATCACAGATGTTATGAGGAGTAGAATAATTGCGTTTTGTCATCTTGATTCGCAGTCATTTTGCCTCGTTTGTCAATTTGTTTTCTCTTGTAATTTTGCCGTCTGAGGCAATGGAACGGTTAGTTGTTAAAATCATTTCAAATCCGTTGTTCTTTCAACTATTAATATCGACTATATCGACTGGCCCGTTGGTCGAGTGGTCAGAGACCCTGGCCACGAAACCAAGGGTCGCGGGTTCGAATCCCGCTAGGGGCAAATGTTTCGTGTGATGAACATGGACATTTGTACTCGAGTCATGGATGTTTATAAACTTATTTAAGTATGTCTATCCGTTCGCCTAGTATCCATAGTACAAGCATAAGCTTAGTTTGGGACTAGGGAATTGGTGTTTCAGTCTGGAGAATTTATTATTTACCATTATTTATTTATTATTTATATCAGATAATAAATATCAGCCTACATCACACACATTGATCTGACTCCGAGGTAAGCTTAAGCACTTGTGTTACGGATATCAGAATCAACAGTGGTATTACAAATATATACTTAAATATTGGATATTAACACCCAACGACAGAACAAACACAAGTATTCATCACACGAATGTTTGTCGTGGGTGGGGATCGAACCCACAACTCTTGGCGCATGGGGTAGGGTCAATACCAAATGCGCCATCGAGCCAGTCAAACTGTACGAACTATGTGTAAGTCGTTGATCGATTATACAATTATTGGTATCTTGATATTTTTGTTTCTATCTCTGGCTGCGTATGTAACGCATGCACGATTATTAAGTATCGTCTAATATTGTAGAATTTTTTTTTGCAGCCACTTTATGGCGCCGGAAAATTTTTAATATCTTTCTACATAAAACGAGAACAAACTGACTGACATGTCAATTAATAACCTATTCGCACTGGAATTGAAAATAAAATACCTAAATAATTTATATCTAACTAAACTATCTCGATGAACTAAACAAAAAAAAAATATAATAATGTCCTAATCGATATCGGTCACGGCGGCCAATCTCAACGAGGATTAGCCAACTGCGCAGGAGATGTTATAGTGCACAAGTGTGTGCGCTAACACAGGTGCACTCTCTGTTCCTTTACTCTCATAGTCCGGTGAGACGGCAATTCGACATGACCAGAGGGAAGTCAGGCGCTGGAGCAACTGCACCGCCAACTTTCTGACTCGGGGCTGAGTAATTTCAATATTGAAATACCCAGCCCCAAATTTGTATCAAACCCGGGATTTGAACCCGGGACCTTAGGCAGCGCATGCTACCACTAGACCAACGAGGCAGTCAAAACTAAACTATTGACTACACGAATCACAGACGAATCCAGATGGCTAAACGACGACCTTCCTGTACAAGAAAGTTACATATGATTATGAAATATAAACACTTTATTTTTGTACTAGCTACTGCCCGCGGCTTCGCTCGCGTGGTACATCGATGAAACATAGCCTATATGTTATTCGGGTGTATGAGCTATATTATTATAAAGTTTAATTAAAATCCATTCAGTAGTTTTAGCGTGAAAGAATAACAAACATCCATCCATACATACAAACTTTCGCATTTATAATATTAGTAGGATTATTAACCCAGCATACATTTATTTTTTACGAGTATTTTTTAAAATTTAATTAGCAATGTCCGTATGTAAGTTGTTTGTTAAAAAAATTCAACCAGTTGCTGAGGATTAAACTAATATAACTAACTAAACTTCACGCCACTTCCCTAGCGGGGTAGGCAGAGAGAACCGAACGCCATATGGCACGATCCTTACACACCTCACTCGCCTCTTCAACATTCATGATCCTTTTCACACTAGCTCTACGGTTTTTATGGCTCCTAACACCACTTTATGTTATATGTTCAGTAACAATGCAATGTTTTGGTGCCATCGAGCTGGTCTGATGATGGACACGAAAGTTGACCATTGGAATTCATTTGATTTTAATGCAATGTCTATTAATAATAGCGCGTTTTTTTTTCGAATCATTAAAATATTAATTTATTAACTAGCTAAATAAATTATAAAAATACATAATGTATATATTTTAAAATATACTTTCGTATCACGCAGAACACACAAAATAAGTAGTATATATTCTTAATTGTATGTAGCTTTATACTGCGGGTAGGCAAAATTATTGTTTTCTTATATACCTACACTATCAGTATTTGTAATATTGCTTTAACTGTATGCGTATTTAAAACTGTATTTATTTTATTAAGCATCAATATTTTAGTCGAATTAAACATTTAATAATAAGTTAAGGCCTCTATACAAATTTCTTCTTGCAGGGATATTCAAAACGTACCTGGCCTCGTTTAAATTATCTACCTATTTAAAGTAATTTTATTTTTAAATAATGTTCTATTTAATACATTTTGTTAAAGCATTTGTAAAACCAGTGTTTATAAAAAATATATATATTATGATATTATGCAGGAAAAACATCCGGAGAAACAATTAATTACTTTGAACCATTTGTAATTGAAAGTCAGGATAATAAATGAAATCTCTACTTTAAAATAAATGAAAGTACACTCAAACAAATGAAAGAAGAAAAATTAAAAATTGGGGAAAAAAATTTAATCTATTCCAGAGTTTGGCATATATCAAAGTTTTTATCTTTTTCCTCTTTTGTCCCTGCAAGTAGGAATATAAATATTCCGCTTATGTTTAAATAAATTTGGCCTAAATCGATGTTCGATGTGTTTCGTTCGTGTTAAAGTGTCGACTGGTCTCAACTTCTGATCCTGGTTTGTAAACATGATATAAATTTAAAGGGTGACATTTATGCAAGGTACATTTTAGTTTATGTGAAACCACTTGCCGACTTATTTAACTTTAAATTGTTTAAAGGATTTTAGGAAACTAGCAAATTGTATTTTTATTTATTAAATTTTGAACGAAAAGTAAAAATTATATTTGCTGGTTTTCTAAAATCCTTTATTTATTTATTTAAGGAAAGCTAACAAGTCATACATATACAATAGCATAAAAACGTTTGTGATTTTACATGTATACAGTGTTGCCTTAATGAGGGTTTTTGGATTTAAAACATCCGAAAGATGGCGTTACTGTGACTTGCGGTCTTGTCACCCTCCTCATTGGTTGTCAGAACAAACTGACATGCTATCATCAAGGAGCCAATGGTGACAGTGATAAGACCACGAGACTCCCTCGTGCCATCTGGCGGTTTTTGTATTTTTGAAAACCCTCATTAGAAGCTGCCACGACATGTATAATTATTTGCGTGAAAGAGATGGATAGCAAAATTCTAATTAGGTGTAGAAATCAGGCCAGCAAACAGCAGCCTGTTTATGTTTAAGAGTTATTTCAGTTACAAGTGTCATGTGTGAGTGATCGGATGCTATATTGCTGGCCGGAGTCGCACCATACAAATATAATAACAGTAAAAAATTTAATTACTAGAAAAAATACTGACGGTCAAGCTGTAAGTACTCGTGTTCTATAATTAATATCGCGTTTAGTCCCGTCAGTATTATTTCTAGTGATAATGCAACGCCAAAGTTTAAAATCCTTTAAATTGGTTCCATAGGTTATGTATGTATGTATGGTTGCCTTAAATAATGAGTTGAATTAGTAGGTAAAACGTTTTGCATTTTCTAAAAATAACCTATATAAGTACATACAATTGGAGACTCAACGGTGAAACTTTCGTTGATAACCTCTCAGTCTGAATTATCAATCTTTTCATGTTTACAACTACGGATCAGATTAAAAAAAAAAGTATTATTTTTTGTAGAAGTTATTAGAATTTATTATAATTCCATAAAAATATCTGTGTATTTAATTTTATTTATTGATTTCGACGGAAATTGTGATAACAAGTACACCCGGTGCGCTTTGTGTAAATAATCCGTTTTGAAAAATTGTGTATATTTTTTTTTTAATTTTTTTGGTTCACAGCAACGGGAGATGATATCAATTATAGCAAAAACGTAGAGTTTAGTTAGCGAATGGTGCAATTGTTGTATATTCAACTGAAGCATTTTTTATATGGTATTTGTAATAAAGTGACAAAAGGCACACGAGACAAGATTAATAAGGGGCTATTCAAGTTAGAAGTTAGCTAAATATTACCCCCTATAGTTTTTACCAACTCCCCCCATCTATTAGGCAGCTGAAGTAAGCAAACGTCCCAACGAACCCCTTTAAGCGTTAGTATATAATTGTGCCATTTTTCTTGCGGACGCATTGACCAATGACCATCTAGACCAGTGTTTTTCAAACGTTTCAAATATGCGACCCCCTAAAATGTTTTTAAAAATTTCGCGACCCCCTGGGTCATAGACAGAAAACAGTTTCTCACTAATAGTGTGTAGAACTTTGCTGTTTTCTTTTGGCGGCGTCCCCCCGAGTATGGCTCAGCGACCCCCCTGGGGGTCGCGACCCACAGTTTGAAAAACACTAATCTAGACCAATGGTTCCCAAAGATCCTCTACGACCCGTCTAGTTTACAAACTCAGACTCAGGACCCACCTCTAGGAATTAACCGTTACCCATATAGATAAAGGAAGGAAGGAAGGTGGGTGTGTCGTTCTACGGGGAGGGCCCATTCAGTATTCGCTCGCAACCCACTAGTGGGGCACGACCCATAGTTTGGGAAAGCCTGATCTTGACTTATCACGACCTACATTTCCCCCCCCCCCCCCCCCCCCCAAGTAATTCTTGAACTGCCCAAAGTTATCAGTACAGGTTGCCTTTTAAACAAATATATCTTTCACATTGTATGGCGAAGAGACGAATGGCAGATATTTTACTACTGTTATACATGTTTCAGTTAAATTTACAGAAGTTCTACCCAATGTACAGAAATTAGGCGAAGATAAACTAGTAGGTTTGCATTATAGATGAAGGGAATACGTGTGTGAAATATATGTTATTTGTTTCGTTATTTTTATCACCAGATGACAATATTAAAAAATGTGAGGTTATTATGGAGGTCAGACCATATTCAACCTTTTAAAGAAGGCTTACCTGGATGCTTAGCCGAATGCGCGCCAGCGATTCCATAACGAACTTCGCTATCGCTCGTATCGCGCTACAGACTTGTTTGCGTGGACAAATCGGGACCTAACTCCGAGTTCCACACTATGAGTTCTTAGTAAACAAGTTTGTGGCGCGATACGAGCGATAGCAAAGTTCGATAAGGAATCACTGGCGCGCTTTTGGCTAAGTACACTGGAAGGTTTAGATGGTAGAGTTCTCTGTAGCTAACATGGGATTTTGATGATTCTTGCATAATTTCATAGGGAATCTTCATACTGGTAAGGATAATAATTTAATCAGATGCTCCTTCCCTTCAGTGACGTGTCTAGTGCATTTTTACTTTTACATTTGAAGGTTATATCGCTCTAGTGTTGGCATAGACTTGTCAAATAGAGAAAAACTAGTACAAGGCAAAGCTAGACCTAGAAGTAGATAGGTTTAGGTTTAAAGATCTTTATTTTCTCATAAGATTTACCAAATCACTTACATGAGAAACATTATTTGTTATCAATTATATTCCGTTGGGCAAGAACAAAAGGAAAACATCATTAGGTATTTTGCCTTACGGTAATGTTCAAACTTAACATAGCACATCGAACAACACACAAACTGAGAAATTAAATTTTGGGCCGGTAGGTGTAAGTATCAACCGTCGCTTGGCCGCACTTCTACCCGCCACACTCCCCCCAACGTCAGCCCGATCATAGATAATATATTTTTTTTTATTTCATTTATGAGAAAATTCATATAAAAGATATGAAAGTTTGAATATGGCTGACATTGCCTCACAAATCTTGAAAATGTGCAGACTATACCAACATAGTTACCAACACTGTTGAACACAGGCTAACAGCGGGTCGAATTGAGAGTCGTTCTCAACTCATACTCATCAACATACTTTTTGCCATGCCATATAATTTATGCCATATTTGCCAATATGTAAAGTGTATATGTATATTCATAAGTGTAGAATGACGAGTGGAAGAACATCATATGAAAAATGTCCACCAAAAGTCGTTCAATTGGAATGTCGCCAATGAAATTAAATGGAATCTAAAGAGCATACACAAGATAATGTATTCATATAAACACTAACATTCCTTACAGCTGTGGTCATCAGTTCTGTATAACGTGGAGTTTTTGAAATAAGCTGTAGTCATTCAGTTAACTTTTTATATCATTATCAAACGCTGTATCAATATACACTAGCGCCATTGCGGTCAGTTTGCGAGCAGTTTTTTGACATGACTAACTTGACTTTCATATGAGTTTGCTCTCCGATATTCTACACTTTATTATTTAAAAAAATATCGCTTTGAAGTTACCGCCTGTGTTCAACAAAAATATATAAAAGGTTAATTGTTACCATTACAAATAGCGGATTTGGTATTTTTTTTAAAGTTACTTTAATATATTTTTTTACTATTATTTTGTAAGATTTTATTTTACCGTTAAGTTTTTTTATTATTATTATTACAAATAAGTGCCATGTTGAAAGTGCAATGTTTAAAATTAACGATTTAGCGTAAATATTATTTCTGTATTGATATTATTGTATTATTGATTTAGTCATTTATAATTTTAAAAAGCTTTAAACGAGTACAAAGAGTAGATATTGTTTTGAATTTCCAAAATGTAAAATCTCATTATTTAACTTAATGTGGATAGCGGTCGGTGGGAGAAGACCGTAACTGAAAAAAAAAAAACGAAATAGTGAAATGCAAGTTACAGCCTTTTATCACTGATAGTTTAAAAAAAATAGATGTTTATTTACAAGTAGTTTGTTTTAAATATAATTTCACCGCTGAATTATTGTGTTTTAATGAAGTTTGAATGGGTATTGTAATGTAATTGTGTGTAAGGAACTTCACACCATACAATAAATGTGTTATATTTACAAAAAACACTGATACTTTTACGATTTACATTTGTTTTCATTTCTTTTATTTATTTTCATTACTTTTTTTTTTTTTTTTTATAATTTTTCATGTCGTAGTTCATTTATTGTTATCCTATGATTCAATATTTCACCGTTGGTTCATAATATTCTACCACTTTCCTTAGTTTCTCGACTTCTACGATAATTTCTCAAAATATTTATTTATAGTATGACAATTTACATACAATTTAAATATTGATAATCTAGTCTAGCTTGATCTGTATCTATCTATATCTTGTTAGAAATGGATCTAGTTATTGAAAAAAACCGTATTAGGAGGCTGCTTTAATTAGTGGTCAAGCACCCTAGAAACGAAACTTGATCGGGTTCGAATCCCGCTGGGGTCAAATGTGCGTGTGATGAACAGTCATTTATTTTCAGGTCTGATTTATAAATGTACGTCTAGTTATCTAGTATTCATAGCACAAGCATTGAGATGTGTTGTGTGAAGTTCCCTCGGACGAAAGCCTAACTAGGCATGAGTAACTGCGCTACGTGTTTCAATTGGGGAGCGGACTTAAAAATTCTATATAGTCCGTCAGTTAGATTATAAAAAAATATTTAACACGAATTTTTTCATTTATTTGTCAAACAATCACTGGCGTAGATACAGCGGATTCAAATTGCGCGTGACGTCACACGTAGGTACAACTTTTACTTGCAAGTGACGTCGCCAGCCCCCACTCAAAAACTTTGATGCTCTTTATCTTTGTACTTTTTTGTTATCTTGATAAAGCAAAAAATATGTATATTGTGTTTTTGTATCTACTTAACTGACGGACTAAATAAAATTATAGTTTTTTGACCCAGTATTATCCCCTATTGCGCTAACTCAACCAACTGCGCCAGTTTTAACACACTTTATAATCTGTTAGCGCAATTTTGAGTTACCCATGTCTAAGCCTAACAGCTGGATGTAAAGTAGATGAATACTGACGGTATTGTTGCCATGTTTTATTAAAATAAACGGTTAGAAAAAATATATGTGTTTTATTTGTTCCGTTTTGATTTGCGAAGTCTGCGACCTAAAAGAGTGTGGAGGATTAACCAGAGGGCGGAAGGAGCGGAGGTGAGCCCCGGGCCACTGGGTCGGGCCTCATATTATCTCCAAGTTCCTGTAATCATCCTATAACAAACAGTAACACCCCCCCCCCCCCTTAAGGGGCCTCGTATAGGTCTTTGCCGTCCCAGGCCTAAAACAGGCAAAGGCTTCAAGTACACGACGCCGGAACCGCACCGGCGCCGGACCGCATGTTTGTGTATACGAATGAAAACCGCGCCTGCGCCGCACCGAGACCGCGTGTTGTACTTTGATGCTGAGTGAGCAACGATTACTGCGCGACGCCGGTGCGGCTCCGGTGTGGTGCAGGCGCGATATTGATTCGTATACACAAAAATGCGGTCCGGCACCGGTGTGGTTCCGGCGTCATGTACTTAAAGCCTTAGTCCACCACTGGGTAAACTAACTGTGTTCCTTGGCTAGCATGTCGTGAAAGGCGACTAATAGTTAGGTGTCGAGTTTGTGATTTTGTTGGAGACTAATGGTAGGTATATCGGTTTTGTAGGTGTGAGATTGTGTAGGCGACGAGCTATCCACTTGTCACTGCCTTCACAATTTTACATCTAACCTAACTAAATTAAATTTTTGACTGAATGTGGTTTAAGAAGCTGATTGCCTCTTGGACTCTGCCTTCCCTTCCTGATTGCAGGCGTGAAGGTATGTATCACGGACTAGTGAAAAAAGAAGGACTCTGCGCCACTAACTAGGCATTGAAGCTCATCAGGTGCTCCAAATGACAGATATCCGATATCTGGTATCCATAAGTATTTCACTCACACATGCATAAACGTGGCTTCACGCTATAGTATGATAGCGTGGAGTCCTTCTTTTTTTACTAGTCCGTGGTATGTATGTACCTATGTTTTTTAAATTTAAACAATGACCTAAGTCGTTTCATTGTCCATAATAAATGCATTGCAGATACGGAAAATAAGGATTAGTTTATCGTGGGATTAAGGTTTAGCGAATTTACGGCAGAATGGATACGCATTCCGTGTAAGTCTTTAATCGTTGTAATTTAATCTTTGGTTCCGTACGTGACTAAGTGCCAAATGATTGGAGCGAACCTGAAATCCAGATGGTTTTGATGTTATCCTATAATATATACCTATATATTTATTTGTTCTACACTAGCGACCCGCCCCGGCTTTGCACGGTGAGCACAAAACAGTATGAAACTATACACATACCTAAACCTTCTTCTTGAAAGACTATCTATCTATCTATCTATAGTTGAAAACCGCATCAACATACCTTACGTCTACAAGATCTAAGCGAACAGACAGAAGCGGCGACTTTGTTATATATCTACTATCTAAAGTATATATCTATATAGTTTAGTTTGACATTACTAATAACACATAACATAACATCACGACCATAATCCCCGAACGGGCAGATTCAAAGTCACATTTAGCCAAAAATAAAACTGGGCTGGGTTAGAGGGAAATTACCCAAATAAACCATTAGTCGCTATATCGGGTATACCATTAGGCACATTATTTTTAAGTCCCAGACCAACAGGGGACAATGGGCTGGTTTAGATGGAAAATTGTGAAAAAGTAGTGGCAGTTGGCTAGCTCGCCTACACAATCACATACCCAAAACCCGATATACCATTAGTCGCCTTTTACGACAAGCTACATTACTAATCACAATATAAAAAAATAGACACGTAACCCTAAATCTACCAATCCAATACACGCTTAATCGGTTTTTTTTATAGTAGGTCCAAATCCATGTTTATGAAGATAAGTAATACCTAATGTGATATCTTGGGATTATCCTGTACAAATCAGATGCAACGTGGAAGGTATTTGTCGTTAAGCAATCCACGAATAAAACGAGTACCTAATTTAACTAACTAACTAACTAACTAAACTTCACGCCACTTCCCTAGCGGGGTAGGCAGAGAGAACCGAACGCCATATGGCACGATCCTTACACACCTCACTCGCCTCTTCAACATTCATAATCCTTTTCATACAAGCTCTACGATTTTTATGACTCCTAACATCACCTTCTTTTAATACACGACCAATCTGGTCGTGGTAGGTGAGCCTGGGCCTTCCGCGGCTCCTACATCCTTCCACATTCGCATTGTATATTTAATTTAATTCAAATTCAAAATCTCTTTATTTATATAGGCTTCAAAAAATCACTTATAAATAGTCAAGTTAAACAGAAAAAAGTATTACCACCGGTTCGGAAGGTAGAATCTATCGGGAAGGAACCGGCAAGAAACTCGATAGTTACTCTTTTAAATGCCAAAAGTTACAATTTACTACTTAATCCTAGTCGAAACATTTCCTGCTATTGTGAAATGAAACGAAATTATCTTTTAGTAGGTGTAATAATAATAATATCCTAACCTATGTATATCAGTCACGGCGGCCAATCTCAACGAGGATTAGCCAATTGCGCAGGAGATATTACAGTGTGTGCGCAAACACAGGTACACTGTCTGTTCCTTCACTCTTATAGTCTGGTGAGGGGACCGACATGACCGGAGAGAGATGTGAAGAAACATGGCAAAATAATCATGTCTGTTGTATTGGAGCCCCCTTAATATTTATTTATTTTATTCTGTTTTTTTTGTGATTTGTTGTTATAGCGGCTACAGAAATACGTCATCTGAGAATTGACATTTTCACAGATGATGTATTTATGTCTAACTATCACGGTTTATAAAATACCTACAGCAGACAGACAGACAGACAGACGGACGGACAGCGAAGTCTTCGTAATAGGGTCGCGTCTTACTCTTTGGGTATGGAACATTAAAAACTACCGGCTCTAATCGATACAAGGTTATTTTTAGTATAAGTATGTATGTAAACCGAAACATGGGTCAAATATTTCCATTTAAAGAGTCGGTATAAAAAAATTACGATGGTATCATGGACTAGTAAAAAAAGAAGGACTCCGCGCCACTAACTAGACATTGAAGCTCCTCAGGTGCTCCCCCTTGACAAGCAACTTACGTCACACATTGACATAATAAGTACTCCAAATGACAGATATCCGATATCTGGTATCCATAATTAACTCACTCACGCATGCATAAACGTGGCTTCACGCTATAGTATGATAGCGTGGAGTCCTTCTTTTTTTACTAGTCCGTGGATGATATCATAAAAACTCACGAAGTTACAATATTTTTGGGTTACCCCGTTGTCCACGCGCGAGTATTTTGCGTGCTTGCGCTTATTATAAATAATATCTACTAACGGGACTAAAAGACCTTGTGACCTTGTGATCAATGATAATTTTTATTGACTGTTATATACACAGTAGGTATATGTATGAATGAATAAATATCAGCCAACGTCACATACATTTATCTGATTCTGAGTTAAGTAAGTAGCTTATGCACTTGTGTTACGGATATCAGAAACAACAGCGGTCACAAATATACCTACAAGCTTAATTTTAGTATAAGCGTAATCTCTCACCCGCTTATTTAACTAATTATTCTAAGAAACTAATTTTAATCGTAAAACCGTAGAGCTTGTATGAAAAGGACTATGAATGTAAAATAGGCGAGTAAGGTGTGTAAGGACCGTGCCATATGGTGTTCGGTTCTCTCTGCCTACCCCGCTAGGGAAGTGGCTGAAGTTAAGTTAGTTAGTTAGTTACTATTTTTAAGGGATTTTAGAAAATGGACAAACATTTTTTTTATTTCCTATCAAAAACGTTCAGCTGAGTGACTTCTTTATACGAATAATGTGATAAATAAGTAGGTTAGAGTTTTCGCATAAGTATACTAAAAATAACAATGTATTTTAGATATTAAGTAGATGTTAACTTGCTAAAATTATGTTTTTGGGACACAGAAAAAACACAAGTATTCATCACACGAATGTTTGTCCTAGGTGGGGCAACCCAAAAATTTGATATTCAAATTAAAAAATTTCAAAATATCGCTTTCTATACAAGATTCAAGAAAGCACTTAAATAGTCAATAATAATTAGTGTTACCCAAAGCAAGACTCTTGCGGCGGTCTTGCATGCCGTTATCTTGCAGACTCAATCTTGTTCTTGATCAAATGTTGCTTGTCGCTTGGTCCTGTGTTAAGACCAAGCAACAAGCAACATTTAAGCAAGAACAAGACTAAATCTGCAAGATGACGACGTGCAAGACCGCTGCAAGAGTCTTGCTTTGGGCAACACTAAATAATACAAAAACCAAAAAGAACAAATAATACTACCACCGGTTCGTAATGTAGATTCTATCGAGAAGAAACCGGCAAGAAACTCGATAGTTACTCTTTTAAATTCCAATTATACAATTTTGTAAACTTAATTAATCTACTCTTAGACTAGATATCACTGCAGTTGAACACTTCATTATGAAGTTGACCATAAATCCTTGTCATAGAGGTATTCTTAAATCTTGTAATAGCCCAACTCTTGGCGCATAGGACAAGGTCATTACCAACCAATGCTCCATCGAGTTAGATTTATGAATGGAATCTTAGACAACGTGAAGTATGTTTAGCTTGTCGATTCATTAAGTGACTCATTGTATAACAATTTACAATTCACAACGCATGTCTAGAACAACGGAAAATATAAAGAAATAATATTTTCTAAGAACAAACGTTTAGGAAATTCTAATTGGTTTTCCTTTTTCGCATTTATTTTCCGATGACATCAACGCCATATGGCGTTCGGTTCTCTCTGCCTACCCCGCTAGGGAAGTGGCGTGAAGTTTAGTTAGTTAGTTAGTTAGACATCATATGAATAGGTTAGGGTGTGTGATTAATTAATATCCTTATGTAGATTCGAAGGTTTGTCTCTTCAGGCCAAGTTCTTTTCCCCGTTGGCGCCCATGCTGAAGTTATCTTGCTTAATTTTAGCAATATTCTTACTCCAAGTTTTGTTTAGTTTATTAGAAACCACCTATCTATTTATTTAAGTCATTATTCTAAGGAACTACTTACTTTAAAAGATTTTAGAAAATTATATATATTTTTTTTAATTTTCTATACAACAGTTGACAAGCTGATTGGCTATTTTGTATGAAGAGTAAAAAGTTTTTTTCCTCATTTATTAAAATCCTTTATATTGGTTCCTTAGAATCAAAAACTTACACTTCCATTTCCATGTAGGTCCCAACTTTTTCTTTTTTATATCAGACTAAGTACATCACATACATTGATCTGACTCCGAGGTAAGTAGCTTATGTACTTGTGTTACGGATATCAGAAACAACAATGGTATTACAAAATATAAATATATAATATAATACTTAAATATTGAATATTAACACCCAGACACAGATCAAACACAAGTATTCATCATACGAATATTTGTCCCGGGTGGAGATCAAACCCACAGCTCTCGGCGCATGGGGCAGGGTCACTACCGAATGAGCCATCGAGCTTGTCTTTACTATACTACTACTGCACAAACTATTTTATACATATATACATATATAACATCACGCCCATAATCCCCGAAGGGGTAGGCAGAGTCAAAGGGGCAGCATGCCTCTTCAACCACATTCAGCCAAAAATAAAGCCTGGCTGGGTGACACCGCTGGCACAGCTAGTATACAATAAACTTTGTATACTAGCTGTGCCAGCGGTGTCACCCTCGTTTATGGTTAATATTATAAAGACTATTTCCGTCATACATGATTTGTATGTAACTTTAACCATTAAGGCTGCACACGCGACGGAAGCTTAAAAAATGGAGTAACTTCTCCCGTTTTCCCAACATTTCCCTTCACTACTCTGCTCCTATTGATTGTAGCGTGATGAAAAGTATACTATAACCTGCCCAGGAGTATGAAGAATAATTGTACCAAGTTTCGTTAAAATCCATCGAGTAGTTTTTGTTTCTATAAGGAACATACAGACAGACAACAATTTTACTGATTGCATTTTTGGCATCAGTATCGATCACTAATCACCCCCTGATAGTTATTTTGAAAATATATTTCATGTACAGAATTGATCTCTCTACAGATTTATTATAAGTATAGATTTTGACAGACTTAAAGTATGGGCTGCAATCTAACATCTTTATTCTGCTTTGTAGTTGATATAATTTACTTTTTTATAGGCTTATTGCTTCTTTAACTCTGCCTACCCTTTTGGGGATTGCAAGCAAGATGGTAGATATGTATTTTTGCAAACGGGTACTCCCCCAAATACAAATTAGGTATTATCAAACATAAACATCTTATCGCTTAACGGACATAACGCATAATCAACGCAATCTTAATGCAGTTTTAATGTTAAATATTTGTTAATTTTCCATTTACATAACTAATTAATTAATGTTACATGATCTTGATTTGGATTATAATTTTGATTAGATTTTAATTTGCCTACCATGCATATAATGTCATCCTGGCTCAGGCCAATAATTTGTTGCTGAGTATTTTAATATTGAAATTAGTCAGTACCAGTCCGAAGTTAGGAAGTTGGCGGTTTAATCACCCCCGTGCCTCGGAAAGCACGTTAAGCCGTTGGTCCTGCGCCTGACCTCTCCGGTCATGTCGGTGCCGTCTCACCGGACTATGAGAGTGAAGGAACAGAGAGTGCACCTGTATTTGCGCACACACTTGTGCACTTTAATATCTCCTGCGCAGACGGCTAATCCTCGTTGAGATTGGCCGCCGTGAACGATATCGGTTCCTAATGATATATCAGGTTTACGTGTGTGATTGTGTAGGCGACGAGCTGACCATTTGTCACTATTTTTCACAATTTTATCGTCTAACTCAGCCAAGTTTAATCTTTTTGGATTAATGGGGGTTAAGGGACTAGCTGCCCTTTGTCTCTGCCTACCCCTTTGGGGATTGCGGGCGTGATGGAATGTATGTAGGTGTGTACACGGACTAGTAAAAAAAGAAGGACTCCCCGCCACTAACTAGACATTGGAGCTCCTCAGGTGCTCCACTTGACACGCAACTTACGTCACACATTGACAAATTAAGTGCTCCACATGACAGATATCCCACATCTGGTATCCATAAGTATCTCACTCACACATGCATAAACGTAGCTTCACGCTATAGTATGGTGGCGTGGAGTCCTTCTTTTTTTACTAGTCCATGGGTGTGTATAAGAAAATATTATCTACTTGTAAATTTCTTGCCGGTTTCTTCTCGGTAGAAGCAACATTCCGAACCGGTGGTAGATTCATATTATTAGTTGATTTTCCTGTTAAATTGACGATTCATAAGTGTTTGTTTCAAACCTATAAAAATAAAGAGTATTTTGACTTTGACTTTGAAATCAAAAACAAGCGAGTGTCTATCTTTATTTTTTTAATAGTAATTTATTATTCATCTATGATATTGATAACATTTGTGACTATTAACTATTAAGTAGCACTAGAATGTGATAAGGGTATTTATTGAGATAACAAGATTATGACGAATAATTACCACTTTGAAAAATTCGCCGTAAAAAGTTACGTCAGAGACCTTTTAGTCGATAGACACGAAGTATTGTTTGATACAAACATTCATGGAACATGAAATACGTGCGTGATGTTAATTATACTTAGGATGTATTCCACGAAGGGTTAGGCGGAGTCAATGGAGCACCAAGATCCATAAATATACCATATTTAGCAAAAATATAAAGTCGAGTTGGGTTAGATGAAGAATTGTGAAAAGGTAGTGACAATGAGGGTTTTTTGAATTATAACATCAGATAGATGGCGTAACTGTGACGTACGGTCTTGTCACCCTCCTCATTGGTAGGTTTTTAGAACAAACTGACATGCTGTCAACAAAGACCCAATAGGGACAGTGATAAGACCACGAGACGCCCTCGTGCCATCTGACGGTTTTTGTATTTTTGAAAACCATTACGTTGTCGTCTTTTACGACATATATATCAATACGTGTAGCAAAAACTTTGTACCCCTTTTTATGAGAATTACTCAGATGGAGGAGTATGAGATTTGGCACAGTTAAAGTTTATATGGAGAAGGAGTGCAGAAAGCTAATATTTTAATAAATAATGCGTTAGAAATTCATAAAAAAAATTCGACCACTGGGTGACCACTAGTAATTATAAGCTTGCCAACTTGTCATAACTTTTTCACAAATTTCCATTTATCCAAACCCAGTTTTTTTTTGGCTGAATGTAGTTAAAGAGGCCAGCTGTCCCTTCGCCTACCCCTTCGGGGATTACGGGCGTTATGAATGTATGTATCTAATAACTTCTTGCTAATCTTGGCCTTGTCATTGTCATAGATAACTGAACACTTGATTGATAATGACGTGATGAAGAAAGTGGCTCATTACTAACATCAAAGTTAATCATGATAGTATACCTACATACATACCACTTACCTACAATCCCCGAAGGGGTAGGCAGAGTCCAGAAACAGTAAGCTTCTTCAACCAATTTTACCCAAAAATAAAAACTACATACTTTACTAAACCAACTTACACCGCTCGATAGACTAATATAGAATGTCGATAGATAATCGATACTGAAAACTATCGGTGAACAGCAATATTAACAATAGTATCGATAGTTTCGATCGCCGCTAACTAATGAACTACTGATACTATCGATAGTCTATACGATATTTAAGAGCAATACTAGCGATAAAAAAGAAAAAATTCAGTCGAATTGAGAACCTCCTCCTTTTTTTTGAAGTCGGTTAATTATTGCACTAACAAAGACATCTATACTATCGATACTATCGATTGTCCTATCGTTCGTTTAGATCAGGTTCTGAAACTTATAGTTCCACGTACCCCTTTTTAACCGACTTCAAAAAAATTCAGTCGAATTGAGAACCTCCTCCTTTTTTTTGAAGTCGGTTAAAAAAAAAAAAAACATTCAGTCGAATTGAGAACCTCCTCCTTTTTTTTGAAGTCGGTTAAAAAGGAGGAGGTTCTTAATTCGACTGATTTTTTTTTTGTATGTATGTTACTCGATATCTCTAAGAATTGTTAACCGATTTTCAAAATTCTTTTTTTATTCGAAAGGGTTTACTCCCGAGTTGGTCCCATTGCCACCAAGTCAGGATCTAATCAAGGGATCCCAGGAAAATCGAGGGAAACCCTCAAATTTTATAGGCACATACAATGTGTTTTAGACATTTTCTAAGATTTTGCAAGTATTTACATATGGTACTTATCATCTTATGTTGGTGAGCTAATGATGGAAGGTATCACTCCTTAATGATTAGAAATTAGTTGATGATTCGTTAAATATTGATATCTTCGAGAATTTTAAGCCGGTTTTTAGAGTTATTTTTTGTTCGAAAGGGTATATCCTTGAGTTGGTCCCGTTGGCACCAAATCTGGATCTGATGAAGGAATCATAGGCAAATCGAGGAAAACCCTCAAGTATTATAGGCGCGTAAAATTTGCTTTAATTATTTTCTAAAACAATTCAAGTATTTACGTCTGGTATTCATAATCTCATGTTGCTGAGCTGATGATGGAAGGTATAACTCTTTAACGATTAGGAGTTCGTGGATAATACTTTCAATATTATAGGGTCATATCGAGTGTTATTCTGGAGATAGTCTCAATTTCACCAAGTCTTGGTCTAGTGATGGGATTACATAAAAACGAGGGCCACCCTTAAATTTTAACGACATGTTAAGTGCTTTATTTATTTTTCTAAAACTATTCCAGTATTTGCGTCTGGTACTCATCATCTTATGTTGCTTAGCTGGTGATGGAAGGTATAACACCTTGAAGATTAGTAGTTTTAAGTAATTCTTTAAATAGTAAAGACTCGCTATACCTTTTCGTCTTTAGTCTCTTAAGACCGGCACTGTCTCATTACAGCAGCTCGTTTTGATGGTCTACCTACCTTTTAATAAATTTCACTAAAAAGTAACAAATGAGTTAAATTTTTAACAAAAATAATAACCGACTTCAAATAAACCCCGCAAAAAATGTTTCTCAAAAAAAAAAAAACAAATAAGAACCTGCCTAAATAGCTATTTAAATATCTAAACACTAAAAAGTATAAAATAAATTCATCCGACTGCTTAGATGAAAGTATTGAACTTTAACTCGTATTTAAATATTTACAATAATCAGTTAGTTTTGGAGTCGGTGCCAGCCAAACTAAAAAAAAGTAGACATTTCATAACAAATTACCTTACTAATAATAATTTCCAACAAATTAGTTAAAATATGAGTATCTATTAACCTACTATTGATTTTGTATCTTCAAAACCTATTTTACCACTGTTCACCAAGAAACAACAAATTGCGAAATTCCGAATTGATGACGAGTATGACGACCGTATATAATTACGCGGGCTGGCACCGACTCCAAAACTAACTGATTATTGTAAATATTTAAATACGTGTTAAAGATTAATACTTTCATCTAAGCAGTCGGATGAATTCACAATTTTCCATCTAACCCAGCCCAGTTATTTGATTGAATGTGGTTAAAGGGGCCTGCTGCCCCTTTGTCTCTGCCTACCCCTTCGGGGTGTATGTATTTTGCTATTTATGCATTTTTTTGGGTGTGTGATTGTGTAGGCGACGAGCTAGCCACTTGTCACTACTTTTTCACAATTTTCCATCTAACCCAGTCCAGTTTTATTTTCTGGCTGAATGTGCCTGCATACCCCTCGGGGGATTACGTGATGATATGTATTTATGTAAATATTACCTACATAGTGTCTAAAAATATTCACCATTTATGCATTCATAAATAAGATTTTTGTACAGTCAGTTAGGTTTAGCACACTATCGCATTTGGTGACAACAGTAATCTATATCTACTTATAATTAATCTGTAGAGAGGTCAATTCTGTACATGAAATATATTTTCAAAATAACTATCAGGGGGTGATTAGTGATCGATACTGATGCCAAAAATGCAATCAGTAAATTTTTTGTCTGTCTGTCTGTCTGTATGTTCCCTATAGAAACAAAAACTACTCGACGGATTTTAACGAAACTTGGTACAATTATTCTTCATACTCCTGGGCAGGTTATAGTATACTTTTCATCACGCTACAATCAATAGGAGCAGAGTAGTGAAGGGAAATGTTGGGAAAACATGAGAAGTTACTCCATTTTATAAGCTTCCGTCGCGTGTGCAGCCTCAATGGTTAAAGTTACATAGAAATCATGTATGACGGTAATAGTCTTTATAATATTAACCATAAACGCGGGTGACACCGCTGGCACAGGAAGTAGTTAATAATATATAGCTTATAATATAAGTACAACGTGTTACAAAATACCCCGTAAAAATATAATTAATTATCATTTATCTAATAATTGTATACTTTAGTAGTTTTTCTATTTTTCATTCATAAATGTTTGCTACCTCAATACAAGGATGTCATTATACTCAAGTACGGGCTTCAAAAAGTTTCAAGTTGGAAAAAAAGATATGTTGTCAATTTCAAATCTATCAAATTTTTAGGTATTTAAATTTTTAGCGAATTAGGTAGAAATTATTTATATTTTATACATTTAAATTAAATTAAATTTAAACTACGCAGAATGTACCTACATTTCTTAGAAAAGTAAGTACATTCTGCGAAGTTTACTCTAAAATTTTACTGTAATAGGGTTTGCACATCAGTGAAAATAATAATATCGGTCACGGCGGCCAATCTCAACGAGGATAGCCCAACTGCGTATGAGAAATTATAGTGCACGGGTGTAAGCGCGCAAACACAGATGCACTCTGTGTTCCTTCATTCTTTCTTATAGTCAAAGTCAAAGTCAGAAAGTCAAAATATTCTTTATGTATATAGGTTGCAAAGAAACACTTATAAATCGTCAAAATCAGTTTAAGAGATACAATTCTATCACCTTGCATTTACCGAGAAGAATCCGGCAAGAAACTCGGTAGTTACTCTTTTCAACAACAGTATTAACAAAGTTGTAAGAATTATATTAAACTTTGAACTTGAAAGTGGGCCTGGTGTAAAATAAGAAAATAAAAATGTATAATTAATTACTAGGAAACATTGAACTATTATTACTAGCGTAGTAATAATAGCTCAATGCTAGGAAATTAAATTAAAAAAAATATAGTTAATAAACTTATCCCGATTAGAGCAGACCAGTCCCCAAAGGCGGCAACTGTTTCTAAGCATGACGTATGGGTCAGCCATTGCTTCACTCAACCATATTTAAGGGAATGTAACGACCCGCTACATAGCGCCACCACCCCAGCGACATTTTAGTGAACTGGCACACGAGTTGCTTGAGATTGGGGAGCCTGCCATGCCCCCCTCCCCCAACCTTACACACGCCCTTGCACGGGTTCAAACTAGTGCATAATGTAATAAACAAAACTGGTTTAAACTCAGGAAGTGAACGATTAAAAATCGCCTACATGTTATTCATATATAGGTATTTTCCTGTGTTTTTATACTAGTATTATTGCATCAGTATTACGGCCTACTTCTATTTGCTATATATGTTAATAATTCTATATGCTATCACCATCTTCCGAGCGTTATGTCCCGTGCTTAGACGGGGTCTGCTTAGACCATGATCCAGGATTTAGCGAGTCTGGTAATTACATTGAAACGACTGCCGGTTTAAACTTTGTAACCCTAAGGGGAACCAGACAATTTTTGGGGTCATGATTACAAATCCAAAGTTGTTTGAATTTGCAGGTTTCATCACGACGTTTTCTCTCACCGTCGAGCTAGTGGTAGAAATATGTACATAGATTTGAAAAATCCAGAGGTACGTGCCCGGGTTTGGCACCCGCACCACTCACGATGCATCGTGATGAAACCTGCACTTCCAAAGTAGTATCGATGTGTAGCTATTTATTGTTTTACCTAAAAGTTCCGAAGGTCCGATCGGTAGTAGCTTCAATGTAGGTAAGTAGCAGATTTGCCAAATCCTGGATCATGGTCTAAAGCACGGAATGGGCACGGGACATAAACCTACCTTTTTTTTTTATATCGCGAAGAAATGCGTTACGTACCGTCACCCAACCCGGGGGGGCAGGGTGATGTGTGGGACTCCCGGAGGCCCTTGAGTGGGGGCCCCTGCTCCGGCCAAAGATGGTAGTGGCCGGGTTGTACCCATTAAAACTCCGCGGTACCCCTCAACGCCTGAGTGGAGGTGTTTACGGGAATCTCGGCACAGCCTTCGCTGCCGTAAACACCTCCGGCGACCGGCCCGCCCTACACGGCGGGCACCACTCTATTGTCATACTCCATGTAGTAATTACTGTTTATATAAATCTACATTA
Organism: Glyphodes perspectalis; assembly: GCA_951394215.1. Classification (NCBI taxonomy): domain Eukaryota; kingdom Metazoa; phylum Arthropoda; class Insecta; order Lepidoptera; family Crambidae; genus Glyphodes; species Glyphodes perspectalis. The sequence goes on from OX596227.1 coordinate 7,011,928, forward strand.
ATCCTTAGAATCGTCTTTTGTATTCCTTTAAACCCAACACTTATACATACATACATAAAATCGCGCCTGCAATCCCCAAAGGGGTAGACAGACTCATAGGGACAACAGGCTCCTTGAACCACATTCAGCAAAAAATAAAACTGCACAGCTAGATGGAAAATTGTATTAATGAAAAAGTAGTGTCAAGTCGCCAGCTCGTCGCCTACACAATCACACACCCAAAACCCGATATACCATTAGTCGCCTTTACGACATGCTGGGCAAGGAACAAAAACAACAAACAATTGATGAATTCTTTTTAAGTGCCAACATGGAATATTTTAGGTAATAGGTATTTGGAATAACAAAAAAACAAAGACAAAAAGGGTCCGATGTTGGTCTGGGACTTAAAAAAGAATGCGCCAACTGTGTCTCTTGCCTAGCATGTCGTAAAAGGCGACTAATGGTATTTCGGGTTTTGGGTGTGTGATTATGTAGGCGACGAGCTGGCCACTTGACACTACTTTTTCACAATTTTCCATCTAACCCAGCCCAGTTTTGTTTTTTGCTGAATGTGGTTGAAAGGTCCTGCTGCCCTTTTGACTCTGCTTAACTCATCTGTTAGAGAAAAAAGAAAGTTATAGGCACCGGATATGGTTATTAGTAACGAGGCAATCTAACTCTATCTCTATACCAAATTTCATTCAAATCGGTTCAGCGATCTCGGCGTGAAAGCACAACACTTCCGCATTTATTCTATTAGTAGGGATTAAAAACGATGCAATCAGTTTTCCATCGGACATTTTCCGGTAAACGCCCCATCAACAATAAGGAAACATTTGTCATTAAATATATATATATAACAGTTTTATATATGACAAGTCTTAGCACATATCGTCTTGCAACCATCCTTATCAGTCGAAGATATAATTATAGTATTAATATTAAGGATTATTACGTCTGAAACATTAGTGAGTTGCGGGCTTGAGTGCAGTGATGTGGACATATAAAAAAAATATATATTTTTTTGTAAACGTGAAAAGTTTTTTGTAGAAAAAAAGTGGAGCAGAGGAGTTTGTTAAAAAAGGGGGATTGTTCGAAATGTGTAAGGAAGATTTTTCTTTTTTGTTATTATTTTTTTTGGTAGAATACGGTAAATGACATAATTTGAAATCTTATTATGAGTTCTACAAACGCAAAGCTTTTGTTTAAAATTAAGTTCATTAAACGTTAAGCGTTATGCTTAAAAAAAATTAATGTGCCAAAAAATTTAAATTGATTAATTGTTCAGGATTTTAAAGAAATGTTTACACAGTGTGGTGATATTAAAATTTAATTTAATTTAATTAATATTAAAATTTTATTTAGTTTTTGGCTAAATGTGGATTAATTTGCTAATTGCTTCTTAACTACCCCTTCGAGCCTCGTGTGTGTAGGTATATTAAGGTATTTTTGTGATATTTAATCACATTCCATTTACATAATTATATAGTCGTTTTTACGGCATGCTAGACAAGAAACATAGTTGACACATTATTGTTAAGTTCCAGACTAATATAATCTCATGTTGACTAAATACTAGGCTTTACATGCAAAAAAAGTATTTTTGGCTGAATGTGGTTGAAGGGGCCTGCTGCCCCTTTGACTCTGCCTACCCCTTCAGGGATTATGGGCGTGATGTTATGTATGTACATGCAAAATATTACAATTAAATAAGTACATAAAATGACAAAAATAGAACTCGAGATAAAATCTTAGTTGTTGCATCAACCATTATTTCGCATGCTTAGTAGTGAACGTTATGGAAAATGAACAATAATGTTTAAATTTGAATATACAACACATGTTGAGTTAGGTAACTTTACTTTTGGGTATATATACCCCGGCCATTGTTCCATCCTCGGCCTCCAGGGGCCTCCTATTCCACAGGCCCCCGGAGGTCCCACACACCACCCTGCCCCCGGGTAGGGTGACGGTGAGTAAAGCATTTCCATGCGTCAAAAAAAAAAAAGAAAAAAAAAGGTAACTTTACTTTTAAGCATGCGATTTGTCGTACGGGGATCGAACCCGCGCCCCTTGCTTCCGACGCGAACAACTATTGCGACAATGCTATGTTATGTTATTTAATTTACATCAAGTACTTTAACAGGATATGTATTTATTAACATAGTAAGTGACGTTTAAGTTATGTTAAATGCTTCATCAATATTTATGTACATGCCAAAGTTATCTAGCTTGGTTTTAGGAATATCTTATAACTATGTAATTAAGTATGTCCCATTTGGCTTGGGACTAAAAAATAATGAGCCAACAGTGTTTCTTGCTTAGCATGTCGTAATAGGGATGATGACTTTAGGTCAGTTAGATTATACAAAAATACTACACATATTTTTCGCTTTATCAAATTAACAAAAAATCACAAAGATAAAGAGAATCAAAGTTTTGGAGTGGGGGCGACGTCACTATTTCGTAAAAATTTTACGAAAGTGTGACGTCACGCGCAACTTGAATGCATTGTATCTTCGTCAATGTTTGTTTGACAAATAAATAAAAAATACGTGTTTAATATTATTTTATAATCTAACCGACAGACTAAACAGATTTTTTAGCCATCTACTCCATTAGGTTTATGATTACTAAGGGTCGAGCAATGGTAATTCGACAATAATTCGTTTAATATGTTTTATTAAATGCATTATTTATTAAAATATTTGCTTCCTGCAATCCTTCTCCATATAAATTTTAACTGATCCAAATGGCAAAGCGCCGATAAAAAAAAAAGGGGTACAAAGTTTTTGTTTCACGTACAGATTTAGGTCACTACATCTTTACAAATTTTCATCTAACCCAGCTCAATATAATTTTTAAAAGTGGTTGAAAGAGCCTCTCCCTTCGGAAATTGCGGGCGTTATGGCCAGTTATCTCTTTACCACTGTTGTTTCTGATATCCGTAACACAAGTGCTTAAGCTACTCACCTCGGAGTCAGATCAATGTATGTGATGTAGTCGGAAATTTATTATTATATTATTTATTTATTTATTATATTGTGCCCCCCACCTGAAGCAAACAAATACTGTACTGCCCCCCCTGGACCAAAAAATATTGTATTCCCCCCCCCCCCCCCCTGGATCAAAACATGCGTACGTCCATGTATTCTTGTGCTATAGAAATATATTTGTATGCGTAGATTCCATATTTCAGAAACCGGTTCATAGAAAGTCTAGTAGACTAGTATCTTACTCGGACCAATAGCGAATCGATTTACGCCTCAATTCGATAGACGAAATCTAATAACGCCTAACCTGCGTTACGGTAATGTTTTACATACATACATACATACATACATACATACATACATACATACATACATACATACATACATACATACATCATCAACATCTTCCTAGCGTTATGTTCCGCTTAGACCATGATCCAGAATTTAGCGAGTCTGGTAATTACGTTGAATCGACCGCCGTTATGACCTTCGTAACACTAAGTTATGGGAACTAGACAATTTTCGGATCATGGTTACACATCCATAGTTGGTGGAATGAGCAGGTTTCATCAGTATGTTTTCCAGAGACCGTGGCCACGAAGTGAAGTGTCGCGGGTTCGAAGCCCGCTAGGCAAACCTTTCATGTGACGAACATAGACATTTGTTCTCGAGTCATGGATGTTTATAAATGTATTTAAGTATGTCTATCCGTTACTTAAATCCATTGCGCAAGCATACACGCTTAGTTAGTTTGGGACTTGGGAATTGGTGTGTCGGTGAATTTATTCATATATACCACGGACTAGTAAAAAAAGAAGGACTCCACGCTGTCATACTATAGCGTGAAGCTACGTTTATGCATGTGTAAGTGAGATACTTATGGATACCAGATATCGGATATCTATCATTTGAAGCGCTTATTATGTCAATGTGTGACGTAAGTTGCGTGTCAAGTTGGAGCACTTGAGGAGCTTCAATGTCTAGTTAGTGGCGCGGAGTCCTTCTTTTTTTACTAGTCCGTGATACATACATACATAATGTCACGCCTTTTTCCCATTTCCATTTGCTACGATCCTGACATACACCTTTATTTAATTTATTTATCTAGTTACTCGTAAGGCGGATTTCTTTAATGAAGATACGGCGTCACATCAAGGCTTTCGGCGTCTAATTACTAATAAGAACGAATTATTTAATGACGAAAATCACCGCGATAAATAAATATTATAAGGTGACAAATTAGATTTGCAATGTCGGATAATTATCGTATATTGATCGAATCAGCGCTACTGAAGCATCAATCTTCGTAGTTTTTCTAGCTTGATAACTTTATCAGATTGAATTTTGATTTGGCTTTGTTATTATTTGATACTAGCTTCTGCCCGCGGCGTTGTTCGCGTTGAAACATAGATTATGTGTTATTCTAATGTATAAGCTGTATTTATTTTTGTAAAGTTTCATTAAGATCTATTCAGTAGGTACTTTTGCGTGAATGACTAGCAAACATCCACACATCCATCCATACAAACTTTGGCGTTTATAATATTAGTAAGATAGTGAAGGTATAAGTTATACCTGTGACTCCGCTCGCGTAAAATTCAAACTGTTGCATTGTATGTTCTGTGGGAATTATAAAATTTTCCTAAACAAAAAGTTGTTTCTATTCAGTCATAAGTTGAAACTGTTTATTTGAAGACATCACAGAGAGATAGACGGCAAGATGACTAACTTTCGCATTCAAAATATTAAGCAAGTCTTTAAATTCTGCTAGGAACTGCTTCAAGCCCCATTTCACCACCTTAAGGGTATTATGCTCCAAAAACCTCCTGTTAGTGCCAACTGACACTATTTTACTTACCTCTGCGCAAAGTTACATGATAATATATAAGTACTTAAAGCAGTTTGGGCTGTGTTGTGATGCCGATCGATAGTCGACTATCGATATTCTATCGATAGTTGACGTCATATCAATAGTATCGATAGCCTATCGATACTATCGATACTATCGATAGTATCGATACTATCGATACTATCGATAGTATCGATAGCTTAGATCCAGGCAGTACTATTGATTGAAAGCATTACTATCGATAGTTTGGTGATATCTAGCCATAATACTATCGATACTGTCGATAGTATTACAAGTCATCAATAGTATTACCCCAATTTGGGCTATCGATAGTATCGATAGTCCTATCGATATTCTAACTGATTTTCGAGGTCAACTATCGATAGTGAAACTATCGATATATCCGATGATCCGCGATGCCGAACTTCTCCATAGTGAAACTATCGATAGTTCGGCATCGCTAGCTGTAGGTACATTGATTGTTAGTCTGTCAGTCAATCTTCACCTAGAACATGGGACTACATTATACAATTATTTTATAGGGGAAATAAATAAATAAATAAATATCCGACAACATTACATACATTGCTCTGACTCCGAGGTAAGTAGCTTAAGCACTTGTGTTACGGATATCAGAATCAACAGTTGTATTAGAAATATATACTTAAATATTTAATATTAACACCCAGACACAGAACAAACATAAGTATTCATCACACGAATGTTTGTCCTGGGTGGAGATCGAACCCACAACTCTTGGCGCATATGACAGGGTCACTACTAAATGCGCCATCGAGCCAGTCAAAGGAAAGACTTTATTGTTTGTTTGTTTGCATTGAATAGGCTCCGAAACTACTAGACCGATTAGAAAAATTCTTTCACCAAAGGAAAGCATAATAATCAGCGAGTAACATAGGCTATATTTTACCCCCGTATTCCCACGGGAACGGGAGCTACATAGATTTTTATATAAACAAACTAGATTTTGCTCGCGGCACCATCGTGTTCGGTGAGTTAAATTCAAATTCAATTTGTGTTTTTTCTTTGTTTTATTTACTAAAGAACGCAATGGCATTACTTGGAGTGCACATTTTAACTTAAAATGTATGTTTTTATGTAGGCTTCAAAAAAGGATTTATAAATAGTGAATTTTACAAAAGAGTCTTATATTTTTTTTTAAATAATAGGAGCGGTGGTAGCTCAATGGTAAGGACACGCGCCTCTTAACCGAGGAGTGCGGGTTCAAACCCGGGCATGTACCTCTAGATTTTTCAAATCTATGTACATATTTATACCACTAGCTCGACGGTGAGGGAAAACATCGTGATGAAACCTGCAAATTCAAACAACTTTGAATTTGTAACCATGATCCAAAAATTGTCTGGTTCCCCTATCTTAGGGTTACGAAGGTCAGATCGGCAGTCGCTTCAATATAATTACCAGACTCGCTAAATCCTGAATTATGGTCTAAGCTGACCCCGTCTAAGAACGGGACATAACGCTAGGAATAATAAAATAATAAATAAAGAAATTGACCAGACTAACACACCAATTCCCTAGTTCCAAACTAAGCTTTTGCTTGTACTATGGATACTAGGTGAATGGATACACATACTTAAATATACTTTTATAAACATCCATGACTCGAGTACAAATGTCCATGTTCAACATACGAAACATTGGTCCTTAGCGGGATTCGAACCCGTGACTCTTGGTTTCGTGGCCAGGGTATCTGACCACTCGACCAACAGGCCATCTTTTTAGGGTTGAACATTACTATGAATTGACCAAATTTTATGACAATTAGTTAATTGTTTAAGCATGAACGCGAAACTTACAGACTTAGTTATTTTTTTTAAAATAAATATGCTCTAAAACTATAAGTCTTATACCTAGTTGAGCATCCACCTTATTTTTCTATAAAAATTAAAAGCAAAAGCCACAGAGCAGTTTTAAATATTACATTCTCTATCTCAGTGCTTCTCAAACTTTTTATGCTATGGAACCCTTTTAGGAAGCGGAGTATTTGGGACCCTAGAACAGCGCGTAATAATCGACTTTTAACGGATTTTCCCCCAGGAGTTATGATATTTATGATCAGTACCAATTTTCGTGGAACCCCCAGAAAGGCTTTACGGAACCCCAGGGTTCCGCGGAACACACATTGAGTATAGCTGCTATCTTATCTATAGCTGTCGTATTTATTTATTTGATAATATCAGTATGATTTATTAACACATGCCAAGAAATGATTGTAGTACAGCAATGACAATGTTTTCTTTGTAGACTCTATGTTAATGTGTTTAAAAACGATGACAAATCCTTATAGATAGGTTATAGATGACAATTCTTAAAATCGCTGCGAATGTTCGGATACTTCGACAATCATTAACTGTATCTGATATACATCGTTATTTTATATTTTGGTGTCTGACAAGCCGACTTCATGACATGGTTCAGATGCAAATATGATCTATACACCCTTGTAAAAGATGTTGTTGAAAAGAGTAACTACCGAGTTTCTTGCCGGTTTCTTCTCGGTAGAAGCAACATTCCGAACCGGTGGTGGATTCATATTATTAGTTGATTTTCCTGTTGAATTGACGATTTTTAAGTGTTTGTTTCAAACCTATATAAATAAAGAGTATTTTGACTTTGACTTTGACTTTGTATAACTTGAATATTGATTTCTAAATTCAATCTGGCATTGAAAAGAATAACTACCGAGTTTTTTGCCGGTTTCTGCTCGATAGATGGGACTTTCTGAACCGGTGGTAGATTCAAATTGTTCTAGGTATTTAGTTTTTATTACTTGACGATTTATAAGTGCTTTTTTGAGGCCTACGTAAATAAAGATATTTCATTCGGTTTCTTTTTTACTTTTTTTTAGTAAAACGACAACAAGAAATCGTTCCTCTTTTTCTTAGTACTATGTCCTGTGCATCGACTGGCTCAATGGCGCATTCGTTAGTGACCCTGCCCAATGTATTAATTAGATAATTAAGTATATATTTGAATAGCACTGTTGATTTGGATATCCGTAACACAAGTGCTTTAGCTAGTAAGCTCGGAGTTAGATCAATGTATGTGATGTCGTCAGATATTTAAAAAAAGACTAAAAAATTCTGTTTAGTCCGTCAATTAGATTATAAAAAAATACTGATTACGTATTTTTTTATTTATTTGTCAAACAAAAATGACGAAGATACAATGCGTTCACCTTGCGCGTGACGTCACGCTTTCGTACAATCTTACTAAATAGTGACGTCGCAAGCCCCCACTCCACAACTTTGATCTTTATCTTCGTGATATTTTGTTAATTTGATAACAATAGCGAAAAATATGTGTCTAGTATATTGGTATAATAATTTAACTGACGGACAAAATAGAATTATAGTTTTTTAATGCAGTCATCATCTCTACTATGATGCAAATACGTACATTGATTTGAGCAATTTAGAGTTACGTGCCCGATTTTGAACCAAAACTCCTCGCATGAGAACCGCGTTTCCTTACCATTGAACCAACACACCGTATTAGATAACAATCTACTACCATGAAAATAAAACCGCATCTTATCGCTAATATGAACGTCATTATTTTACTTCAAAGCTATGTCATTACATCCATAGCATCACGCTCATAATCCCCGAAGGGGTAGGCAGAGACAAACGGGGCAGCAAGCCCCCTTAACCACATTCAGCTAAAAATAAAACCGGGCTGGGAAAATTGTGAAAAAGTAGTGACAAGTGGCTAGCTCGTCGCCTACACAATCACACACCCAAAACCCGATATACCATTAGTCGCCTTTTACGACATGCTAGGCAAGAGCTACAGTTGGCACATTCATTTAAGTCCCAGACCAACATGGGACTATGTGTAATCTAAATAAAATAACTTATCTAATTTATCATTTTAGTAATGCATAAGGCTCTCGCCGCATTTCTGTTCGTGGCGGGTGCGTCTGCGCAGTTTCTCGACAACGGCTGCCCAGCCGACTTCAGCGTACATCTCCTGCTACCGCACGAGACTGACTGCGGCCTCTACTACTCGTGCAGCAATGGACGTAAAATACAGATGCCCTGTTCTGCAGGGCTGCATTTCGACGTAGTGCTACAGGTGAGAGCAAAGAGCAAAACCAGATTCATAAACTATTTTAGTTCTAGTCTATACTAAAACAGAAACAAGAAGCGAACTGTCATCTTAAAAATATTTTTATTTTATACTTAATTATATATAGTATATACAAAACCTGGAAACTGTTTGTAAATTCTATTATTCTATTCTATACACTACTTTTGATATCAAGTTATATTTTGAGCAAATAATATTTACAATGCGAAAGTGGAAGAATGTAGGACTTGCGGATGGCCCTGACTTACCTACAATCAACAGAAGGTGATGTTAGGTACCATAAAAACCGTAGATCTAGTTTGAAAAGCATCATGAATGTTGAAGAGACGAGTGAAGTGTATAAGGACCGTGCCATATGGCGTTCGGTTCTCTCTGCCTACCCCGCTAGAGAAGTGGCGTAAAGTTAAGTTAGTTATTTAAATTTACAAAACCTTAAACAAAGTGCATCCAAGTAAAATCAGTTCCGCGCGTGCGCATCGCTTGTTAAGTCGTCTGAAGTGACGCACGCGCGCTGCACGGTGTCCCCACTCGCGCAAGAGAAACGAGACAACAGAAAAAGCTTGTAACTTCGTGAGTTTTTGAGATAACATTACATACATACATACACAACATCACGCCCATAATCCCCGAAGGGGTAGGCAGAGTCAAAGGGACAGCAGGCCCCTTTAACCACATTCAGCCAAAAATGAAACTGGGTTGGGTTAGATGGAAAATTTTGAAAAAGTAGTGTCAAGTGGCTAGCTCGTCGCCTACACAATCATATACCCAAAGCCCCATATACCATTAGTCGCCTTTTACGACATGCTAGACAAGAAACACAGTTGGCACATTATTTTTTAAGTCTCAGACCAACACGGGACTATAATTACAATAATATAACATTAAATTTTTTTTTGTATTGATTCTTTCAATGAAAATATTTGACACGTGTTTTGGTTTTCGTATATACTAAAAATAGGCTTGTACATTTATTTGTTTTTAATGGCATTGTTTTTTCATTTCCAGGTATGTAATTGGCCAAATGCAGCCAATTGCGTGCCTGGTAGCACATCAGCGCCTACCACATCTACATCAGCGCCTACCACATCTACATCAGCTCCGACCACATCTACATCAGCGCCTACCACATCTACATCAGCGCCTACCACATCTACATCAGCTCCGACCACATCTACATCAGCGCCTACCACATCTACATCAGCGCCTACCACATCTACATCAGCGCCTACCACATCTACATCAGCTCCGACCACATCTACATCAGCGCCTACCACATCTACATCAGCGCCTACCACATCTACATCAGCGCCTACCACATCTACCACAGAAGGCTTCCAAACGTTACCTAACGGATGTCCATCCGACTTCAGCATACACGCTCTGCTGCCTTACAGTGGGGACTGTTCCAAGTTCTACAAATGCAGCAATGGACATGCTTACCTCATGCACTGTGGTGCGGGCACGCTCTTCGATTTTAAGCTACAGGTAATCTATTTTTATTTTTATAAATATAAACGTGAATTTAAATATAAACGTATATAAAAACGTACGAATATAAACTTTAGCAAATTAACAAATATTTTTTTTACTTCCCATGTAAAAGTGGTTTACTGATTCGCTTATTTCAACCGACAAAAAAAACGGAGGAGATTCTCTAGTCAACGCGTTTATTTTTATTACTAGCTGTGCCAGCGGTGTCACCCGCGTTTATGGTTAATATTATATAGACTATTTGCGTCATACATGATTTCTATGTAACTTTAACCATTCAGGCTGCACACGCGACGGAAGCTTAAAAATGGAGTAACTTCTCCCATTTTCCCAACATTTCCCTTCACTACTCTGCTCCTATTGATTGTAGCGTGATGAAAAGTATACTATAACCTGCCCAGGAGTATGAAGAATAATTGTACCAAGTTTCGTTAAAATCCGTCGCGTAGTTTTTGTTTCTATAAGGAACATACAGACAGACAGACAGACAAAAATTTTACTGATTGCATTTTTGGCATTAGTATCGATCACTAATCACCCCCCGATAGATATTTTGAAAATATATTTCATGTACAGAATTGACCTCTCTACAGATTTATTATAAGTATAGATAGATGACCGAGCATAGCATTTTACTGAGTAGTCCGATTTTGATAATTATTTTTTATTGGAAAGGCTTTAACCCAGAGCCGCGGAAAGCCCAGGTTCACCTACCTCAACCAGATTGGTCGTGTATTAACAGAAGGTGATGCTAGGAGCCATAAAACCGTAGAGCTTGTATGAAAAGGACCATGAATGTTGAAGAGGCGAGTGAGGTGTGTAAGGACGGTGCCATATGGCGCTTGGTTCTCTCTTCTAGCCCGCTAGCGAAGTGGCGTGAAGTTAGTTAGTTAATAAATTTAAATAATTATTCGCCGACTCAAAATTACTTAAGTATACTTACTTAAGAACTTAGTTATTAAGGTTAAATAAAAAAGGTTTATTATTCTTTGCTTCTCCGTTTTTTCGGCGGTTAAATTTTTATGGTATTTTTTTAAAAATCCTTTATATTTAAGGAAAAATGATGTAGTAGTATATTCTACGTGTGTTTGTCTCATGGTGATCTGGGACTGGACATAGAAAGAAAACTGTGAACTTACTTACTTGAAAGTAGTGTCAAGTGGCTAGCTCATACCCAAAACCCGATGCACCATTAGTCGCCTTTTACAACATGCTAGGCAAGAACCACAGTTGGCACATTCTTTTTTTTTGTCCCTAATCAACATGGGATAAGTCCCAGACCAACATGGGATAAAATGATACAAACAAATAATACATAGTTAAAAAACAAAATCGACTTCCGTAATTATTAACATATACTCACCAGTGTATATGTATTGAACAATGATTTATTAAGAGTACTGAATTTTGTGCAAAATAAAATAAAATGATCCAAATTGTCTGATTGACTGAGGATTTAACGAGTCTAATAATTACATTGAAAGATATTTCAATGTAATTACTAGACTAGTTAAATCCTTGATCATGGTCTAAGCAGACCCCGATTAGTCACGGGTTAAAATGCTTAGCCTACAGTGTCAAATATTTATAGAGCTTGAAAGGATTTATAATCGATTACATGTGTATCTTTAAGAACTATATAAATGTATGCCAATATATAAAGCTGTAGAGTTTGTTTGCTATAACGCGATAATCTCAGGAATTACTGGTCCGAAATAATTTAAATAAAAATATTTATTTTAATGTATAAGCTCATTGTTCAATTAAGGCTATAGGATATAGAACATTAACCGTAAACGCAGGTAAAACCGCGGGCACAGCTATTATAATATTTTGACTTTGACTTTTACTTTTATTGTTTTAGGTATGCAATTGGCCAGATGTTGTCGACTGTTCTCACGTCACGCCTTCTACAAGTCCACCAGCTACATCAACAACCACACAGCTATCTACAACGACTACAACACAGGCTTCTACAACAACAACAGAGGAACCTGTAACCACCACAACAACCACTACAACAGAGGTGCCTACAACGACAACAACAGAGGCTACTACCACAACAACAGAGGAACCTGTAACTACCACAACAACCACTACAACAAAGGTGCCTACAACGACAACAACAGAGGAACCTGTAACCACCACAACAACCACTACAACAGAGGAGCCTACAACGACTACAACAGAGGCAACTACCACAACAACAGAGGAACCTGTAACCACCACAACAACCACTACAACAGAGGAGCCTACAACGACAACAACAGAGGCTACTACCACAACAACAGAGGAACCTGTAACCACCACAACTACCACTACAACAGAGGAGCCTACAACGACAACAACAGAGGCTACTACCACAACAACAGAGGAACCTGTAACCACCACAACTACCACTACAACAGAGGAGCCTACAACGACAACAACAGAGGCTACTACCACAACAACAGAGGAACCTGTAACCACCACAACTACCACTACAACAGAGGTACCTACAACGACAACAACAGAGGCTTCTACCACAACAACAGAGGAACCTGTAACCACCACAACTACCACTACAACAGAGGAGCCTACAACGACTACAACACAGGCTTCTACCACAACAACAGAGGAACCTGTAACCACCACAACAACCACTACAACAGAGGTGCCTACAACGACAACAACAGAGGCTACTACCACAACAACAGAGGAACCAGAAACTACCACAACAACTACTACAACAGAGGAGCCTACAACGACTACAACACAGGCTTCTACTACAACAACAGAGGAACCTGTAACCACCACAACTACCACTACAACAGAGGAGCCTACAACGACTACAACACAGGCTTCTACTACAACAACAGAGGAACCTGTAACTACCACAACAACCACTACAACAGAGGAGCCTACAACGACAACAACAGAGGCTACTACCACAACAATAGAGGAACCAGAAACTACCACAACAACTACTACAACAGAGGAGCCTACAACGACTACAACACAGGCTTCTACTACAACAACAGAGGAACCTGTAACCACCACAACTACCACTACAACAGAGGAGCCTACAACGACAACAACAGAGGCTACTACCACAACAACAGAGGAACCTGTAACTACCACAACTACCACTACAACAGAGGAGCCTACAACGACTACAACACAGGCTTCTACCACAACAACAGAGGAACCTGTAACCACCACAACAACCACTACAACAGAGGTACCTACAACGACAACAACAGAGGCTACTACCACAACAACAAAGGAACCTGTAACCACCACAACAACCACTACAACAGAGGAGCCTACAACGACAACAACAGAGGCTACTACCACAACAACAGAGGAACCAGAAACTACCACAACAACCACTACAACAGAGGAGCCTACAACGACTACAACAGAGGCAACTACCACAACAACAGAGGAACCTGTAACCACTACAACAGAGGAGCCTACAACGACTACAACACAGGCTTCTACCACAACAACAGAGGAGCCTACAACGACTACAACAGAGGCAACTACCACAACAACAGAGGAACCTGTAACCACCACAACAACCACTACAACAGAGGAGCCTACAACGACAACAACAGAGGCTACTACCACAACAACAGAGGAACCTGTAACCACCACAACAACCACTACAACAGAGGAGCCTACAACGACTACAACACAGGCTTCTACCACAACAACAGAGGAACCTGTAACCACCACAACAACCACTACAACAGAGGAGCCTACAACGACAACAACAGAGGCTACTACCACAACAACAGAGGAACCTGTAACCACCACAACTACCATTACAACAGAGGAGCCTACAACGACTACAACACAGGCTTCTACCACAACAACAGAGGAGCCTACAACGACTACAGCACAGGCTTCTACCACAACAACAGAGGAACCTGTAACCACCACAACAACCACTACAACAGAGGAGCCTACAACGACAACAACAGAGGCTACTACCACAACAACAGAGGAACCTGTAACCACCACAACTCCTACTACATTAGAGGAGCCTACAACGACAACAACAGAGGCTACTACCACAACAACAGAGGAACCTGTAACCACCACAACTACCACTACAACAGAGGAGCCTACAACGACTACAACACAGGCTTCTACCACAACAACAGAGAAACCTGTAACCACCACAACTACCACTACAACAGAGGAGCCTACAACGACTACAACACAGGCTTCTACCACAACAACAGAGGAACCTATAACCACCACAACAACCACTACAACAGAGGAGCCTACAACGACAACAACAGAGGCTACTACCACAACAACAGAGGAACCTGTAACCACCACAACAACCACTACAACAGAGAAGCCTACAACGACTACAACACAGGCTTCTACCACAACAACAGAGGAACCTGTAACCACCACAACAACCACTACAACAGAGGAGCCTACAACGACAACAACAGAGGCTACTACCACAACAACAGAGGAACCTGTAACCACCACAACTACCATTACAACAGAGGAGCCTACAACGACTACAACACAGGCTTCTACCACAACAACAGAGGAGCCTACAACGACTACAACACAGGCTTCTACCACAACAACAGAGGAACCTGTAACCACCACAACAACCACTACAACAGAGGAGCCTACAACGACAACAACAGAGGCTACTACCACAACAACAGAGGCTACTACCACAACAACAGAGGAACCTGTAACCACCACAACTACCACTACAACAGAGGAGCCTACAACGACTACAACACAGGCTTCTACCACAACAACAGAGGAACCTATAACCACCACAACAACCACTACAACAGAGGAGCCTACAACGACAACAACAGAGGCTACTACCACAACAACAGAGGAACCTGTAACCACCACAACTACCACTACAACAGAGGAGCCTACAACGACTACAACACAGGCTTCTACCACAACAACAGAGGAGCCTACAACGACTACAACACAGGCTTCTACCACAACAACAGAGGAACCTGTAACCACCACAACAACCACTACAACAGAGGAGCCTACAACGACAACAACAGAGGCTACTACCACAACAACAGAGGAACCTGTAACCACCACAACTACCATTACAACAGAGGAGCCTACAACGACTACAACACAGGCTTCTACCACAACAACAGAGGAGCCTACAACGACTACAACACAGGCTTCTACCACAACAACAGAGGAACCTGTAACCACCACAACAACCACTACAACAGAGGAGCCTACAACGACAACAACAGAGGCTACTACCACAACAACAGAGGAACCTGTAACCACCACAACTCCCACTACATTAGAGGAGCCTACAACGACAACAACAGAGGCTACTACCACTACAACAGAGGAGCCTACAACGATAACAACAGAGGCTACTACCACAACAACAGAGGAACCTGTAACCACCACAACTCCCACTACATTAGAGGAGCCTACAACGACAACAATAGAGGCTACTACCACAACAACAGAGGAACCTGTAACCACCACAACTACCACTACAACAGAGGAGCCTACAACGACTACAACACAGGCTTCTACCACAACAACAGAGGAACCTGTAACCACCACAACTACCACTACAACAGAGGAGCCTACAACGACTACAACACAGGCTTCTACCACAACAACAGAGGAACCTGTTACCACCACAACAACCACTACAACAGAGGTGCCTACAACGACAACAACAGAGGCTACTACCACAACAACAGAGGAACCTGTAACTACCACAACAACCACTACAACAGAGGTACCTACAACGACAACAACAGAGGCTACTACCACAACAACAAAGGAACCTGTAACCACCACAACTACCACTACAACAGAGGAGCCTACAACGACAACAACAGAGGCTACTACCACAACAACAGAGGAATCTGTAACCACCACAACTACCACTACAACAGAGGAGCCTACAACGACTACAACACAGGCTTCTACTACAACAACAGAGGAACCTGTAACTACCACAACAACCACTACAACAGAGGAGCCTACAACGACAACAACAGAGGCTACTACCACAACAACAGAGGAACCAGAAACTACCACAACAACTACTACAACAGAGGAGCCTACAACGACTACAACACAGGCTTCTACTACAACAACAGAGGAACCTGTAACCACCACAACTACCACTACAACAGTGGAGCCTACAACGACAACAACAGAGGCTACTACCACAACAACAGAGGAACCTGTAACTACCACAACTACCACTACAACAGAGGAGCCTACAACGACTACAACACAGGCTGCTACCACAACAACAGAGGAACCTGTAACCACCACAACAACCACTACAACAGAGGTACCTACAACGACAACAACAGAGGCTACTACCACAACAACAAAGGAACCTGTAACCACCACAACAACCACTACAACAGAGGAGCCTACAACGACAACAACAGAGGCTACTACCACAACAACAGAGGAACCAGAAACCACCACAACAACCACTACAACAGAGGAGCCTACAACGACTACAACAGAGGCAACTACCACAACAACAGAGGAACCTGTAACCACTACAACAGAGGAGCCTACAACGACTACAACACAGGCTTCTACCACAACAACAGAGGAGCCTACAACGACTACAACACAGGCTTCTACCACAACAACAGAGGAACCTGTAACCACCACAACAACAACTACAACAGAGGAGCCTACAACGACTACAACAGAGGCAACTACCACAACAACAGAGGAACCTGTAACCACCACAACAACCACTACAACAGAGGAGCCTACAACGACAACAACAGAGGCTACTACCACAACAACAGAGGAACCTGTAACCACCACAACAACCACTACAACAGAGGAGCCTACAACGACTACAACACAGGCTTCTACCACAACAACAGAGGAACCTGTAACCACCACAACAACCACTACAACAGAGGAGCCTACAACGACAACAACAGAGGCTACTACCACAACAACAGAGGAACCTGTAACCACCACAACTACCACTACAACAGAGGAGCCTACAACGACTACAACACAGGCTTCTACCACAACAACAGAGGAGCCTACAACGACTACAACACAGGCTTCTACCACAACAACAGAGGAACCTGTAACCACCACAACAACCACTACAACAGAGGAGCCTACAACGACAACAACAGAGGCTACTACCACAACAACAGAGGAACCTGTAACCACCACAACTCCCACTACATTAGAGGAGCCTACAACGACAACAACAGAGGCTACTACCACAACAACAGAGGAACCTGTAACCACCACAACTACCACTACAACAGAGGAGCCTACAACGACAACAACAGAGGCTACTACCACAACAACAGAGGAACCTGTAACCACCACAACTACCACTACAACAGAGGAGCCTACAACGACTACAACACAGGCTTCTACTACAACAACAGAGGAACCTGTCACTACCACAACAACCACTACAACAGAGGAGCCTACAACGACAACAACAGAGGCTACTACCACAACAACAGAGGAACCAGAAACTACCACAACAACCACTACAACAGAGGAGCCTACAACGACTACAACACAGGCTTCTACTACAACAACAGAGGAACCTGTAACCACCACAACTACCACTACAACAGAGGAGCCTACAACGACAACAACAGAGGCTACTACCACAACAACAGAGGAACCTGTAACTACCACAACTACCACTACAACAGAGGAGCCTACAACGACTACAACACAGGCTTCTACCACAACAACAGAGGAACCTGTAACCACCACAACAACCACTACAACAGAGGTACCTACAACGACAACAACAGAGGCTACTACCACAACAACAAAGGAACCTGTAACCACCACAACAACCACTACAACAGAGGAGCCTACAACGACAACAACAGAGGCTACTACCACAACAACAGAGGAACCAGAAACTACCACAACAACCACTACAACAGAGGAGCCTACGACTACAACAGAGGCTACTACCACAACAACAGAGGAACCTGTAACCACCACAACAACCACTACAACAGAGGAGCCTACAACGACAACAACAGAGGCTACTACCACAACAACAGAGGAACCAGAAACTACCACAACAACCACTACAACAGAGGAGCCTACAACGACAACAACAGAGGCTACTACCACAACAACAGAGGAACCTGTAACTACCACAACTACCACTACAACAGAGGAGCCTACAACGACTACAACACAGGCTTTTACTACAACAACAGAGGAACCTGTAACTACCACAACAACCACTACAACAGAGGTGCCTACAACGACAACAACAGAGGCTACTACCACAACAACAGAGAAACCTGTAACCACCACAACTACCACTACAACAGAGGAGCCTACAACGACTACAACACAGGCTTCTTCTACAACAACAGAGGAACCTGTAACTACCACAACAACCACTACAACAGAGGTGCCTACAACGACAACAACAGAGGCTACTACCACAACAACAAAGGAACCTGTAACCACCACAACAAGCACTACAACAGAGGAGCCTACAACGACAACAACAGAGGCTACTACCACAACAACAGAGGAACCAGAAACTACCACAACAACCACTACAACAGAGGAGCCTACAACGACTACAACAGAGGCAACTACCACAACAACAGAGGAACCTGTAACCACCACAACAACTACTTCAACAGAGGAGCCTACAACGACAACAACAGAGGCTACTACCACAACAACAGAGGAACCAGATACTACCACAACAACCACTACAACAGAGGAGCCTACAACGACAACAACAGAGGCTACTACCACAACAACAGAGGAACCTGTAACCACCACAACAACCACTACAACAGAGGAGCCTACAACGACTACAACAGAGGCTACTACCACAACAACAGAGGAACCAGATACTACCACAACAACCACTACAACAGAGGAGCCTACAACGACTACAACAGAGACTACTACCACAACAACAGAGGAACTAGAAACTACCACAACAACCACTACAACAGAGGAGCCTACAACGACTACAACACAGGCTTCTACTACAACAACAGAGGAACCTGTAACTACCACATCAACCACTACAACAGAGGAGCCTACAACGACAACAACACAACCTACTTCTACAACAACAGCTACAGAATTTGAAACTACAACTGTAGTTTTCGACGTGACCACACCCAATCCGTGTCCCTCAGGAACCTTTGGGAATGTCGCACACCCAGAGGCTTGTGATTCCTTCTTCATGTGTACGGGAACCGGAACAGCTATACAGCTGTTTTGCTCGCCTACCTTCGAATTTGACCCGGCCACTGGAGTGAGTATCTTAAGAATATTTTTACGTAATGACGGGTTCATTGCAATAATGATGAATGTCCAAACATTTTTTCAAATTAAAATGAAACAAGAATTCGGACATGGAATATATAAAACAGGGTTTCTCGATCTTTATTTCGTTGAGCCTTCCCGAACCAAAAGTAATATTGCTCCCCCCCCTCCAAACTTGTATTGCAGCGAACAGTTAATTGACCTACCACATTGAAAAGATTTTATTTTCGTAAATGCAATTGTATCTATTACGAGAGTGGTGGTAGCTCAATGGTAAGGACACGCGCCTCTTAACCGAGGAGTGTGAGTTCGAACCCGGGCATTTACCTCTGGATTTTTCAACTCTATGTACGTATTTATACCACTAGCTCGACGGTGAAGGAAAACATCGTGATAAAACCTGCAAATTCAAACAACAGAGGAACCTAGGAAATTTGGATTTGTAACCATGATCCAAAAATTGTCTGGTTCCCCTATCTTAGGGTTACGAAGGTCAGATCGGCAGTCGCTTCAATGTAATTACCAGACTCGCTAAATCCTGGATCATGGTCCAAGCGGACCTCGTCTAAACACGGGACATATTCTCTCTATATCTATTACGGCCCCCTGACATGTCTCAGGTCCGCCAGGAAGGCGTACCCCCCTGGTTGGGAAGTCTTGATATCTGACAGACAGGTATTCGCGTCAGAGGACTTATTTTAATACTATGTATTAATTCTTATGACATAAATGATTGCGATCCGTTTGTATTCAAAACGCAAAAAGTCCATGTTATTATACACTTACGGCTGAGCCAGAGGATAAATGTTATTCTTAATTCTACACAAAGAACGTCACTGTAATATTGTAATGCGTACGTACATACATAACACACGCCCGTAATCCCCGAAGGGGTAGGCAGGGTGAAAAAATAAAACAGGGTAGGGTTTGATTGAAAATTAGTCGCTATTTACATCATGTTAGGCAAGGAACACAGTTGGAACATTCTTTTTAAGTCCCAGACCAACATGGACAATTTTTTGTATTCTAATAAGTAACTAAAACTTATTTTTTCTTGCAGAACTGTGTCGCGATCGCCCCGGGTGGCTGCACATACAACATGTCTACACAACCCACAGAAGGAACCACTACCTCAACCCCTGAATATTCAACCACTACCCTCTCATCTACATTTGTCTATGACACTACGACTACTAAAGAAGAGACTTATACTGTTAAAGATGTGACTACTACCCTTAAAGAAGAAACTAGTACTGCCAAAGTAACTACAGATGATTATAAAACGACTACGGTTAAAAAAGAAACTACTGTTGAGGATTTAACAACTACTGTTGCCCCTGGAACAACTACAGCTAAAGACATTTCTACTGTTGAAGTTGACACCACTACAACTGACTATAAATCAACTACTGAAGACGTTATAACTGTTGCCACTGATATGACAACTTCAATTAAAGACACCTCTACTGTTAAAGTTGACACCACTGACACCACTACAGCTGACTATAGATCAACTACTGAAGATGTTATAACTGTTGCCACTGATAAAACTACAGTTAAAGACACCTCTACTGTTAAAGTTGACACCACTACAGCTGACTATAAATCAACTACAGAAGATGATATTGTAGCCACTGAAAAAACTACAGTTGAAGAAGACACGTCTACAGTTGAATACGAATCGACTAAGGTTACAGAAGACATTTCTACTGATGTAACCACAACTACTACTGAAGCAACCACAACAACTGCTCCCATTTGTCCCGTAGGAACATTCGGGAACGTTCCACATCCCGAGTTGTGTGATTCCTTCTTCATGTGTGCTGGTGGTCAAGCGATACAATTGTTCTGTACCTCAGGATTCGAATTTGATCCTAATGCACAGGTAATATACTCATACTCATAATAAGGCGCTAATCTCAAGAACTACTGGTCCGATTTAAAAAAAATTCAGTGTAAGATAGTCCATTTGTCGAGGCAGGCTATAGGCTATATAACATTAACCTTAAATGCAGGTGGAACCGTGGGCACAGCTAGTTATAAATAAACATGTTTATAATAACTTTAATCATTATATACTAAGCTTATTAGCTTTGTCCCATGTTGGTTTGGGACTTAAAAGAATGTGCCAACTGTGTTCCTTCTCTAGCATGTCGTAAAAGGCGACTAATGGTATATGAGGTTTTGGGTATGTGATTGTGTAGGCGACGAGCTAGCCACTCGTCACTACATTTTCACAATTTTTCATCTAACCCCATTGTCCCATGTTGGTCTGGGACTTAAATTAATTAAACCAGTTTTATTTTTTGGCTGAATGTGGTGCCACTATGACTGCCTGCTATTAATATAAGAATATGGAATATTTTCTCGATAACAAAACGTTATGTTTTCTATTTCAGCAATGTGCCCCAATATCAGACACCGGGTGTTTCGCCACAACTGCCTCAGCTGTATTCGATGTTATACAAAAAGCCTAAGAAAATAAGAAATGTGTAATTATTTTACAACGAACGAGAGATAGTATTGTAACAAAGTAAGACAAATATTTGATTTCGAGACTTGAGTACGCACGCAACTAGGCTCTTAATTCATCATTCCATATGATATATTGTAGGGATGTTACGGAAGTGAATTTATCGGAACAGGAGAAGAAACCGGGCTCAGAATCGTAATCGGAATGAAATTCGGAAATATCCGGCACCGGTATTGAAGGTAATCGGAATAAAATGTGGTAGATAAATAAGTCACAGCTCCTTAACATCCTATATACAAGGTTATTTTTAGCGAAACCTCTTACATATTTATTCCACTCATTGTTTTAAGGTACCAAAAGTGAAAATAAATTGAGAACGAGCAAATAATTCAATTATTTTTTCTTTTCAGAAAGGTTGATCTGATCTATTTTGTATAGATTGGCTATTTTGTATAAAAAGTGAACATATTTTTGCTCATTTTCTCAAATTAGTACCTTAGAATAATGACTTAAATAAGTAGTAGGGTTTCGCATAAACTTAAATTAACCTTGTATATATTAAAAATCCTATATCAATCACCATGAATAAAGACGCCATATTTTCAAAAGCGGGTATTCAAGTTTTAATATCATTTGATAAGTTGTTAAATAATTGTTTCTGTGCTATTGTACTTAATTTTGACCTTAGAGATGTAACGGATGTCCGGAAACATCCGGTTTTATTTTATTTTTCTACCGGATGACAAACGTAATTAATACGTATTACAAAAATTACTGATTCAAGTACAAATGTACATGTTCATTATAATAAAAAAAATAAAAAATTTACTGACATTGTCTTATACTTAGCTATATAAAATCGTATTCTATCTTTGCAATTCATATTAAACCGTTTCGCAAGACTATACAATCGTATAAAACAGAGTACTTAATCTGTAAATAATAATTATTACGGTTCTACTTACAAATTTGTTTCTTGACAAAGAGAAATGACTTTCTGGATATTCGTTTCATATCTACTCGATTCAACTCTCGATAATGTTGGTGCTAGTCTTAGTAAAATTAAGGATCTAAGTACATACAATCCCATCGACTACTTCTCACTATATAATCTACCCAATAACAAATTATTTCCATCATTTAACATTGTTTGAAAATAATCGCTATGAGTAAATGTAACGTCTATACGTTCCTATCACACTGTATTTTTTATGTCAAGGTCTAAAATCGTTGTTATGTGGACCCCTGGGGGACTAAGTGTGTTGTTGAAAACCCTTTAGGACTTGTCCCTAAAATCCCTAAGCTTATTGTATGATATTCACAGATTTGTGTATAAAAATATTTCTAAAAATCAATGTGGGGACATTTAAGGCAGTCTGTGACCCCAATAATACGGTTTGCAGGCTCAAAAAAAGTGACAATGACAAAATGTTCATATATAAACAAGCGAAGCTATTACAAACAGTAAGTTGGTGGGATCGTTCACTTGTAATTGTACAAAATCTAGTCCTTT
Source organism: Glyphodes perspectalis (assembly GCA_951394215.1). Classification (NCBI taxonomy): domain Eukaryota; kingdom Metazoa; phylum Arthropoda; class Insecta; order Lepidoptera; family Crambidae; genus Glyphodes; species Glyphodes perspectalis. The sequence goes on from OX596227.1 coordinate 7,035,681, forward strand.
ATTTTACTTTTTTACATATAAAAGTAATATGAAACCCAAAAAATATAAAAATGTTTATTTTATTTGAAACAAAATTTATATTGGGTGACCTAAAAACTTATAAAATTGCTATCGAAACAGTATTTATTTTGACATCTTTTTTAAATTATATATTATATGTATAATTATATGTTTTAATAAAAAAGGTGCCATAATGAATAGAAATATTTGTTAATTTTTAAAATAAAAATACACCTATTTAATAAAACATATTTATTGCAGAAAGCATAGCAATTTTATTTTTATTTGTTGTAACAGCTTTTGAAATAAATTAGGCGAATTCCCAATTTGAAATTGTTAATCACTGATTTAGTATATTTAAAAAAAAAACAGTTTATCTATCTATAAGCTGTCAAAATTAATTAAACACATAACACGACACTTTGGCAGTGTCAAAGTATCTCAAAAAATCAAATGCCTTTTGAGTTCAATGTACGTTTGTACAATGTATTTTATATATATAGAAAGTCATATATTAAGTATTATTTTTTGGTTTTAAATAAAATTTTACAATGATTTATTGTTTCACTGTTATTGTTGCAAGCTTTTAATCAACTTGTATGAATTGTTGTGACAATTGATTTGTCACCATCTTAAAAAAAAATGTCCCATCTTTATATTTTTTTTAGTATGCCGAAGACGTTGGTTCCTCAAACATCCGTTGGAGTCTAAAATTCCAATAAGAGCATATCAAGGAGGTTAAAATTATATTACAAATGTGTGCATGTATACAAATTTATTAGGATAAAAAGAACAATAAGTAATTATTGGTTTCCAATACCGTCCATTTCTATTTGGTTAAACTCGTCTTCAATATACATCTATCCAGGAGTTTTTAACTTTCTTGCACTTACAGCCCACCTGCAAAATTTTCAAAATCTAACTAAACTGATTCCAGACTAAAACGAAATTAATGAAGGTGTTTTGCACATTATCCATTCAAGTTAAATCTAGGTACGTTTTTCTAGATTTTTTTTAAATTTATGTACGTTTATACTACTGAGCTAGCTTGAGTGAGGGAAGACATTGTAAGATAATGTGGACACTTAAATAGTGATCATGCTTGTAACATGTTGAACTGGGACTTAAAAAGAATGTGCCATGTGGTTCTTGCCTAGCACGTCGTAAAAGGCAACTAATCGGGTTTTAGGTGTGTGATTGTGTTAGCGACGAGCTAGCCACTTGTCACTGCTTTTTCACAGATTTCCATCTAACCAAGCCCAGTTTTATTTTTTAGCTGAATGTGGTTAAGATGGCTAGCTGCCCCTTTGACTTGACTTGCGGGCGAGATGATATATTTTATATAAGAGTTAGCATCAGAGTTTATATGTATCGCAGCCATCTGGTTAAATCAGACAGACAATTTGAGGCCTCTGGTTAAATCAAACAGCCAATTTGAGGCCTGTGTTATCAGCCTAGGCTGATTACACCCGGAACCACACCAATAGTCGTCTTTTACGATGTGCTAGGCAAGGAACACAGTTGGCATATTCTTTTAAGTCCAAAACAACATGAAACAACACTTACTCTTCTTCAACATTATCATCAAGATCAGGTTGTGGACCAATAACAGCATCTAAAACCGCATTTATATTATTCGTCGGCAGTCTCAAAACGGTTTTCAGGGCATCGTTTACGCTGTCCATGATGGAACGTCTTTTACGAGATATTTTGTCTTTTAAAGCCTTTATTTTTCTATTAACATTTCGTTTCTTACGTCGAAGCGACGTAGCAATATTTTCGTCTATAGATTTCTCATTTTGAGTATTAGACACTATTTTTTTTAATATCACATTACTAGGTTCCAGATTTTGATTTTTATCAATAAATATAGTTTTATCTTCATTCTGAATGACATCTTTGACTGATTCTAAGCCATCTTTTTTGATTGTTGGCGGTATTTTGAATTCATCATAATTGTTTTCGTTATTAGGGAGCATTTTGACACGTACTGGCTCATCTGATTTTATCTGATGTACATTAAGGCTGTTGTCTGCATTATCAAGGCTGTTCTCTGCTTTTGCTTTATACGAAACTACAGGTTCACTTGGTACTTCTTTCTCATTGGATACAACTCTATCAGATGCATCATCGCTCTTTCTTTTACTAATTGAGTAATCTACTTCACTATCTTTTTGAAGAGCTAGTAAACTTCTACATTTAGCTAACATTTCGTTTTCAATCATAGAATTACTACGTGTGTCCTCACGTATTTTTATGTTTTCTTTATCATTGTCTAGTATAAGACTACTGATGGTTGCACTTTTGTCACCTTCTGAAGACATAGACTTCAATACATGCGTATTAGTGTAAATATTTTGTATATTATTATTTTCAACAATCTGAACATCATGCATCATACGTCTAGTATTAAAAGCTTTATGTGATGCTGAATTATTACTTTTTTCTAGAATTGTAACATGCGGTTCTAAAGATATTGCTGTATTTTCTTCGACAAGTCCAAAATCTGTGTGTTTATATTCGTTCTGTGTAGTTTTTAGTCCATTACTAGCGCCACTGTCGTGTTTATTGCAACTGCAATTGTATACAATAACTACTATTGGTTTATCGTCTGATTGAGATTTATCAAGATGGAAATTTGCTACTGAGTGGGACCCATGACTGTTTACTCCAAACTTTTCGTTTAAAACGTGTTGTAGATTATTAAGCTGATGTGAAGATAGAGGTATTTTAACTTCAGATTGATCGAGAGTTGTTGATGTACGAGAATTATCTAGTCTATGGTGTTTTGAAGATAAGCCAGAATTAGCATTAGTTATCGGGGACAATTCATTGGCAAAGCTTATTTCATTGTTATGTTTATCAATAAACGTTTTCTCATTATTAGCTTCAATTGCTTCTACTAAAGGTTTTCTAACATCAATAACACCAGGTGTCTCATTAACAATTTCAAGTGTGGCAGATTCCTTATTTAGGAACCTGTTTTCATTATTATCTCGCCTAGTTACTTTTACGCTACCTGTAAGATCAGGTTTTGGGTCACTAAGAGCTTTGATGACATGACCACTATCTCCCGGGTTAGATACAGATCTCCGAAAGCTAACGTCGATGGGAGGTGCGTTATTATTAATTCTTGACTTTTCTGACTCTTCTTGTCTTTGTAAAACCTTCACAAGCTCGTCATTTGCTTCTGCCACACTTGGTTGGATGCGATTTTGAATAGAGTTTTGTTCGGTTGTATTTGGAGTTACAGTTGCTTGATTACTGTTATCAACACTAGTAACTTTAAAACTATCAGTATTTGCTATTATATCACTTTGAGCATCGTTATCGCGATTGGAACTAAGTATTGGTTTCAAGTCAGTTTTAATATTGCCATTGTTAGTATATTGACTATTTTTGTCAGTTCCAACGCTAGGTATATTAATTTCTGTTGTGTTGTTATTTATTTTATCTTCTCTTTTAGACCTTATCTTTTTATTGTCATCATCAATTCGGTATTTAGGGCCGTTGTCATCAAAATTACCATATCCTTGTTTTGATTTCACTAATATCCCTATATTATCTTCTCCACTTTGTTTTAAGGCATGCAAAGACAGTAAACTAAGCAAGTCAAATATATTGAGTTTGTTATGTGTAACTTTTTCTAACTTTTCTTGCAGATTCATAAAGAGTAAATATTTTGTATTTTCATTGAGACCTTCCTTTTCTTTAGATAAATGGCACTGTGAAACAAATAATTTAGGTATTAGGATTGATCAACGGGTCTTAGAAAGGGGGCATAAGTGTATCCCACTGAGCTTTAAAGACATATTTTGTTGATTAAGTTTTTTGCTATTATTTATTGTTGAGAGGATTTGTCTAAAAATACTGTAGAAAAATCATAAACCAAAATGCTTTGGTTCCTCTATTTAAGGGTTACCTAGGTCAGATCTAATCTAATAACTAGACTCACTAAATCCTGGATCAACATCTAAGCGGACGGAGGAGGATGACTGTGGTAAGTGGCATAATTTACCTACCTCTGGACATTCTTCAATATCGTCTGAGTTGGGACCAGTTAAGTCTTCATAGTATATATCTGCTGCGGATTTTGCAGCATATAACATTGGCACCAAGCATATGAACACAGCTAAAAGAATGTAATTTTTGATTAATTGCATAAAAGGACGATTTTTTGCGTTCAGTGAAATGGAAGTGAGTTATAACTAGAAAACTTGATTGGGTTTAAGTGTTTCAACTAAAATTAAAATTAGTTTTGTCAAAACAATACAAGTAAGATGAGTCTATGTTCTTGTTTATTAAACTTATTATGTTTAAGACTTTTTAATTAATTGAAAAATACGAGTTTATCATATTGATCAAACCCATATGTGTTAGTACTTTCAAAATAACTTAAATTGAGGAGATGATAAAATAATAAAACTCACCCAACATCTCCCATAGTTTTATCATCTTGTATGTGTGTCGCCAATCAAAGCAAGTTATGAGTGAGGCCGAATCGGTATTTATTTGATATCAGCATTAAATGGACCGTTTCAAATTCTCTATACTTAAACGTGACATTAATGCGATATAAAAATTGCATATTTGACAAATTATTCATGATTTAACTATGTTGATCAGGCCGATAAAATATGTTAGGTACATGTGTGTGCAGGAAAAAGATGGTTTAACCATTAATAAAATTACATTATATTATGGATGATGACTGCATTAAAAAACTATGTATAATTCTATTTAGTCCGTGAGTTAAATTGTACAAAAATACTAGACACATATTTTTCGCTTTATCAAAAAATCACAAAGATAAAAAGCATCAATGTTTAAGGCTTGCGATGTCACTTTTTATAAAAAAAATTACGAAAGTGTGCCGTCACGCGCAACTTGAATGTATTGTATCTTCGTCAATGTTTGTTTGACAAATATATAAAAAAATACATAATCAATATTTTTTTATAATCTAACTGACGGACTACACAGATTTTTTTAGTCATCTTGCCTATTACTCAGTACAAGGCCGAAGTCAGAAAGTTAAAGGGGTTTCACTCTCTTGCCTCAGAAAGCAATTAAACCTTGGGTCTTGCGCCTGACCTTTTTTTTGTTGACTTAGAGGATTGCTTTACGCACCTTCCCGCTGAAACCGGGGGGAATAAGCGGGGTATGCCGGACTCCCGAGGTCCTCAAGCAGAAAAGAGGACCCTGCTCCGGGGCAGTGAGCCGGGTATACCCACTAAACCCTGGGATGTAACATCAAACGCCTTTATGTCAGGTGCCTACGGGATCGCGCAGCGCTACACCGCCGAGAACACCCCAGCGTCGGCCCTGCCTTAGCTGGGCCTCCTACTGGACACAAGGATAATCTCCAAGACAGGCGGGACCGTGCCGTGTTAAGTATTCTCTCCAACGGCGGTGTCGTCTCACCGGACTATGAGAGTGAAGGAAAAGAGAATGCACTTGTGATTGCGTAGACACTTGTGCACTATAATATTTCCTGCGTATTTAGTTGTCTCTCGTTACGAATGTGAGCTGTGACTAAAATTGATAGGGAGTATATTGTATTTTGTTATTAGTTAGGATAATAAAGCGATCAGAGTCTTGTTGGTTTGGAAATATACCAATGGCGTATTTTACTCAAAAAAATATATAGTCCGTAAGATAGAGCACAAAAAAATATTACAAACATATTTTTTCTTCTGTTCAGCAAACTACAAATGACCAAGATACAGCGCTTAAAAAATCTGAAATGGGGTGCTTTATGTCACTTGGACAGTAGAATTTTACGGACCTAGTGACGTCACGCGGAACTTTAACGCGCTGTATCTTAATCATTTTTGGTTTGCTGAACAGAAAATACGTAAGCAATATTATTGTGTAATCTCAATAGTGGACTACTTTTGAGTAAAATTGTCTAATATGATAGGTAGAGTATGCCTTGCCTAGCATAGATACGAGCCGCTTTTTTAATTTCTAAATGACATTTGACACAAATTTTCCATACAAGTAACCTAATTTATATGGGTTTAGTGCTCTTTAGCTTGACATCTTTTCACATATTGTAACAAAGAAGAGGTCAAAAATGGGGTCTAAATGTTTATTAGTCTTTTTAAACAAATATCAGGTCGTCATTATAGCTAAAATGGTCGTCTTTTTTTTACTACTCAAAGTCGATAGTCTTTTTAACCGACTTCAAAAAAAGGAGGAGGTTCTCAATTCGACTGAATTTTTTTTTCGTATGTCACCTTACTGTAGTTGGTCAGGCCAAAAATATTATCACATAAACATCTAGGAAAACCGATTTTTTTGGAGGTACACCATAAAAAAAATGTTTTTATGTAATATTAATCAACATTTAATAATAATATCAAAACAAATATTTACTATTAATCAACTCACTCAGTGTAAGTATTTTTCTTGACAAGCTCCATGGCGCATTCGGTAGTGACCCTGCCCCATGCGCCAAGAGTTGTGGGTTCGATCCCCACCCAGGACAAACATTCGTGTGATGAATACTTGTGTTTGTTCTGTGTCTGGGACCTGGGTGTTAATATCCAATATTTAAGTAGGTATATATTTGTAATACCACTGTTGTTTCTGATATCCGTAACACAAGTGCTTAAGCTACTTACTTCGGAGTCAGATCAATCTATGTGATGTCGTTGAATATTTATTTATTTCTTCCGACCGTTTTCTTTAGTTATTTGAGATAACTCTATTGTTCCAACCACGGTTGCAACTAATGACCACGGTACACCAGAGTGCCACTTTGCAAGCTTTGTGTACTAAGCGACCCTTGACTAAGCATTGGACATGACGCTAGGAAGATAATGACAATAATGAAACCAAAATGATTTTTTAAAATATTTATATGTGATATTAAATAATAAAATCTCAAAGTAGCCTTATTAATATTTTATGTAGAAGAAAAACGGTATGAATTTATTTATTATTTTCAGCAACCAGGGTATAAATCGTCTCCTGTGGGACGGTAAAAGCACATCTGAAAAAAAAAGAGATTTGTATTGTTAATAGCAGCACCCCGCGATTACACCCGTGCAGTCCCGTTCCCTATGTTAGGGACTCGCTGATAAATAAGATTTCCATTTGTGAAAGAATTTATAAAATCGCCCCAGTAGTTTCAGAGCCTATTCAATGCACAATAACAATCAAATCTTTTCTCTTTATAGAAGTATAGATTTAATTGTTTAATTATAGTGAACTATTTACTGGGACTTGCCCCATGTTGATCTGGGACAAAAAAAGAATGTGCCAACTGTGGTTCTTGCCTAGCATGTCGTAAAAGGCGACTTATGGTTTACGGACTTTTGGGTATGTGACTGAGTTGGCGACGAGCTAGCCACTTGTCACTCCTTTTTCATAGCTTTCCATCCAACCCAGTCCACTGTCCCATGTTGGTCTGGGACTTAAAAGAATATGCCAACTGTGGTTCTTGCCTAGCATGTCGTAAAGCCGAATGTCACTGCTTTTTCACAATTTTCCATCTAACCCAGCCCGGCTTTATTTTTGGTTTTGACTCTGCCGGGGATTATGGGCGTGATGTTATGTATGTATGTATGTATCTATTTTTGATTTTGGACGTCTCATAGATCTGGGACTTGCCAACTGTGTTATTTGCTTACCATGTCGTAAAAGGCAACTAATGGTGTAGGGTTTGTGATTTTGTAGGCGACAAGTAAGCCACTTGTTACTACATTTTCACATTTTTTTATTTAATCAATTAGTTTTTATTTGGCCAGAAGTGGTTAATAAAGGGAATACCCTTTTGACTCTCCCTACCTCTTAGGAGATCACGGGCGTGATGACATTTATTAAATTCAAATTCAAATATCTTAATTTATATTTTTAATTGACTGGCTCGATGGCTCATTATGTAGTGACACTGCCCCATGCGTCAAGAGTTGTGGGTTCGATCCCCACCCAGGACAAACATTCGTATGATGAATACTTGTGTTTGTTCTGTGTCTGGGTGTTAATATTGATTAGATAAGTATATATTTGTAATACCACTGTTGTTTCTGATATCCGTAACACAACTGCGCTACTTACCTCGGAGTCAGATCAATGTATGTGATGTAGTGTAATATTTATTTATTTTCAAACTTACCTGTTTAATTGGGTTAAATTTAAAATCCTCCGGACATGTTCCAACACCTGTCTGATAGCCATGATCGCAAGCTATATAATGATTACAAGTGGGGTCTGATCTATCTAAAATGTAGTATAGAGGACGCCTTGGATTGTACGGGCATCGCTTGCGGGGAGCTGAAATAAAATATATTAGATTAATAATGTGCCGGATGGTTAAAAATTTATATCCGCAGATACGAATCCGTATACGGATATTTGGTGCCAAGAACCGTGTTGGTCTGGGACTTAAAAATAATGTGCCAACTGTGTTCCTTGCCTAGCATGTCGTAAAAGGCGACTAATGGTATATCGGGTTTTGGGTATGTGATTGTGTAGGCGACAAACTAGCCACATGTTACTACTTTTTCACAATTTTCAATCTAACCCAGTCCAGTTTTATTTTTGGCTGAATGTGGTTAAAGGGGACTGCTGTCCCTTTGACTCTGCCTACCCCTTCGGGGATTACGGGCGTGATGTTATGTATGTATGTTGTTTGGTGCCAAGACCCACGGATACGCGTCTTTATTTTCTTACTCAATCGGTGTCGACGCGTGAGAGCACTATTGGTATGGTAGGTAACTTACTACGATTAATGTTTGCACTGTAAATGTGCCAAATATTTAAATTAAAGAAAGAAAAAATACTTTGAATGGAATTTACTAGTTTTTTATCTCTACCTACCCACCTAAATATAGCATTTCATCCTATTAATTGGAAATGAATAAATTAAAGATCCGTAAAATATCCGCGAGAAAAGTAACGAATACGGATCTTTATCGGATATAGATCCGAATCCGAATCCGCGGTTCTCCCTCGGATATCCGCCGATACGGATACTACGTGACCTGTTCGGGAGGGGAGGTCTTTTAAACGGACAGACACGGAGACTTTGGGTACGGCAGCCTAATGTTGTCTGTACATCGATGCCGCCGGCCCGACAACTTTAAATTGTATAAAAAAGCTTTCACAATTTAAGATAACATCAATTACTTACGTTTGGTAGTAGTTTTTGTAGTTGACGGTGTCGTTGTTGGTGTTGTTGTGGGAGTAGTGGTTGACGGTGTCGTTGTTGGTGTTGTTGTGGGAGTAGTGGTTGACGGTGTCGTTGTTGGTGTTGTTGTGGGAGTAGTGGTTGACGGTGTCGTTGTTGGTGTTGTTGTGGGAGTAGTGGTTGACGGTGTCGTTGTTGGTGTTGTTGTGGGAGTAGTGGTTGACGGTGTCGTTGTTGTTGTTGTTGTGGGAGTAGTGGTTGATTGTGTCGTTGTTGGTGTTGTTGTGGGAGTAGTGGTTGACGGTGTCGTTGTTGTTGTTGTTGCGGGAGTAGTGGTGGACTGTGTCGTTGTTGGTGTAGTTGTGGGTGTAGTAGATGACGGTGTCGTTGTTGGTGTTGTTGTGGGAGTAGTGGTTGACTGTGTCGTTGTTGGTGTTGTTGTGGGTGTAGTGGTTGACGGTGTCGTTGTTGTTGTTGTTGTGGGAGTAGTGGCTGACTGTGTCGTTGTTGGTGTTGTTGTGGGTGTAGTGGTTGACTGTGTCGTTGTTGTTGTTGTTGTGGGAGTAGTGGTTGACTGTGTCGTTGTTGGTGTTGTTGTGGGTGTAGTAGTTGGCGGTGTCGTTGTTGGTGTTGTCGTTTTCTCTGTAGTAGTTGGTGTCGTTGATAGTGTTGTTGTGGGTGTAGTGGTTGACGGTGTCGTTGATGGTGTTGTTGTGGTCTCTGTAGTAGTTGGTGTCGTTGATGGTGTTGTTGTGGTTTCTGTTGTATTTGGTGTCGTTGTGTGCATAGTAGTTGGCTGTGTCGTTGTAGGTGTTTTCGTAGTCTCCGTTGTAGTTGGTTCAGTGTTTGGTTCTGCTGTGGTGGGTGTTGTTGGTTCTACAGATGTTGGTGTCGTTGTGGGTGTAATTGTTGACTGAGCCGTTGAGGGTGTTGTCGTAGTCCCTGTCGTGGTCGATATCGACGGAGACTCTGTTGTAGTGGTTAATTCTGTAGTTGTAGTTGACTCTGTAGTTGGTGTTGTCGAATGATTGGTTATTGTACACTCGACTGGTACGCATGTCTGGAAGATAATACATAATTAATTAATTTATAAATTAATCTTTAAGGAGCTTAGTGACATCAAGGCAGAAATTTTGTAAGTATCTTCGTAAAATTTTCGTGCATTTTACGTTCTTTCTACCTAGCCCGCCAGAGCAATGGCGTGAAGTTAGGTTATGAGTATTCGCTTACCAGTTGAAGCGGACAATCTTTACCGTCCGGACATTCAATTTTGTCACAGTGTAGTACCATGTGGTTGAATGGCGACGAACAGTTAGTAGGATGCACTGAAACCATTAAAAATGTTTTCAATCTAAAAACATAACACATAACATAACATCTAGCCCATAATCTCCGAAGGGGTTGGCAGCAGGCCCCTTTAACCACATTCAGCCAGAAACAAAACCGGGCTGGGTTAGATGGAAAATTATAAAAAAATTCAATCTATATAAAGTTTAAACAACACAAACGTTGTTTCTACCTACATTAGTCCGTTAAAGACTTTGAACCATTCAGCTAATTAACTTAATGTGGTTTCATATGAAAGGCAATAACGCGATGATTCAAATTCAAATTCAAAATATCTTTATTTATATAGGCTACAAGAAAGCACTTATAAATAGTCAATATACAAAAAAAATAGGAAAGGAAATCATACTACCACCAGTTCGGAAAGTAGATTCTATTGAGAAGAAACCGAGAGAAAGAAGAATTGATAATTTCAAACCATTAAAACAATGCGTTACTCTCAATGTGTGTTACTCGCAAACAAGTTAAAGCCTAAGCTCTTGCCGGGCATACGACGAGTATAGTTGTGTATAAGCCACGCTTTGAAAAGGACTTACCAGGGGATTTTGGTGTAGTTGTTATAGTTGTTGTCTTAGATTCAGTCGTTGTGGTTGGTTGTGTTGTAGTTAGGACCTCTGTTGTAGTGGTTGGTTTTGTTGTAGTTAAGACCTCTGTTGTAGTGGTTGGTTGTGTTGTTGTTAAGACCTCTGTTGTAGTGGTTGGTTGTGTTGTTGTTGTAGTTAAGACCTCTGTTGTAGTGGTTGATTGAGTTGTTGTTGTAGTTATAACTTCTGTTGTAGTGACTGGTTTTATTTTTGTTGGCGCAGATTCGGTGGTTATTGGTGATGATGTCGTTGTTGTTGAGACTTCATTATTGGTGCAATTAATGGCAACGCAGTCCTGAAAATATGTCGTTATCATTATTAATATTGTTTTCCCTATGTTGGTCTGCCACTTAAAAAAGGTGCCAACTGTGTTCCTTGCCTAGCATGTTGTAAAAGGCGATTAATGGTATAGGGTTTTGGGTGTGTGATTGTGTAGGCGACGAGCTAGCCACTTGTCTCTTCTTTTTCACAATTTTCCATCTAACCCATTGAACTATTATTACTAGCGTATAATAGCTTAATGATCTAACCACTGAATACCAAGTGGCCATCAATTCAGTTTTTCTGGAGTTGTAAATACAAGTTTTGCAATCCAAAGTCTTGACTGATTCGTTGGTCAAATGGTCACATACCATAATCTCGCCAGGAAATCAAAGAGTTCGAATCCCTATCATACAAATGTTTTGTGTAATGAACCATGGTATGTAATCCAGTTATTGATACATAAACGTATTTAAGTATGTATATCTATTGTTTAGTATTAGATTCGGTTCTCTCTGCCTACCCCGCTAGGGAAGTGGCGTGAAGTTTAGTTAGTTAGTTAGTATTAGATAGGGATTACATCCTTCACATGAAACTTGATGCAGCAGGGCTAAAATTGTCCCCCCCGCCGGGGTCCTCGGTTTGTCGTACCGGGGGGGCTTAGTAGGCCCTGCCATGGCAGGGCTGAAGCGAAGAGGGACCCCGAGGTGAGCCGCGACTGCACGACTTGCATCCGGGCAGTTGCGGCGGTCCGGCTGTAACCTCCGCAGCCGGACCAGGGTTGCCGAGGAAGAGGAGGAGCTGAGTGTTGTCGTTGCTCGCCTCCCTATCCTCGGCAACCCGACAGGGGCGCGCTGGGTCGCGTCGTGGCGGGTCGCGGAGGGATTGAGCGTCTCGATGCTCTCCCTCCGTGACGACAGGGCTCTGCCCTCAATTTGGGTCGCCGGGCGGAAGGCGGCCCCCTCTGACGAGACGCTCTCCGCGTGCCCTCTGGCTTAGCAGAGGGCACAGCGCGAGAGTGGGCCCACGACGCCGGTCACGGGGACGATCGGCGTCTGAATCCTGGGCGGAGTAGTTGAGACATGCTGGGTGGCCTGGCATGTCTCGACGCGCGCGCGTGCTCGGTGCTGTGCATCCGACGACTGATGGCGTGGGCTGCACAGCATCGACCACCGCCGCGCGAGGTGAGCCGCGCAGCGCGGCACGCGCACTACCGGAGGAGCTGTCGTATAGTCCCGACAGTGGGGATACCGGCTCCTCCGGAACTGCGCCGATGGAGGCCACCTTGGGGTTTAGTCGGTTCGAGTCCGACACACCGCCCTCTGGATCCCCGTCCGGAGGGTGACGGCTCGTGGGAGTTCCCCAAGTAAAAAAAAAAAAAAAAAAAAGGGCTAAAATTGTGGACTTCTTCTCTATATAAACTTCAACTGTGCCAAATTGCATACTCGTCCGTCCGCGGAACGTTCGTAAATAATGGTACAAAGATTATGCTTCACGTATTAATATATAAATAATGTACTCCTAACCGATATTGGTCACGGTGGCCAATCACAACGAGCAAATGCTTACCAAAAAGACCCCGCGCTGGCTATATCTTAACATATATAAATTACGCGTCACGTTGTTTGTCCGCGATGGACTCCGAAACTACTTAACCGATTTTAATTAAATTTGCACACCGTGTGCAGTTTGATCCAACTTGAAAGATAGGATAGCTTACATCTCAATTTATTTAACCAGATTATGTGTCATTGACTGTTAGGTGGAACCACAGAGTAATAATATACTACGTACAACAGAGGGTCACTGCCCATACTTGAAAAGCTACTGCTTTAACTCGCGCAAGAACAGCGACAGTGGTGAGTGATTGGAACTACAGCAAAGTTTGGTGTGTTTGTCAGGAATAATACAAGATGACGCTACAAGGACAGGTTAGTTGTTTCTTTGTAATAATACGCCATCTGCGTAAAATTCATGGTTTTAAAACAAAGATTATTTCGGTTTGCTTCTGAAGAAAATATTTTATTAACATGTTTTTCACCTAAATTTAATAAATTATGTAAGAAATGACGTAAATAACTTATTTTATGAAAAAAGCATTTTTTTAAAGTAAAAAAATTACGTTTTTATTAGGTTTTATCTCTCATTCAGTCCAAATGATGCCTGTAGCAACATCTGTCTGTGTCAAGTCTATACGAAATCTAAAATGTATGTGACTGACCAGACATGGTGGAACGAAGTTCGCCGGGTCAGCTAGTATAATATATAAGCTCACTAAAAGGTTACTTACATAATTGCTGGGGCATTGCTGACCTTCCTCGCACTTTTTCTTTGTGCATTGCAACAAAATGTTGTCTGCTGTCGCGCAGTCTGCAGGATCCACTGTCAATATAAACCAGTATTACAATAATGTTATATATTGTTAATATTTATGTGGGTAGAAAGCATATTAATGCGCACCGCAGTGTACCTATGTGAATCCTAAGAGTCAGTTCTCAATAAACGACCGTAACTGAACAACGCCTTTCATTTAACAAGTAATACTGAGTAGGCGAGTTTATGGTTAAAGTATGAGTGAGTTTAAGTGAATTTGATAAGTGAGATAGCTTTCAGACGTGTTGTACATCAGGAACATACAAAGACTGTTGTTTGAATATGTAGGTGACGAGTTAGCCACTTGCCACTCCTTTTTCATAGCTTTCCATCCAACCCAGCCCACTGTCCCATGTTGGTCTGGGACTTAAAAAGAATATGCCAACTGTGGTTCTTGCCTAGCATGTCGTAAAAGGCGACTAATGGTATCGGGTTTTGGGTGTGTGATTGTGTAGGCGACAGGTTAGCCGCTTGTCACTGCTTTTTTACAATTTTCCATCTAACCCAGCCCGACTTTATTTTGGGCTAAATGTGGTTGAATAGGCATGCTGCCCCTTTGACTCTGCCTACCCCTTCGGGGATTATGGGCGTGATGTTATGTGTGTGTTGAAAAATCAGCCCTAAGAGATTTAAAGAATATTTTAAATTTAAACTTAAATTAATATAAAGTCTGAATATTCTGTTTTACCTTCTGCCAGCGGCATTGCTGGTATGGTGGTTTCATAGAACTTGTTCTACGTGTTATTCTGGTGTATGAGCTATATCATTGTAAAATATCTACCTAATCTCCCCCGTCGGGTCCTCAGATTTTGGACTCCGGTACTTTTATTTATTTATTTTATTGGGATGCTAACATAGATACATAAATATCTGACTGATCTTACAGTTACAGGCAAACACAACATGCATTAAGAAAAAATTTAAAAGCAAAAAGTTCAAACGAAATTGGATTAAAATGAAGAGCAAATCTGAAATTATAACAGTGCAAAAAATACTAGTTGTTTTATATACAATACAATATACTAATATCCTTACTATTTTGACTAGCTCGATGTCTCATTGTGTTGATGAAGAGTTGTGGGTTCGTTTCTTACCCAGGACAAACATTCGTATGATGAATACATGTGTTTGTTCTGTGTGTAAGTATATATTTACAATACCACCGTTGATTCTGATATCCGTAACACAAGTGCTTAAGCTACTTACCCCGGAGTCAGATCAATGTGTTTGAGGTAGTCTGATATTTATTTATTTTAATACAATATGAAGAAATATACCAAATAAAAAATTAGGCCTTATATTTTATCTCTTAGTCAACAAACATCACATTGACTCCTAAAACTATAACTTTTTTTGGTGTTGCCGTAGTAGTCGATACGATAAGTGCATTGGACTTCAATATTTACATATCTCTACAGCTACGAGTATACAACACTCACCTGCGTTCCTTAACATAGTTGGATACGCGGCATTTCTTCTATTTACCATGGTATCATAGGTCAAGCATTTTACCAGATGAGTAGGTAAGCAAACCTGTAAGAAAGAGATAAGTCTACGTCAGTGGCGGACTAACTGGGGAGCGGAAGGGGCTAGGAAGGGCAGATCGGCAGTCGCTTCAATGTTATTGAAGCTTGTTATACCAGACTCGCTAATTCCTAGACCATGGTCTAGGCGGACGGGACATAACGCTAGGAAGCTCAATTGGTTTGAAATTATTAATATGTTTTATTCTTAAATGATAATTACAAGCCGTTATTGCCCTTTAGACTCTGCCTACCCATTTAATAATTGCAGGTTACCTGCAACTCTTCCGTACGAGTAAATGTGTGTAAGAAAACACTTAACTTTAATATCTTACCTGAAGTTCTCGACTGAATTTCTCTCCTTTTGGACATTTCTTATGTTTCAACACACCACCCGAACATTGATAATATCTTGAGCAGTCCTGACCATCAAAATATACAGATTGGTCTTTGCAAACTATCAGTTTCACATTAGTTATTCCTAATTTTGTGCTTGAAGATGAATTATCTTGCGCCTCCCCACCAAGATCTTGCGATTCGATGACCAGAATGAAGTTTAGTGATTGTTCAATCGGACTTTCGGAGTTATCAGAACCTTCATCAGGATGGATGTTTTTTTCTTCTAAAGAATCAGAATTGATTGATTCTTGTTCATTTGAGTAAACGTTTTCGTTTTTGACAATTCCAAAATCGCGGTGAGCTGAATCGTCTCGGATCTTTCTTATTCTCTCAGGGTGGAGATCTTGTAGCAAAAGTGCTGCAGGTTTGGGAAATGTTGAGGTGTTTTCTATGTTTTTCTCTGGAAGTTGTGGTTGGCACTCCATCGATTTATTGCATTGAGCTAAATAAGGTGCAAGACACCACTGAAATATAAATATGTCATAAGTTACGACAGAATATTGTTAATATCGAATGAAGCTGGAAATTTGCAGTAACCAGAATATGTAGTTATGAAAAATACTTCAGAAAAATAAAAATATTAAAATTGTAAATAAATAAAAATTAAAAAAACCACACTACATCACATACATTGATCTGACTCCGAGATAAGTAGCTTAAGCACTTGTGTTACGGATATCAGAATCAACAGTGGTATTACAAATATATACTTAAATATTGGATATTAACACCCAGACACAGAACAAACACAAGTATTCACCATACGAATTTTTGTCCTGGGTGGGGATCGAACCCACAACTCTTGGCGCATGGAGCAGGGTCACTACCGAATGCGCCGTTGAGCTTGTCAATTGTAATTGTAAATATTATTTTACATTTCTGTAAGTATAGAAAATTGTTGAGAATAAAAATGTAAAAGGAACCGGCTGAAATTAATGTTTCAAAGATATTTATCAAGTATTTAAATCAGCATAATGTCGGAACCGCTAATTCAAATAAGTGTGGCTGTTTTATAAGAACACTTGCAGGTTCCCAGATAAATAATCTGGCCAATTATGGTATGAGTTAGTCCATTAATAACTAATATTGGTCAAATAGTAGTTGCTTCATTGTAAATCCAAGATTATGGTATGGCATCCAAGCTGTGATTCAATACTCAATTATTTATTGCTTCCATAATGGTGTTAGCGGTTATTAATAAAGTATATTAAAGACTCTTTGAGGGCATTGAACTTGAAGAGAGAACGTTATGATTCAAGATATGAAGAATGTTTTTCATATATCGTTAAGTAACTACATAATGTGTATGTAACTAACTTTCTTATTGCAATAGTAGTGTAAAGATGATTATGTAATGTGATGATTAAGAAAAAGCAGAAATAATCACCAAGTATCGAGGACTGAAATGCATTCCCATTGAACATTTCTTGTGAACCAGATATCCATCTTCACATTCATAGTATTTAGTACAATTCTTCTTATCTGGATGGAGAAGGGGACCCTTACAAGGTATTTTAGGATCTGATGTTGAAAGCTGAGTAGTATTCGTAGGCTCATCGGTAGGAATACTTTGTGGACTAATTGAGCTTACTGAATAACTAAGAGATGAGCTTTCACGCGTGTTTTCTTGGCTACTTGTAAATAGACTCGTGATTGATTCATTTGAGCTACTTGCTGAGTTCTGTAGGCTATTAGTTAAGCTGTCATTAGATTTTTTGGTGCTCGGACTTTTTGAACTGTCCAGCGATTCGTTTGTGCTGTAAGATGATCTTTGTGGGCTAGTAGATGAGCCTTCTGAGTCGTTAGAAGGTGAGTTTACATTTGTTTCACTTGAGGTCACTATAAATGCATCTGTGCTTCTAAAATCAAATTGTTGGCTACTAAAAGATGCGTGCTGTACAGTGTGGCTTGATTCGTCTGCGGCATGTGAGCTTTCTAAGCTACTTGAAGCATCTGGGCTACCTGAAACTAAACTTTTAGTTGATCTACTAATAGTTGTGCTTTCATATGACTTTGGGCTACCGAGAATTGCTTCAGTCTCTTCGACAGAACCAGATTGTCTTTGTATGCTTGTACTTGAAGATGAAGTTGAACCCTTTGGGCTATTGGTGGTTAAGATCTCATGCGACACATCTTGGCTACTTGTTGAATATGAGCTCAGTGGGCTAGAAGATACGCTGTCTTCAGTTGGAATACTTGAGGTATCAGAAGAATAGCTTTCCTTCCTACTAGAATAGGAACTTTTGGTCACTGGGCTTTTTGAGAATGAGGTTGTAATTAATTTCTCTGTTATATTAGTTGTATGCTGCGAAGTGCTAAATGGGCTTTCTCGAGTGCTGGAATTTGGAGTGCTTGTTACTGAACTACCAAAAAATTTAGTCCAATTTGTATGACTTTTGCTACTGTAAAATGAGCTATCTTCTGGGAAGGCAGCTCCTGAAACTTCTGAGCTATTGTGAGATGAACAATTATTGTATATTTTGTGGTTATTAGTAACAGAACTCTCGTAGCTAGTGGTGATCTTATTTTCTCTTGAGCTCTCATCTGATGAGCTTCCAGAAGCACAAGGACATTCTGAGCTATTTGGTTTTTGTGAGTTACCATACTCTGTGCTTTCTGAGGTATTAACGTTTTCATTTGATTCATCTGAGCTAAAAGCAGAGGGAGTCGAACATTTTCGACTATTCATAGATGGGCTCTCTGTTCTGCTAGCAGATGAGCCTTCTATGCTCATTGAAGATGGGTTATTTGAGCTTGGAACTGAGCTACTTGAGTTATATGATAAGATGTCTTTGTTACTTTCAGATGAGCTGTCTCTACTACTACTTGGAGGTGCGGTGTTTTTGATACTTAGATTAGAACTATATGTACCGGTAGTTAATTTGCCTGTGCTATATTGAGGTATGCTGTCTATACTGGCAACAGATGAGCTAATTTTGCCACTAGAAGATGAGTTATCAAGACCACTAGTTAAGCTATCAGTGTTACTTGAAGATGGGTTACTGGGAGATAAGTTGGTGCTTATTGGAGATGATTCGATTGTGATACTGGAAGTGCTGTCTGTGTTGATATAATTGAAGCTATCTGTGTCACCAGGAAATGAGTTGTCTGGGCTACTGGCAGATGAGCTCTCTGTGGTATTTAAAGCTGAGCTATCAGTGTTTATTGAAAATGACCTGTGTGTGCTGATTAGATATGAGCTTTCTGTGCTATATAATGTTCTGCTTAATCCATTTGGGCTGTCTGGGCTATTTTTAAATTTTCTTACTGGGCTTCTTGGAGATGAGCTCTTTAGGCTACTACTAGTTGAGCTTTTTTGGTTACTGTTGGATGAGCTGTCTATGCTACTACTAGGCGAGATCTCTTGACTAATACTATGTGGTTTTTCTGTGCTGTTTGAAGACAAGCTCTCTAGGCTACTTGGAGATGAGCGTTCTAGGCTAGTGATGAAGGAGCTCTCTGGACTACTATGAGGTGAGCTCTCTGTACTACTGCTAGAATAGCTCTCAGGGCTATTCTTGATTGACCTCTCTGGAATACTTAGAGTCGCGCGTTCTAGGCCATTGCTAAATGAGCTCTCTGAACTTACTGGAAATGAGTGCTTTAGGCCACTACCAGATGAGCTCTTTTGACTAGTGACCGATGACATCTCAGGGTGAATGCTAGCTGAGCTCTCTGGGCTACTTGACGTTGAGCGCTCTATGACTCTGCTAGAAGAGCTCTTTAGACTATCGTGGAATAATATCTCTGGACTAATGTAAGACGAGCTCTTTGGACTACTGATCAATGATCTCTCTGGGCTACTGCTGGGTAAGCTCTTTGAGCTACTTGGACTCGAGCGCTCTAGGCCATTGCTTGATGAGCTCTTTGGACTGCTGTGGGATGAGCTCCTTGGACTACTGACCGATGAGCTCTCTGGGCTACTGCTGGGTGAGCTGTCTGGGCTCCACGATATCGAGCGCCCTAGACCACTGCTAGATGAGGTCTCTAGACTACTATGTGATGGGCTCTTTGGACTACTAATCGTTGAGCTCTCTGAGCCACTTATAGTAGAGCGTTCTAGGCCATTACTGGGTGAACTATTTGGATCTCTTTGGGATGAGCTCTCTGGACTACTATGGGATGAGCTCTTTGAACTACTGACCGATGAGGTCTCTAGGCTACTTGGAGTCGAGCGTTCCAGGCCAGTGCTAGGTGAGCTCTTTGGACTACTGACCGATGAGCTCTCTGTGCTACTGCTGGGTGAGCTGTCTGGGCTACTCGATATCGAACGCCCTAGACCACTGCTAGATGAGCTCTCTGGACTTCTATGTGATGAGCTTTTTGGACTGCTGATCGTGGAGATATCTGGGCCACTTAGAGTAGAGCGTTCTAGGCCACTACTAGATGAACTGTTTGGATCTATTTGGGATGAGCTCTCTGGACTACTGTGAGAGGAGCTCCTTAGAGTACTGACCGATAAGCTCTCTGGGCTACTTGGCGTTGAATGCTCTAAGCCACTGTTTGGTGAGCTCTCTGGACTACTGATAGATGACCTCTCTGGAATACTGTTAGATGAGCTCTCTGGGATACTTGGGGAAGAGCGCTCTTTGCCACTGCTGGATAAGCTTTCTGGGCTACTGTGGGACGAGCTTTTTGGACTACTACTGACCGATGAGCTCTCAGGGTTATTACTGGATAACCTTTCTGGGTAACTTGGAGTCGAGCGTTCTAGGCCACTGCTAGGTGAGCTCTCTGAACTACTGTGAGTTGAGCTGTCTGAGTTACTAATAAATGAGTTCTCTGGGGTCATATCAGAATAGTTCAGTATAGTACCCCAATGTGAGCCATAAGAACCAGTAGATGATATCTTTGGGCTGCTATTGGACAAGGTCTCTGGATTACTAGGAGAGGAGCTCTTTTCGCTGCTACTTGAGTTGTCTAGGCTACTGCTATAAGAACTCTCTGGGTAACTTGTATACGAGGTCCTAGTCCTATATGTATCTAGACTACTCGTAGATAACCTTGGACTGCCTGATGAACTTTCACTGGATTCTTTTGAGCTACTGAAAGAAATGATTTCTATTTCTGAAGAAACTAGGGCTGGGATCGCAGTTAGTTCACCAGGGGTAATTGAAGAAGTTGAAAATAGGCTCTCTGCAGTTACAGTCGGCTTAACTGGGGTTCTTTGAGATGAACTCTGTGGACTCTCGGTGCTACTAACAGCAGATTCTTCTGAAGTAATGTATGAGCTTTTGGAACTACTCAGGTATGAGCTGTCAGTCATTCCATATGAGCCACTCGATAATGAACTTCTTTGAGTTTGAACTGGGATACTTAAGAGTGTGCTGAGTGTTCCAGGTCTACTTAGATACACGCTCTTAGTTGATCCATCTGGGATATTTGAGCCACTTGAATATGATAAGCTCTTTGAGCTACTTGAATAAAGGCTCTCTGTAATACTTTGGGCTGGCCTCTCTCGATATGAAGTGTTTGGTGTACTGGGAGTTGTGCTCTGTTGGCTATTTGAATATAAGCTCTTTGAACTATATAAAGTTGAGCTATCTGGGATACGCTGTGTTAGATTTTCTAATATACTAAGAGTTGTTTTGTCTGTAATAACTGGATAAGAGTTCATACTCTGATCTCTACTTGAAGAAAAACCGCTTGAACCATTTATAGTCGAGCTCTTGGAGCTACCTAAGCTCTTTGACGTGTCTGGATCTGAGCTCTTTGGATTATATAAAGTGGAACTCTCAGGGCCATTTAGAGGTGAACTAATTGGGCTACTTGGAGGTGATGTCTTTGAGCTACTTTGAGGTGAAGTTTCAAATCTACTTGGATATGAATTATTTAGACCATTTGAAGTTGACGACTTTGAGCCACTTAGAGTTATGTCTTCTGAGTTACTTATATTTGAGCTTTTTGAGCTTCCTGAATGTGAGCTCTCTGAAGTACTTGAACTTAATCTCTCTGGTCTCTGGTCTCCATTTATGATGGTATTTGGGCTACTTGAAGTTAATTTTTCTGAGCTATTTGGATATGAAGTCTTTGTTCTTGAAGATAAGCTGTTAGAGCTATGTCGATAGTTGTTTGTATTGTAAGTTGAGCTGTAGATATAACTTGGTGTTGAAATCTTGCTTGATTCACCTGGTCCACTAGAAGGTGAGACTGGGCTACTGGAAACATCAGGTGTACTTGGTGTAGAAACATCTTCAGCTGGTGATGCTGTGGCAGTAGAATTTGTTTGAGATGGAGACACGGTCTTCACATTGCAAGGATTTTCGGTAGGGATGGTCCGGCATTTTGCTAGTTTCGGGGGAAGGCACCACTGGGGAGGAAAGGTTTTAAATTATTAAGTTAGGGTGTTCATTGCAGGTGAACGTAGTGGATAAGAATGTACCGTTATATGCAAACGGTTTTATCCCATTCTTAGACGTTCGTAACCCATACGATAGATTAGACAAACTGAAGAATGGTTACACATTTTTGACTTTGACATGCTCGTTGGTCGAGTAGTCAGAGAATCTGGCCACGAGACCCAGGGTCTTCGATTCGAGTCCCTTTAGGGGCAAATGTTTCGTCTGATGAACATGGCCATTTGTACTCCAGTCATGGATGTTTATAAACGTATTTAAGTATGTCTATCCATTCACCTAGTATCATAAGTACAAGCATAAGCTTAGTTTAGAACTAGAGAATTGGTGTGTCAGTCTGGAGAATTTATCTATACCTATAATAAATCTGTAGGAGGTCAATTCTGTACATGAAATATATTTTCAAAATAACTATCAGGGGGTGATTAGTGATCGATACTGATGCCAAAAATGCAATCAGTAAAATTTTTGTCTCTCTGTCTGTCTCTCTGTCTGTCTGTCTGTCTGTCTGTCTGTATGTTCCTTATAGAAACAAAAACTACTCGACGGATTTTAACGAAACTTGGTACAATTATTCTTCATACTCCTGGGCAGGTTATAGTATACTTTTCATCACGCTACAATCAATAGGAGCAGAGTAGTGAAGGGAAATGTTGGGAAAACGGGAGAAGTTACTCCATTTTTTAAGCTTCCGTCGCGTGTGCAGCCTTAATGGTTAAAGTTACATAGAAATCATGTGTGACGGAAATAGTCTTTATAAAATTAACCATAAACGCGGGTGACACCGCTGGCACAGCTAGTTTATTATAAATTTTATTATTTGGTTTATAGTTGTGTAGGAGACAGATAGCAATGTCACTGACTACTCTTACCCAATTTTTCATTGACGCACCACCTCTTTTGGACTCTGCCTAGCCCTTAGAGTATTGCAGGTGTGTCTGAGTAGATGTAGCTATATTTTACACGCTTTTCTGTTCATCACCCCCCTAGGGTTATGTCCTGTGCTTAGTCGGGGTCGTGGCCAGGGTCTTTGGCCATTCGACCAACGGGCCAGTCGAAATACCCCAATAGTCTCATACGACATGCTGGGCAAGGAACACTGTACATTCTTGTTAAGACCAAGACGGGACATTCAAGAACCTGTAAATTGATAAAGTCGCAATTTACCTTATAAGTAGCACTAAACTCAGTCTTTCCAGGGCAATCCTTGATTACCAGTTCCCCACTCTCGCATTTGTAGTACTTCGTGCAGTCATCCTCATGCGGTATAGGATCTGAGGAGTTGCAGGCAGGGGTATTGGGGCTGTCGGCGAGGGGTACCGCCGAGTGTACGGCTACACACGCTAGGAGTATGAGAAGGTGGTACTCTGGAACAAAGAATACCCTAAGTTCACGTTGAGGTTTAATCTATACTACCTATATTATAAAGCTGAAGAGTTTGTTTGCTTGAACCTTGTTTTGTTTGTTTATCTCAGGAACTACTGGTCCGATTTGCATTAGATAGCCAATTTATCGAGGAAGGCTATAGGCAAAGTTATCCATAAACGCGGGTGAAACCGCGGGTATATCTAGTATAAAATATAAATCAAACAAAATCGCATAAAGTGATCTGACTCCGAGCTAAACACTTGTGTTACTGATATCAGATTCAACAGTGGTACTATGAATATGCACTTAACAAACACTAGTATTTATCACACGAATATTTGTCCTGGGTGGGGATCGAGCCCACAACTCTTGGCGCATGGGGCAGGGCCACTATCGTACACGCCATCGAACCAGTCAATATTTCAAATAAGTAATTTTTTACACGTTTTCATAAATAACTGCTTCTGCCTGCGGTGTTGATCGCGTGGTACATCGGTGAAACGTAGCTTATGTGTTAAGCTAAACGGTTGTTAAGTTTCATTCAAATCCATGCAGTACTTTTTCACACACATCCATACATACTTTCACGTATATACTATTAGTAAGATAGGTACATAGACATCATCACTCATCATTAATAACCTGTTGATTCTGTTACTTTTTAATTTGTATTCAGTTACTTTTTAATTTGTTTATCGTCACTTTTTAATTTGTATAACTATAGTTTTATTGTTGCGCAGGGACCACTTTCATCCTCTATGTATTCATTTTTATAATCTGTGGATAACGTGGTAGGTTTCACAATAACCACTACTGTTTATGCATAATACTTGTTGTTTTAGGTACCATTGTGAAATTGTTTGTTTTGGAGCGGTGGTAGCTCAATGGTAAGGGCACGCGCTTCTTAACCGAGGAGTGCGGGTTCAAACCCGGGCATGTACCTCTAGATTTTAAAAAAAAATCTATGTACATATTTATACCACTAGCTCGGCGGTGAGGGAAAACATCGTGATGAAACCTGCAAATTCAAACAACTTTGAATTTGTAACCATGATCCAAAAATTGTCTGGTTCCCCTATCTTAGGGTTACGAAGGTCAGATCGGCAGTCGCTTCAATGTAATTACCAGACTTGCTAAATCCTGGATCATGGTCTAAGCGGACCCCGTCTAAGCACGGGACATAACGCTAGGAAGATGATGATGTGAAATTGTTTGTTTTCCCAAATAAATAAAAAAAAAAAAAATCACATCTAAAATTCACAAGCTCGTTATATCAATGAAGCTAAAACAAAAACTAGTTAGGTTGGATGAATAGCTATGAAATAAATTTTGATAAATGCTTAGCTAAGTGCCCACCAGTAAGAGCGGTGGTAGCTCAATGGTAAGGACACGCGCCTCTTAACCAAGGAGTGCGGGTTCAAACCCGGCCACGTACCTCCGGATTTTTCAAATCTATGTATGTATTTATACCACTAGCTCGACGGTGAGGGAAAACATCGTGATGAAACCTGCAAATTCAAATAACTTTGGATTTGTAACCATGATCCAAAAAGTCTGGTTACCCTATCTGACTCGCTAAATCCTGGATCATGGCCTAAGCGGGACATAACGCTAGGAAGATGATGATGATGCTTAGCTAAGTGCCCACGTTATTAAAAACACAACAGCCAATAAAGGCCATTATTCGCTATATGTGTTATGCAAGAAAAGATGGTAAGTACCTACCTAATTTTTGGGAACAAGACCAACATGGAACTCTTATAAATAAAATTCAGGATTATCTACAGAAATACCTACTATCATTATATTGGACTTGGCTTCCATTTTTAACTTTTTTTCGAAGGAGGAGGTTCTCAATTCGACAATTTTTTTTTCATATTTATGTTTTTTTATGGAATTGGTGATGCCCACTGGTCGAAATTCCACCATTATTCGTTTTTTTTTTTTTTGCAATTATTTATTGAAATATTAGCTTTCTCCATATAAACTTCAACTGTGCCAAATCTCATACTCCTCCGTCCGCGTAATTCTCATAAAAAGGGGTACAAAGTTTTTGCTTCACGTATTAATATAATACGTGTTTTTATGTTTACGAACTAAATATATTTTTACAGATAGTTAGGACCCCAACTAGACTATCGATGGCGCATTCGGTAGTGACCCTGCCTCATGCGCTAAGAGTTTTGGGTTCGATCTCCAACCAGGACAAACATTCGTATGACAAATATTGTGTTTATTCTGTGTCTGGGTGTTAATATGCAATATTTAAGTATATATTTGTAATACCATACCACTGTTAATTCTGATATCCGTAACACAAGTGATTAAGCTACTTACCTCGGGATCGGATCAATGTATGTGATGTAATCTGATATTTATATTTAGACTAGAAACGGCTAGAAAGAATTACGTAAAAATCTTACCCATAAATAACGAAGTATACTACAGCTTACCAGACCTTTTGTCGAAAGAACCACCGTAGAACCGTGCCCTAATTAGACTGTATTATAATGAATAATTAGCACAACAATCGATTAGTTAGACGATTCGCTAAGCTTCAATATAATCGTTTTAATTGGTTTATTGTAGTTTTAACATGCGGTGGTAGCTCAATGGTAAGGACACGCGCCTCTTAACCGAGGAGTGCGGGTTCAAACCCGGGCATGTACCTCTAGATTTAAAAAAATCTATGTACATATTTATACCACTAGCTAGACAGTGAGGGAAAACATCGTGATGAAACCTGCAAATTCAAACAACTTTGAATTTGTAACCATGATCCAAAAATTGTCTGGTTCCCCTATCTTAGGGTTACGAAGGTCAGATCGGCAGTCGGTTCAATGTAATTACCAGACTCGCTAAATCCTGGATCATGGTCTAAGCGGACCCCGTCTAAGCACGGGACATAACGCTAGGAAGATGAAGATTGTAGTTTTAACATACATGTATACTCTATGACGCTTGTAATCCTCTATAAGGTAGGCAGAGTCCAAGGAGAGAGTTAATTTAACCACTGATCTTGCAAAAAAATTAGGTGGCTTAACACGATCGCGTAAGCTACATCGCACGACGTCGTGAGTATATGCTTAGGAAACGGCGCAACGTCTTATGACGTCCTAAAGATTATGATATGTATTTCGGCAGAACGTCGCCCGACGTCTAATTTAAGAGTAAATTCATATAGGTACCGTTGCTCCTTTGCGCCGCATTACATCCCATTTTTGTAGTTTGTTGCGCCGTGTAGCTTGGTTACATGGTGTATGTCTTACGGCGCGACGTCTTCACACGTTGCTTTATTTTGTATGGAAAAGAGGTTGCGCCATTATGCAACATTTTGGACATGTGGTTGCTCACGCGAACGTGTAGGGAGAAGAAAATATGGTAGTAAGTCCCATGTTGGTCTGAGACTCAATAAAAATAATGTTCAACTGTGTTCCTTGCCCAGCATGTCGTAAAAGGCGACTAATGGTATATCGGGTTTTGGGTGTGAGATTGTGTAGGCGACGAGCTAGCCACTTGTCACTACTTTTTCACAATTTTCCATCTAACCAGCCCAGTTTTATTTTTGGCTGAATGTGGTTAAAGAGGCTAGACCCCTTTGACACTGCCTACCCAATCAGGGATTACAAGCGTTAAAAAACTAGAAAATAGTTAGATATATGTAGTGACAAGTGGCTAGCTCTTCGCTTTCACACACAAGTCACAAGTCCTCTAAGCGTCTCAAAGATCCCATCTCTCTAACTAACTAACTAACTAAACTTTACGGAACTTCCCTAGCGGGGTAGGCAGTGAAAACCATCTATCTCATCACTAAAATTACTTCTTACTTACTACTCAAAATTTAGCCGCGATAACGTAACAAACAAATAATCGAAATTCCTATTTACTTACCAAGATTTTTCGGTGAAATCATTATCAAAGGTAAAATGACGAAGGATTTTTAAAAAACGCAGAATCGAGTGATCATGAAAATATTTTTATTTTAGAAGTAACCGATTCCAGTAAAAACTTTTTTTTTACTTCAGATGGAAGATTCCAGTCTACAGTAAATACTTCTTTTTGACTTCAGATGGAAGACTTTAAAAAAGTTAGACAATGGGTTATTAGCAGCTCTTTTTGCTTAAAAATCACTATAATAAATTTGTTTTTGAGTGTTATTTCTCAGATATAGTTTAACATGATTACTCGACTCCAGGAACACCAAACCGATCTAAGAACAATAAATAATTTCACAAATATTTTTTTTTATAAACAATTGTAAAATACGGAATGCAGAGACGGATTTAGCGTTGTATTTTGTGAGTGTTTATGACATTTTTTTTAAGATTGCATTTTGTAGGTACGAGTCGAGACAGGGTCAGATTTAGCATTACATTTAGTACGTTTTTCAAAAGAGAATTAAGTATATTTATAGATATTTGTACCACGAAGATAGCAACGCTTATGACTCATTTATTTTCATTTCGTTTATTACTTACTTACTTACATTAGTAATTCGCAGCTCAAGGTCGCACGTTGCCTACACTCTTAAGGTTTTATTGAAAATTCACTGATCTATTATAATTTGTCGTCTTCCTCTGTTCAAGGCCTAACTAAATAAGATTGTAGTAGCGTTAATATCATATCCAGATTAGCTGTATCTAAAAACAGAGATACCTAGGTTTTAAATACCTACAGATAGATAATACGATCGCATGTTGGTCTAGGACTCAAAAATAATGTTCCAACCGGTTTCCTTGCCTTGCATGACGTAAAAGATAACAAATGGTGTATTAGTTATTGCGTTTTTAATTAAATAGACGAGGATATAGCTACTTGTCACTACTTTTCCACTATTTTCCTTAACCTAATCCAGCGTTTCTCAAGGGGGGGTACGCGAACCCCTAGGGGTTCGCCATTCGATCATAGGGGGTTCGCGGGAAGATTTAGGTAATGGAGGATGAACGACTGACACGTGCGACACGCCTGTCGGCGGGCACGCTGAACGTACTGTCTGATCTGAATCTACTCTGAAGGGGGGGTGAGGCTCTGGAGACTTTAAGTGGTACGTGGAGTCATAAGTTTGAGAAACTGATTTAAGCCAACAATTTTTTTTTATTTCTATATGTGGTTAAAGTGCCTTATTGCTCCTTCCTTCCCTTCCTTTCGTATTTCCATGTATCTAAATGGCGCCCTGTCCCAAGCTTTCGCCCTGAGCGATCACCAAAGGCGCCCTAACTCCTGCCCGGGTCTCCTGCACGTACTAGCCTAATTTAAATCGATAAAACAGTTTCGCTATTTAGAACATGATGAAAGCGAAACGGGTTTGTAATTGTGAATGTTTAATGGCGTGTTTTTATAATAATTGAATGTTTTGTTGTGTTTGAAAAGAAGAAACACGAGTTTAACATAAACGTAGGAAGAGGCAGGGCCGGATTATCCATTAGACAGAGTAGGCTAATATCTAGGGGCCCCTGAGATAGCGGAGGGGCATACTTTGCGGTAAGCGGTGGTAGCTCAATGGTAAGGACACGCGCCTCTTAACCGTGGAGTGCGGGTTCAAACACGGGCACGTACCTCCGAATTTTTAAATCTATGTTCGTATTTATACCACTAGTTCGACGGTGAGGGAAAACATCGTGATGAAACCTTCAAATTCAAACAACTTTGGATTTGTAACCATGATCCAAAAATTGTCTGGTTCCCCTATCTTAGGGTTACGAAGGTCAGACCAGCAGTCGCTTCAATGTAATTACCTGATTCGCTAAAACCTGGATCATGGTCTAAGCGGACCCCGTCTAAGCACGGGACATAACGCTAGGAAGATGATGATACGTTGCGTTAATAGGCTGAGAAGACTAGTGCCAGTTAATGTATTTTTAAATAAAAGCAATATATAATATACCTAATGATTATGAGACATATAAACCGTAGAGCTTGTATGAAAAGGATCATGAATGTTGAAGAGGCGAGTGAGGTGCGTAAGGATCGTGCCATATGGCGTTCGGTTCTCTCTGCCTATCCCGCTAGGGAAGTGGCGTAAAGTATAGTTAGTTAGTTTTTAAAAGAAGAGGTCGCCTGAATTTGTTTTTGCCCTGACAATAGTCAGTCAGTAATGAGAAAAATAAATGTCACAGCTGTTACCTAGCCTGCCGTAAAAGGCGACTAATGCATATTGGACATTGGGTTTGTGCCTACTCCCGTATGTAGGCGGCGAGCTAGGCACTTGTCACTACTTTTTACAATCTTCCGTCTATTCCAAGCCAGTTTTAATAATGGCCAAAGCACGGACCAGTAAAAAAAGAAGGACTCCGCGCCACTAACTAAGACATTAAAGCTCCTGAGGTGCTCCACCTTGACACGCAACTTACGTCACACATTGACATAATAAGTGCTCCAAATGACAAATATCCGATATCTGGCATCCTTAAGTAGCTCACTCACACATGCATACCTAAACGTGGCTTCACGTTATAGTATGGTTGCGTGGAGACTTGAGATTTTTTTATATTCCACTTATTGAGATTACAAAAAATAATGCTCACGTATTTTTTCTTTTGTTCAGCAAACTAAAAATAATAAAAGATTCAGCGCGTTAAAGTGCCGCGTGACGTCACTGGGTGTGCAAAATTTTACCATTCATATGACGTATATTTTTGTAATTTCTCGAGTTTTACGTAGTTAAAGCCAACAATACAATGGGATCGAGAAGTTTATGGGTTATGTGTGCCAAGAACGAGATTAAAACTCCAACAGTAACGGGACATACTAGGCAAGAACCACAGTTGGCACATTCTTTCTAAGTCCCAGACCAACATGGAACAATAGGCTGGGTTAGATAGAAAATTGTGAAAAGGTAGTGACAAGTGGCGACTAATAGTATATTGGGTTTTGGGTATGTGATTGTGTAGGCGACGAGCTAGCCACTTGTCACTACTTATTCACAATTTTCCATCTAACCCTGCCCAGTTTTATTTTTGGCTGAATGTGGTTAAAGTCGCCCGCTGCCACTTTGACTCTGCCTACCCCTTCGGGGATTATGTGCGTGATGTTATATATGTAGTAACGGAACCAACAGGTTAAAAGTTTACTCTCTACCCGGATGAAGTCTGGCAGGGCCAATAGTATTTAAATAAAACGCCATATTAAAACAAAACATCTTTAATCATCAATCATCATCATCATCTTCATCATCATCATCACTCTCTTCTTGCTTCTTCAGCTTGGCGGCCAGCTCCTTAGCCGGGTTGAACATCCCGCTAGTCTGTGTGTTGCATATGAAACATCTGGTGCTTTTCTTGTAGTTTTCTAACGCGCATTTCTCGCAGAAGTAATGTTTGCATCTGAAACAAAAACGTTAT
This sequence comes from Glyphodes perspectalis, assembly GCA_951394215.1. NCBI lineage: Eukaryota > Metazoa > Arthropoda > Insecta > Lepidoptera > Crambidae > Glyphodes > Glyphodes perspectalis. The sequence continues at coordinate 7,066,371 of OX596227.1, forward strand.
TTTCAATAGATAGGTAATCAATTGATAGCCAGCTGATGGTAGAAGGCGACAGGCGTCGAGGCCGGCCACTTACTCGGTGGCGGAAAAAGATGTCTAAATTCCGCACCACCTGGAAAGAGCTGGCCCAGGACAGACAGAAGTTGAAAAAATGGAGGAGACCTTTGCCCAACAGTGGGATACTTAATTTAAAAAACCCTCACTGTCATCGATTTATAAATATTAAACGGCTAAATTAGCCTTTTTTATAATATACATACCATAACACCACGCTCGCAATCCCCGAAAGGGTAGGTCCCCAAAATCATAAGAGTCGCTAGCCCCTTTAGTGACGTGCGCCAAAATATAAAACTTTTAGTAGGGTGTCTATAGTTCAGTTACAGTTGGGGTCTTCTTTAGTAGTGTCTAAATAGTGCAGTAACAGTTGGGGTCACCTTTAGTAGTGTCTAAATAGTGCAGTAACAGTTGAGGTCACCTTTATTAGTGTCTAAATAGTGCAGTAACAGTTGGGGTCTCCTTTAGTAGTGTCTAAATAGTGCAGTAACAGTTGGGGTCACCTTTAGTAGTGTCTAAATAGTGCAGTAACAGTTGGGGTCACCTTTATTAGTGTCTAAATAGTGCAGTAACAGTTGGGGTCACCTTTATTAGTGTCTAAATAGTGCAGTAACAGTTGGGGTCACCTTTAGTAGTGTCTAAATAGTGCAGTAACAGTTGGGGTCACCTTTAGTAGTGTCTAAATAGTGCAGTAACAGTTGGGGTCACCTTTAGTAGTGTCTAAATAGTGAAGTAACAGTTGGGGTCACATTTAGTACTACTAAAGTAACTGTAACTGTAACTTGGTGACAGTCAGGTCAGTTTTATTTAGTTATAGTTGGGGTCAACTTTTGAGAGTGTTTGTTCGGCCCAGTTCACTTTCTTTGTGACAACGGGGTCAGTAAAGCTCCCCCTACATATAAAAGTTGGGGTCAGCTATATGAGAGCAGCACTCACTTGGTGACGACGGGGTCGGTGAAGCTCCCTCTACAGATGAAGCAGCGGAAGGGCATCTCGTCGTCGCTATGCACCTCGTAGTCGGAGTCACCGCCCGCAGCCGCCTCCAGCTCCTCGCGCTCCAGCTGCCAGCCGTGCTTGTAGTCGCTCCGGTCGTGGAGGAACTTGCAGGAGTCTGTACAAAAAATCATCATCATCTTAGCGTTATGCCCCGTGCTCAGTCGGGGTCCGCTTAGACCATGATCCAGGATTTCGCGAATCTGGTAATTATGTTGAAGCGACTGCCGATCTGACCCTAACCCTAATAGGGGAACCAGACTTCAGGATTATAGTTAAACATCCATAGCTGTTGGAATATGCAGGCTTCATCACGATGTTTTCCCTCACCGCTGAGTTAGTGGTGCATACGTACATGGATTTGAAAAATCCAGAGGTACAGGCCCGGATTTGAATAAGAATCCCTCGGATCTAAAACACATCCTTACCATTAAGATACTACGGCTATAATTTACAAAATGAAAATTACATTGTCCCATGTTGATCTGGGACTTGAAAAGAATGTGCCATCTGTGTTTCTTGCCCAGCATGTCGTAAAGGGCGATTAAAGGTATATGGGGTTTTGGGCAGTGATTGTGTAGGCGACGAGCTAGCCACTTGTCACTACTTTTTCACAATTTTCCATCTAACCCAGTCCAGTTTTGTATTTTGGCCTACTGCCCCTTTGACTTTGCCTACCCCTTCGGGGATTATGGGCGTGATGTTATGTATGTATGTAGCTGTGTCCGCGGTTTCACCCGCGTTTATGGTTAATATTATATAGCCATAGCCTTCCTCGATAAATGGGCTACCTAACACTGAAATAATTTTGAAATGTTGTTTGTTTGAAAATTACATTGTATTTATATATATTATATATGTATGTACCTCCAAAACCGCAGAACCCAGTCTCCTTGTAGTCTTTGCAAATGTCTGGTTGGTAGTCCCATCTGAAAGAGAAACATTTTCGATGCTATACTCTTGTCGCAGCAGACAAATGGCTATAGATGTCGCCACTATGTTTTTTTTTTATGTTATTGCGGGCAGACGAGCAGACAATTCACCTGAAACTTAGAAACTAGCTGTGCCTGTAACTTTTTCACAATTTTCCATGTAACCCAGCCAATTATCCCATGTTGTTCTGGGACTTAAAAAGAATGTGCCAACTGTGTTCCTTGCCTAGCATGTCGTAAAAGGCGACATGCTAGGCAAGGAACACAGCCTCTTCAACATTCATGATCCTTTTCATAAAAGCTCTACGGTTTTTATGATTCCTAACATCATTTATTAATTAATTTAAACAAATTTCAGTATGTGTGGTCATACCTTTGACAAGGTCGATGGCGCATTCGGTAGTGACCCTGCCCCATGCGCCAAGAGTTGTGGGTTCAATCCCCACCCAGGACAAATATTCGTATGATGAATACTTGTGTTTGTTCTGTGTCTGGGTGTTAATATCCAATATTTAAGTATATATTTGTAATACCACTGTTGATTCTGATATCCGTAACACAGGTGCTTAAGCTACTTACCTCGGAGTCAGATCAATGTATGTGATGTAGTCTGATATTTATTTATTATTTATTTATACCTGACTGTAGCTCTTAAGTTAGCGGGCGCTCTGATGGGCCCCTTGCGGACCAGGCCGGAGCTGGCGTTGCCGGCCGCAGTGTCCTTCTTCTTGTAGTACTGGGCGTAGTTATTGATACCCCGGTATATCTAAATAACAAAACAAGCTATATTACACTGACTATCCTACTAATATTATAAATGCGAAATTTTGTATGTATGGATGGATGTTTGTTACTCTTTCATAAAAAAACTACTGAATGGATTTTAATGAAACTTTAGAATAATATAGCTCATCGCCTGAATAACATAGCCTAAGTACATAGTAACATACCAAGCTAGTTATTTATATATTTGACAGGCCCGTTGGTCGAGTGGTCAGAAACCTTGGCCTAACCCGAAGGTCGCAGGTTCGAATCCCGTTAGAAGCAAATGTTTCGTGTACTGAACATGGACATTTGTACTCGAGTCATGGATGTTATGTCTAAAGTATTGTAAGCTTTTGCTCACTAGGGAAATGGTGTGTCAGTCTGGAGAATTTATTTATTATTTATTTATTTATTAGAATGGAAAGACCCGGGTGAAACCACGGGGCATTCCTACTCATATACAAACTGCTGATGCGTTCCCAGTTTTAAGAGATTACAAACCTTATCATCAGCCTGCCCCTGAAGCTCCTCGTTTATCTTCTGCGCCTTCTCGAAGATGGCCTGAGCGTCTCGATCCAGCTCAGTGTCGAGCTCGTATGTAGCCGTAGCATTCTCCCGTTGTTGCTGCACCGAGAGAGTGGTGCGGGCTTCTGAAGGCTGGAACAATGAGGGTATTTTTAATTAAAACATCCAAAAGATTTTCCCTATTACCCTATTCATTGGTTAGTTGTCAGAACAAACTGACATGCTGTCGACAAGGAGCCAATACTGGCAGTGATAAGACCACGAGAATTGTATTTATGAAAACCCTCAATGATCTAAGATATTATTGTCGTTAATTATGGGGCCGTCTATTAATCACATGATGTTTTTAGCAACTTCGACACCCCCTCCCCTCTGGTGATATGTGGTGAGGTTTTGTACTACCCCTCCCCCAGCTAAGTAAGTAAGTAAGTTTACGCAATTTTGCAAGATTGTAAAAATAAATATATTTCATTTTCGAATTTTTTTTTAAATGTTTTTTTTTTAAATTAGTGAATAGATTATATTCTTTAATTGATTTTAAAATCTCTAACAGAACTACCCATGTATGAGTTTCTTGCCAGATTCTTTTTGATAGAATCTACTTTCCAAACCGGTGGTAGTTATTGTTTCTTCTTTATATATTGACTATTTATAAGTGCTTTCTTGAAGCCCATATACCTAACTAAAGATATTTTTAATTAGAATTTGAATAATGCTCTGTCCCACTTATCGCATAAGTATGGGGTATTACTGTGTATAAGATAAGAAGACTTGCCTTTTCGTCATCGCTACTGTGATTGTCTAGTTGCACCTTTTGCAATTTGGGCCCTGATGTAGATTGTATGTTAGGATTAGGTTTTTGAGCTCGTTTCGTTGGCCGTACTACGGTTTGTTCATCTGAATCGGAACTGTTCTTTTCTGAAACAAGTTAACAGAGACTGTTTAACATTTACATATATTTAATTATCACATATGTGAAAGTATCACATTTTAATTTATAATCGAATGATGTATATAGATATACGATAGTATTTGTAAACCTACAAAATATAATGAAGTATGCTATTCATATATACATACATAACATCACGCCCATAATCCCCGAAGGGGTAGGGGGCAGTCAAAAGGGTTGCAAGCCCCTTTAACTACATTAAGCTAAAAATAAAATGCTATTCATACAATCAAAATTTGTCTTTGTATAAAAACTAATTAAACTTCACGCCACTTCCCATAACGCCATATGGCACAATCCCTAAGGCAAGTCTCCACCAAACAATAGTTGCCAACTTGTGTGTTGCCAACACAAAAGTTTGCAACTTTGGTTTAGTGGAGACTCGCCTTTACACACCTCATTTGCTTCTACCACATTCAAGATCCTTTTCATACAAGCTTTATGGCTTTGGCTCCTAACATCACCTTGTGTTAATATACGACCAATCTGGTCATGGTAGGTGAGCCTGGGCTTTCCACAGCTCCTACATCTATCAACATTCGCATAATAGGGTTAAAAATAAAATTTTCATCATATCATACATTTAAAGTAAAATTACTGGACCGATGTATGCGCAATAAATATTTTCTTGATGGCAATATCTGTTTTTATCTAAATTTCACGCAAATTAAATACAAAATCAATGTTTATTTGCCAAAACATAACCTTAAAATTACATAAAAATATAACACTGTTTAGACTTCAAAGAGCACTTAGTATGTACATTTATTTTACAGAAAATCGATATTACCTTCCGAGCTTGAAGCCTTGCGCTTTCTGCCGCCTCTATTTCTGATATTTCGCTTTTTAAACGTCGACGGAATTTCTACTTCAACGTCAGACATTTTGTTAAGATTTCACTTAATAAAACACCCAAATATTTGAGTTCATTCACCAAGATTAAGAGATAAGTATCTGCTTTTTATATTAATTCACTTGAATCGTAAAATAACTAAATAACAGAAGAAAAATAGGTAGGTATATAATTAGAAACTCAGCAACAAACAAAGTACAATTGTATTCCTTTATATATAATATCTACACTGCACAACTGCTTAGCTTTATTACATGTGATTTTATTATAAAAAGCATCAATAAATTATGCAATTTTTAAAAGTTTGATCTAACTACATATATAAATAATGGAACACGCTCATGATAATTGACAGCTGCTGTCAGCCGAGATTCGCTTTACGCAGATAAAGATTGGCTATTAAAATAGTATATCAAATTGGGATTTTTTATTTCAATGGCGCGAAAAAGTTTTAATATATAGGCCACTGTGCTGAAATAGCTGGGATTCCTCAAATTACAAGCAAAAAAATGCATCGATGGCAAGGTACTTTATTAACCGACTTAAAAAAAAGGAGGAGGTTCTACTTTTTCACAATGTTCTATCTAACCAAGCCCAGATTTATTTTTGGCTGAATGTGGCTAAAGGGGCCTGCTGTCCCTTTGACTCTGCCTACCCCTTCAGGGATTATGGGCGTGATGTTATGTATGTATTATGATAAAATATTGAATGTGATGTTTCATGTTAAAACTAACTAACTAATTCATGTTAATTCATTCAGAATATCCATACAATGCTCATATGTGACAAGTATGGCATTTAATTTATAGTAATGCGGAATTTCCTCCGTACCGTACATTCTTATTCCTTTTCTAGTTTTATTAAATTATCGAAATAGGAAGTACGGTCTTACGACTGTTCAATACCTTGAGTAAATACATAGGTAGTTTCATGGTTTATATTATTAGAACTAAGCGTCCATGTAGTATAATGATAAATCGTATAATATTATTGTGTAAGGTTATTCCGGGGGATTCCGTTTATTGCGAGATATTCGACACTTACCCTCTAATTTGCATTGACGTCAAATTACATTAGCGGAGTAAAAAAAAACATATCCGGTCGAATTGAGAACCTCCTCCTTTTTTTGAAGTTGGTTGAAAAGAAAACACCGACGTATCTCAACGGCGCGGGCGCTGACTGCCACGAGCCGTTCCAGGGGCGCCGGGGGTCCAGACAGGGGCGGGCTGTGAATGTAGGGAGCCCTGGCTAACCCTATTTAGGGGCCTAAGATGTTTTTTTAGCTATTCCGAGGGACTTGGAATCCATGATTTTGTTCGATAGATATGTGTATTGTTTTCAATGGGGGCCCTTTTGTCTATGGGGCAGGACCAGAGCGGGAGTAGGGATGCCGTTTACGTTTCGCTTGCACTGTGTCGTGGATATGCGGGTGACTCCCATTACCCTACTCTCCTCTTCTCATTTCGAAAAGCCTTTAAACTGGTTTCATAGAATAAATAAATATAATATCCCACAACATCACATTCATTGATCCGACTCCGAGCTAAGTAGCTTAAGCACTTGTGTTACGGATATCAGATTCAACAGTGGTATTACAAATATATACTTGAATATTAGATATTAACACCCAGACACAGAACAAACACACATTCATCACACGAATGTTTGTCCTGGGTGGGGATCGAACCTACAACTCTTGGCGCATAGGGCAGGGTCACTACCAAAAGCGCCATCGAGCCAGTCTAATGAGTTAATTAAGCAGATAAGAAGTTTCGCATAAACCAAAAATAGCCTTATCTATAAATCTATTTAGGTATCCTATAACTAAGAGTGAATTAATCTAGATAACAGATCTGCGGGGAGGCATGTAAATATTTAAAAACCGGCCAAGTGCGAGTCGGACTCGCGCACGAAGGGTTCCGGACCATTATCTATAAAAACGGCAAAAACATCATCAGTGTTGCCATATCTTGAACAAAGAAATCTGAATTCCATAGATTAAAAATCTGTAGACCAAATAATCCAAAATCTGTATGAAATCTGAATTGAATAGATTATAAATCTGTACAAAAATCTGTGTACCAAACAATCTAAAATCTGTTGAATGATATAATTTTACCAATATCTCAAACAATTAAGTTAAGTACATATATCGAATTATAGCAGATTACTCCTAAGTATGAATAGGTAGGTATTGTCGTACCTCTGGCTCTATATATCCGTCCCTCTCACTCTTTCGCCATGTGAAAGTTGTCCGATATAATATTGTATTTATGATATAATATCTTATCCGTAATATTGCTAATGAGAAGTCAATGGAAGAACTAAGATTTGCATCTAGAATAAAACGAAAGTTGAAAAAACATGTGTTTATTAGTTTAATTTTATTAATCATTACACAAAAGTTAACGATATGGTAAATTTCGGGATAATGGATATTTCCAAGCTTAGAGTATATCAAATTGAATCTATGCTTCCAAGTATTACTCATACATATTTTTATTTATTTTAAAAATAAGAGTTCTGTCCACATTATATTTATAGCATGGTTCCTTGTTCAACAATTGTTTTGTTAATAATAGTTTCTCGAAAGTTTCGGTATTTAAATGGTTACGTATTTTCGTTTTTAAATGTTTTATTAAGCCGGCATTCTTAATTTAGACGCGTATTTCGGGTATTTACTTGAAGATAGATTCGGGAAATCCCCGCCCGCTAGTTAGCCTTTATCGTTAATGTTGCTAGTAAAAAACATAGAAAAATATTCCTGTCCTATTATTAAATTTAAATTTTCTTTCGACGGTATATCTGAAATCAAGAAAATCTGTATAGAACTACTGTAAAAACTGTCATCTGTAACGGCAGCCTAAAATCTGTACCGATACAGATAAATCTGTATATATGGCAACACTGAACATCATGTATGGGAGCCTTCTTAAAATTTATTTTATTCTGTTTTTAGTATTCATTACTATAGGGGAAACAGAAATACATAATTTGTAAATATTTCAACTGTATAGCTATCACGGTTCATGAGATACAGCCTGGTGACAAACAGACGGATGGATAGCGAAGTCTTAGTAATAGTTTTACCCTTTATTAGTTAGGTACGTAACCCTAAAAATGATGATTTAAACCTTATCTCCTTTAAAAACTGTCTAATAACGTGCAAACAAGTTTGAAGGTCGCCTGTGTTTTGGGGAAATTCTGTTGGAAAACAATTTGGCTGTGTACTTAGCCCCCACAAGTACCTACTTACTTATGAAGTGTGAGCTAAGTGATGCTCTAAATATGTCGCATGGTAACTGATTGTATTAGCGACATTTGCTTAAAGAACGTCTTGAATTGGGTGTTTTTCAACAATACTTTCGGATACAAAATTAATATACTACTATCATCTTCCTTTTGCCGTCTCCCAGGTCATCAGGGGTCGACGCATGTCTATCTCATCATCAAAATCATGGGCGAAGTCATCGTTTTAAGGGACTAAGGGGCGGACGCGCTCTCGTCCCTTAAGACATCGGCCCAGTGAATCCTCAACTTAACCTCGCAAATAGTCACAGGTGCAGACAGTGGCGGATTTACAGTCTTGGCCGCCCTAGGCCCCAGGCCATAACTCTCAGTACTAAAGCATCTTCACTTAATTTTTATTATTATTAGCCGCCTCTAATGTCTGGCCGCCCTAGGCCCGGGCCTACTGGGCCTTAGGGTAAATTCGCCACTGGGTGCAGATGACGCCTTAGAATAGAGATGATTGAAGGAGGATTAGTTCAATCCTCTCTATTCCAGAGCGTGTCCAGGTCAAGGAGCCGTCTTGCCGAGCCAGACCAGGACACCGCGTTCTGGTCTGGATCGGCGAGCCGGCTCGGCCGGGGTTGCGGGTCGCCGCCGTCACACGATATCATCGTGATGGAACTAGCTATCCGAGAATCATATGAAGCATCCTCGTTAGTCTAGTGGTAGCATGCGCTGCCTAAGGACCAAGAGGTCTTGGGTTCAAATCCCAAAAAATTGTGGCTGGTTATTTCAATATTGAAATTACTCGGTAACAGTCCGGAGTCAGGAAGTTGGCGGTTTAATCACCCCGTGCCTCGGAAAGCACGTTAAGCCGTTGGTCCTCCGCCTGACCTCTCTCCGGTCATGTCGAATTGCCGTCTCCCCGGACTATGAGAGTGAAGGAACAGAGAGTGCACCTGTGTGCGCACACACTTGTGAACTATAATATCTCCTGCGTCAGCTAATCCTCGTTGAGATTGGCCGCCGTGACCGATATCGATTAGGAAGACATTATAATTGGCTTTGAAGTCATCATCATCTTCCTAACGTTTTGTCTCGTGCTTAGTCCAAGTCTACTTAGACCATAATTGAAGTACATATAGCCAGTCTGGTAATTATGTGGGCGACAAGCTAGCCACTGTCACTACTTTATCACAATTTTCTGTCTAGCTCAGCCCAGTTTTATTTTTGGCTGAATGTGGTTATAGGGGCATGCTGTCCCTTTGACTCTGCCTACCCCTTAGGGGATTATGGGCGTGATGTTATGTATGTTGGATTAAGGACTAAGGATTATGAATGTTGAAGAGGCGAGTGAGGTGTGTAAGGATCGTGCCATATGGCGTTCGGTTCTCTCTGCCTACCCCGCTAGGGAAGTGGCGTGAAGTTTAGTTAGTTAGTTAGTTAGTTATGTTATGTATGTATGTGCAGGTTTCCGTACGATGTTGCACTGGCATTATGCCACAATTTTATTTATTTTCCTGTCTAAGCACGGGACATAAAAAATGTCCCGTGCTTAGACGGGATCCGCTTAGACCACGATCCAAGATTTAGCGAGTCTGGTAATTACATTGAAGCGACTGCCTATCTGGCCTTCGTACTTAGGGAAACCAGACAATTTGGATCATGGTTGATGTCTTTAAAGCATACTTAATGGGCTTTTAACTACCTAACTTCACGTAAGTAGGCTTTGAATGTAATCATTACATTATGTTACTCATAATACTTATAGCTGTGCCCGCGGTTATACCTGTGTTTCTGGTTAATGTCTAGCCTATAGCCTTCCTCGATAAATTAACTAGACAACATATATTTTTTTTTTCAATTCGTACCAGTCGTTTCTGAGATTAGCGCTTTTAAGCAAACAAACAAACTCTTCAGCTTTATATTTGATTGTTTGTTTGTATTGAATAGGCTCCGAAATTACTAGACCGATTTGAAAAATTCTCTCACCAATCGTAAGCTACTTTATCAGCAAGTAACATAGGCTATATTTTATCCCCTTATTCCCACGGGAACGGGAACTGCGCGGGTGAAACCGCGGGGCGCTGCAAATCCTTAATGGATGTTATTTATACATTGATACGTGAAGCAAAAACTTTGTACCCCTTTTTATGAGAATTACGCGGACGGAGGAATATGAGATTCGGCACAGATAAAGTTTATATGGAGAAGAAGTGCAGAAAGCTATTTTTTTTATAAAAAAAAAAATAAAAATCAAACTAATTTAAATAAACGCATAAGTTTATCTTTCCGCTTTGTAAATACAATGTAGACCAATTACAATCCAACTACACGGTTGTTAAATATTAAAAACTCGTATGCGAAAGCAACTTGCTTTCAAAAACATCCATAAAAAATAAACTACATACCAAAACCTTTTAAGTCCAAAAAGCCGTTTTACTCGCAAATCGTACACCAGTTACGACGTTATTCCTCGCAAAAACTGACTTGTAAAAGTGGTATACCATTTTCAAACGAGATCAAACATCCTGGATGGTTTGAAACGACGTATCCTATAGATTAAAACCTCCTTTGATAAGCTCTTTTGCTTTTTAAACGATAAGAAGCAAAAGTAGTATACTATTTACGTTTTCTTCGCAATAAAACGTCGTATGTGCTGAACTTATTGAGCTGGTTAAACCATTTTGCAGTTGGGTTTGAAGTAATCGCGATTTAAGGCATGCGCGTTGCGTGTCTATGTAGGTCTGTCGAATCGAGACTTGAATTTTTATCGGTGGACTGCGTGTGTAATTGGGATATTGAGTGACAATATACGCAAACTATTACAAGATAGCATTATGTTTAAAATAATGTCTTATTCAAGATCAAATTCATTTTCTATTGTTGGTAATAGGGATGAATACTGAATCAAAAAACTGTCATTCTATAAAGTCCGTCAGTTATATTGTACAAAAATACAACACACATATTTTTTGCTTTATCAAGTTAGCAAAAAATTACAAAGTTACAGAGCATCAACGTTGGATTGGGGCTTGTGACGTCACTTTCAAGTAAAAGTGTACCTACGCGCAACTTGAATGTTTGATAAATAAATGATAAAATATGGGTTCAATATTTTTATAATAGTACTAGCTGTCCCGGCGAACTTCGTATCGCCCAGTAAATGAAAATTGACATTGATTTGTCGATTGACATTTAACATTGACAGATACGAATCCCACCGTTTTATATGAGAAAATACTTTTGCTTTTATTTTGTTTTATCGTCAATTTTTCATAGTTTTTAATAGTTATTCTGTTATTCTGGACGAAGACAAATCCAACAAATCAAAAACAACGTAAATCGGTTCAGCCGTTCTCGACTTATAAGTGGTGTAACCAACACGACTTTGTTTTATTTATATAGATTAGTATGTTATATTTGATACTGTTATATTAATACAAATATGTTATATTTGATGTGATTTTTTTACCCATAAAGCATATTATGTATACGGTATAAGTACCTAATTATTTTATGAAAAGGATCATGAATGTTGAAGAGGCGAGTGAGGTGTGTAAGGATCGTGCCTTATGGCGTTAGGTTCTCTCTGCCTACCCCGCTAGGGAAGTGGCGTGAAGTTTAGTTAGTTCGTTTTTATTCTATACAAAATCCACATAATAAAAATATTTTGAGAGTTTGTAAAAAGTACATCAAATATTGACGATGTCTCTATTTTTAGGCTTGAGTTTACCGATCACCATCCTATCTTGATTGGTTGGGCTGTTACTAGAGTGATTACCCGACAACGGCGAACAAAGAAAGGTTTGAATATAGACATACTTAAATACGTTTATAAACATCCATGACTCGAGTACAAATGTCCATGTTCATCACACGAAACATTTGCCCCTAGCGGGATTCGAACCGGCGACCCTCGAATTCGTGGCCAGGATCTCTAACCACTCGACTAACGGGCCTGTCTTATTTAGGTAGGTCTTTTTAGTTTGTTTTTGTTTTATAAAATTGTGATCCACCGATTTTAAGGGGACTTTCACTGATAGTTATCTAGCACTTCAAGGCAACAAATACCCGCCAAATTACCCGCTTTCTCAATTTATAGTCAAATTACCCGCTTTTTGGGTAATTACCCGCCAATTGGCAGCGCTGACAATTGTGTTCCTTGCCTAGCATGTCGTAAAAGGCGACTAATTGTGTAAGTACTGGGTTTGTAATTATGTAGGCGACGAGCTAGCCACTTGTCACTACTTCTTCAATTTCATTTTTAAACCAGATCTATTTTATTTTCGGGTAAATGTGGTCTAAGGATCTTAATGCTTCTTTGGACACTGCCTACCCCTTTGGGGATTACAGGCGTGATAGTATATATGTATGTATGTATGTATGTATGTTACGGGCTTTTGGGTATGTGACTGATTAGGCGACGAGCAAGCCACTTGTCACTCCTTTTTCACAGCTTACCATCCAACCCAGCCCACTGTCCCATGTTGGTCTGGGACTTAAAAAGAATATGCCAACTGTGGTTCTTGCCTAGCATGTCGTAAAAGGCGACTAATGGTATATCGGGTTTCGGGTGTGTGATTGTGTAGGCGACAGGTTAGCCGCTTGTCACTGCTTTTTCACAATTTTCCATCTAACCCAGCCCGGCTTTATTTTTGGTTGGATGTGGTTGAAGGGGCATGCTGCCCCTTTGACTCTGCCTACCCCTTCGGGGATTATGGGCGTGATGTTATTATATTATATATATATATGTATGTATGTCTAAACAATATATATTCTCTTCTTATTATTTAACAAGCAAGTGAGGTGTGTAAGGATCGTGCCATAACGTTCGGATCTCGTTGCCTACCCCGCTAAGGAAGTGGCGTGAAGTTTAGTTAGTTAGTCAGTTATTATTACTTAATATCACATCTTTTTGTTATCAAAATGTTACCTACTCTAGAATAAACACAAACAAAAAAACCCGCTATGTACATTTATAACAATAACATTCAAATTTTCCCTTAATACAAGTAAAGTCGAAGCTTTATCACACCAGTCATGCCACTGATATAACAATTGTGAAACATTGTGTATGGATGTTTGTGGCAGTTCCGTTGGTGCAATGGTTTAGGCGTAGCAAGGCGCAGGTTCAATCCCCGCAACACAAGTAGCAGTTGTTTTTTTTCAAATGTAATTACGTATTTGTCCCATGTTGGTCGGGGACTAAAAATGAATGTGCCAACTGTGTTTCTTGCGTAGCATGTCGTAAAAGGCGACTAATGGTATATGGGGTTTTCGGTATGTGATTGTGTAGGCGGAAAGCTAGCCACTATTTTTGTTGGTCTGGGACTTAAAAAAAAGTGCCAACTGTGGTTCTTGTCTAGCATGTCGTAAAAGACGATTAGGTATATCGGGTTTTTGGGTATGTGATTGTGTAGGCGACAATCTAGCCACTTGTCACTACTTTTTCACAATTTTCCATCTAACCCAGTCCAGCCAAGTTTTGTTTTTGGCTGAATGTGGTTAAGAGGGCCTGCTGCCCCTTTGACTCTGCCTACCCCTTCGAGGATTATGGGCGTGATGTTATGTATGTATGTATGTGACGGGACGAGCAAATCGTTTACCTGATGGTGTGCTACGTCTGCTCATTGACAGCTGCAGTGCCAAACAGTAATAAATAATATAAATAAATATCCGACTACATCACATACATTGATCTGACTCCAAAGTAAGTAAGTAGCTTAAGCACTTGTGTTACGGATATCAGAATCAACAGCGGTATTACAAATATAACTTAAATATTGGATATTAACACCCAGACACAGAACAAATACAAGTATTCATCACACGAATATTTGTCCTGGGTGGGGATCGAACCCACAACACTTGGCGCATGGGGCAGAGTCACTACCGAATGCGCCATCGAGGTTGTAGAAACAGTAACTAAGGATTTACTATCTGGCGCTGCCCTGCACCCGTTACACTGAGTCTACAGTTATTAGGTCTCATTTACCCAGTAATTGACTGCCTCGTTGGTCTAGTGGTAGCGTGCGCCGCATAAGGTCCAAAAGGTCCCGGATTCAAATCCCGGGTCGGGTCAAAAATTTGTGGTCGGGTATTTCAATATTGAAATTACTCAGTAACGGCCCGGAGTTAGGAAGTTGGCGGTTTAACCACCCCCATGCCTCGGAAAGCACGTTAAGCCGTCGGTCCTGCGCCTGACCTCTCACCGGTCATGTCGGTGCCGTCTCACCGGACTATAAGAGTGCAGGAACAGAGAGTGCACCTGTGTTTGCGCTCACACTTGTGCACTATAATATCTCCTGCGCAGTTGGCTAATCCTCGTTGAGATTGGCCGCCGTGACCGATATCGGTTAGGAGGACACTAGCATACAGCGCCCTTTCTCCGAAACACACAAGTGTTGAACATACTTTTATTTCACGGTGTATTATCTGACACTGCAGTGTACTCACCTAGATGGCCCAGAGCACAGGAACCTACCACTGGTGAATTGTTGTTGAAGCAGGTGTTATTTTTTTTTTCTTATTCTAAGTGAACTATCATAGTAAGTTCTTACATACTCACATACATACATAACATCACGCCCATAATCCCCGAAGGGGTAGGCAGAGTCAATGGGGCAGCAAGCCCCTTCAACCACATTCAGCCAAAAATAGAGCCGGGCTGGGTTAGATGGAAAATTGTGAAAAAGCAGTGACAAGCGGCTAACCTGTCGCCTACACAATCACACATCCAAAACCCGATAAACCATTAGGTAGTCGCCTTTTACGACATGCTAGGCAAGAGCCACAGTTGGCACATTCTTTTTAAGTCCCAGACCAACATGGACAGTGGGCTGGGTTGGATGGAAAGCTGTGAAAAAGGAGTGACAAGTGGCTAGCTCGTCGCCTACTTAGACACATACCCAAAAGCCCGTAAACCGTTAGTCGCCTTTTACGACATGCTAGGCAAGAACCACAGTCGGAACATTTTTTTTTGTCCCAGATCAACATGGGCCAAGTCCCAGACCAACATGGGACAATTGTAAGTTCTTATGAGAAATAAATGTCTTTAAACCTAAGCAGGTGTTTGTCTCAAGTCTGGGTGTTTGCAATGACGTAGCGTGGTTCCTGTCGGTCGGGGCGGGTCTCAATGTTTCCGCCCCGATGGGTTCATACTCGGTTTTCCACCCCACAGACATTGAAACCCAGGACCGATTTACTATATAACTCTCTAAAAGTTGAACCCGAGGGGACCGCCCCCCATGCCCCCCCCACGCTATGGCGCTGGTTTGTTGATTCTGACTGATATACTTAACAGGTACTAACATCTACCCTTGACTGGCTCGATAGCGCAGTCGGTAGTGACCCTGCCCCATGCGCTAAGAGTTGTGGTTTCGATCTCCACCCAGGACAAGCATTCGTGTGATGAATACTTGTGTTTGTTCTGTGTTTGGGTGATAATATTATTATAAAATTTTTATTTTTATTTTTACAATGAAAATGTAATGTTTTAGATAAACTATATAAATAGAAATATTAATGGAATTAAACCACTAAAAATTTATATATTTGTACTATGTACCACTGTTGATTCTGATATCCGTAACATAAGTGCTTAAGCTCCTTACCTCGGAGTCAGATCAATGTATGTGATGTAGTCTGATATTTCTAGAATCAGATCAATTTAGTACATATACCTACATATTGATCTAACATCAATCTCCTAGACTAGAGAATGGGGGTAGGCAGAGATCACAACCTGCCATTTGCTACGATCCTGACACACCTTTCGCTTCTTCTACATTCATAAGTCATTTAATTTTCATACACGCTCGTCGGTTTATATATGCGAGTATATTAATATAATACCGAGGTCTAGACAAATCCACAGGCAGAAGCTAGTGTTAAATAGACGTGTCATAGTAGTCAAAGTCGTTTAAGCGATAAAGGTTATACTTGTTGCTATGGCTGGCCGATAACATTAACCTTTGACAAATATTATTATGATGAAAAAAAAAATATATTGACAGATGTTTTACTTAAAACGAGTTATCATTTGAATGATTTTTATAATTCTTGGATTTTTATTACTCAGGGGTCACCTACCTATAAATTTGTAATTTTGATTTTAAATACACGAGGTTTAATTTTTGGCTGAATGTGATTAAAGGGGCATGCTGCCACTTTGACTCTGCCTCCCCTTCAGGGATTATGGGCGTGATGTTATGTATGTAAATAAACGAGGAAAGAGTAAAGAATAGTTTAGGAACATGTTGGTCTAGGAATTTACCAACTGTGTTCCTTGCCTAGCATGTCGTGAGTAAAAGGCGACTAATGGTATATCGGGTTTTGGGTGTGTGATTGTGTAGGCGACGAGCTAGCCACTTGTCACTACTTTGTCACACTTTTCCATCAAATTTAACTGAATTTTGGTTAATTATGGTTTAAGGGTCACTCCTACTCCTTTGGGGATTTTGGAACAAGATGGTATATTATTATGTAAGGAAACAAAGAATCGCCTTCAATCAAAAAGGGATTTATAAAACCGGCCAAGTGCGAGTCGGACTCGCGCACGAAGGGTTCCATATAGGGTTGCCAGATAGAACCTCATCAAATCCGGGACAATTCTGGGAGTCCCACACACTACGCCGCTTCGCTTCGGTGTGCCGGTGCACAAATCCCCGCATACATACATACATACATAACATCACGCTAATAATCCCCGAAGGGGTATGCAGAGTAAAAGGGGCAGCATGCACCTACAAACACATTCAGCCAAAAAAGTCGCCTTTTACGACATGCTAGACAAGAACCACAGTTGGCATATTCTTTTTAAGTCCCGGACCAACATAGAACAGTGGGCTGTGTTGGATGGAAAGCTGTGAAAAAAGGAATACGAATACAAAATTAGTAGGTTTTCGGAATCCGGGACAATAAGGTCTTATTAATAGACACGGGACAAGATGCAAAATTTCGGGACAATCCCGGACTTCCCGGCCATCTAGCAAGCCCACAGATAACCTCCAATAGATACCGTACGTTCACCACTTTGTTCTAGGTTCAAGTCACAATTTTAGGAGGTAGGAACGGGGTGCGGGGGACGTAACACTCATTCATTTAGTGATGTTCAATTGTATTGTGCAATGTCTATAGTTTTATCGATAAATTTATAGTTATTTATATTTTATATGTAGATATAAATAAATTTGATTTTTTAGATTTCCGTACCTCAAAACCGTACCAGACCGTACCAAAAAAAAAACAAATGTTTTTGTTTGGTGGTTGGTGTTAATGATATTTTATTCTATAGAATACTAGAATAGAATAAAGAAAACTATAGAATATTGTATGGAATGCCTGGATTATACACATTGCCGGCAACACATACATTGGGAAATATAAAGAAGGCATGGCTGTTTCCATTACTCGTCTTCTATCCTTCATATAGTGAAAACTATCTTCTGTAAAATGTCTCGAACAAATGACGGTGTTTTTGCTCGGGAACGATCCATCACCGTGATATGTGGCATCGATCCATTTAGATTTTCTTTCAGACCCTTTGAAAATCTAAAGCAAATTGAGTTAGGACAATCTCTATTTTTTATCGACAATGTCGATTCGACATACTGAAACGTACACAGTTACAACCCTCTCGTTATGCATGTTTTTGCCAGAACGGGATAAAAATAGTGAAATGGGTAATGAAAGAAAGGGGTAGTCACAAAAGGCATCAACGCGAGCTGACACTTGTCAAAAAATTTTTGCCAACTTTCAAAATTCGACCGTCGTAACTTGAGCTCCGTCTAGAATAAAATAGGTATTTATTTTACTTACCGATGAAAAGCTATGCCATCTTTTTTTAAATTTTGATGTCCTGGAATTCTTCCCACACCATTTTACGGAACAGAAGGCCATTTTAACGTTTATTTATGCATAAATACTTATTAAATATAAATAAAAGTGTCTCCGTCAAGGCTGACGCGCAGATCTGTCCCTAAGTCGGCACTGAAGATGCGCGTGTATGGCGACTACTTATTTATGTAATAGCATAGATGCATGGGCGTACGTCAATCCTCTTAATGTGGTATCTATTTGGAGGTTATCTGTGAGCAAGCCTAACCGTACCATTATCTAAAGAAACGGCAAAAAAAAAACATTTTTGTTGTATGGGAGTCGCTCTAAATATTATTTTATTCTGTTTTTTAATATTGTTATAGCGGCAACAGAAATACATCATCTGTGAAAGTTTCAACAGTCTAACTATCATGGTTCATGAGATACAGCCTGGTGACAGACGGACGGACGGACGGACAGCGGAGTCTTAGTAATAGGGTCCCGTTTTACTCTATGGATGCCTTCGGAACATTTAAAAAAAAATTAATAGATTACTAAGTATTGCAATATTCAAAGCGATCACTTATTTTTAGTTTAATAAATAAATAAATTCTTCAGACTGGCACACCAATTCCCTAGTCCCAAACTAAGCTTATAAGCTTGTGCTATGGATACTAGGTGAACGGATAGACATACTTAAATACGTTTATAAGCATCCATGACTCGAGTACAAATATCCATGTTTACACGAAACATTTGCCCCTAGCGGGATTCGAACCCGCGACCCTTGGTTTCGTGGCCAGGGTCTCTGACCACTCGACCAACGGGCCAGTCAAGTTTCAAAGAGCGCAATTTTTTTACTTAGGTCTCAATTTTTTTGGGTTAATGGTCTGGTCTAACTGAGAAATATCAATACTATACTAATACTACCTGACACGTCGCACTTCGTAACGCCCCCTTTTCGGATTTTCATTTTTTTATTTATTTACTGCGCTACGTTATTTATTTTTTTCTTTTATAAGAACCTTCACTTGACAATAACAAACACAACTAAAAAAGAATTAGCGAAATCGGTAAAGCCGTTCTCAAGTTATAGCTTTGGGGTGGACCATACTTAAAATTTAGGGGTATGAAAAATAGATGTTGGCCGATTCTCAGACCTACCCGATAAGCATACAAAATGTTATCTAAATCGGTTCAGCCGTTTCGGAGGAGTACGGTAACTAACATTGTGACATGGAAATTTTATATATTAGATTACAAAGCTGAAGTGTTTGTTTTTTTTTGCTTGAACGCGCTAATTTCACGAACTACTGGTCCGATTTGCAAAATTATTTCAGTGTTAGACAGCCCATTTATCGAGTTAGGCTGTAGGTAAGCCTAACATTAACCATAAAAGCGGGTGAAACTGCGGGCACAGCTAGTACTTGATAAGGAGAAGACGTAATAAAACAAACACATTTTGTAAACAAACCATGACATCATCTTCATAGAACATAATAATTTGTGTTGTTAGCAAATGATGTGCGTTATTTGGTGATATATTTTAACAATAATAAACGCAAGACATTGACTGTATCGTTTGATAAAGATATTAATTGTCATACTAATATTACAAAGCGAGCCACTATTAAACTTATACCACTAGCTCGACGGTGAAGGAAAACGTGATGTTACCTGCAAATTCAAACAAATTTGGATTTGTAACCATGATCTAAAAATTGTCTGGTTCTCCTATCTTAGGGTTACGGAGGTCAGATCGGCAGTCGCTTCAGTGTAATTACCAGACTCGCTAAATCCTGTATCATGGTCTAAGCGGACCCCGTCTAAGCACGGGACATAACGCTAGGAAGATGATGACTAATATTACAAAGCGGAAATATTTGACTGTTTGTCTATTTGCATTGAATAGGCTCCGAAACTACTGGACTGATTTGCAAAAGAATCTTTCACCAATAGAAAGCTATTTTATCAGCGAGTAACATAGGCTGTATTTTATCCTCGTATGCGCTGCTAGTTTATCAGTAATTATTTTTGGTATATAGGGTTTTGGGTGTGTGATTGTGTAGGCGACAGGTTAGCCGCTTGTCACTGCTTTTTCACAATTTTCCATCTGTCCCAGCCCGGCTTTATTTTTGGCTGAATGTGGTTGAAGGGGCTTGCTGCCCCTTCGACTCTGCCTTCCCCTTCGGGGATCGTGGGCGTGATGTTATGTTATTTTATCTTTCAAATTATTATTCACTAGCAGTTCCGCGCGGTTTCATCCGCTTAGCGCCCGTTCCCGTCTAAATTCGGGGTTATAATACAACTACTTACCTCGGAGTCAGATCGATGTATGTAATGTAGTCGGATATATATATATTTATAATTTAGGGGGTAATCTAGGGGTTACATTATCAGTGGTTTTAATTATCAATGGTTTACGGGCTTTTGGGTATGTGACTGAGTAGGCGACTAGCTAGCCACTTGTCACTCCTTTTTCACAGCTTTCCATCTAACCCAGCCCACTGTCCCATGTTGGTCTGGAACTTAAAAAGAATATGCCAACTGTGGTTCTTGTCCAGCATGTCGTAAAAGACGACTAATGGTATTTCGGGTTTTGGGTGTGTGATTGTGTAGGCGACAGGTTAGCCGCTTGTCACTGCTTTTTCACAATTTTCAATCTAACCCAGCCCGGCTTTATTTTTGGCTGAATGTGGTTGAAGGGGCCTGCTGCCCCTTCGGCTCTGCCTACCCCTTCGGGGATTATGGGCGTGATGTTATGTTATGTGTTATGTTATGTTACATTATCAGTAAGTAACATAGGCTGTATTTTATTTTCGTATTCCCGCAGAAGCGGAGAACTATAAGGATAAAATCGCGGAGCGCGGGTTTTATTGCATGTACTTATATGTAGTTTATATTTCCACTGTGTGATTCCCAACAAACGATCTATAGATCATAACATGTTTTGAAGATCACGACCCAAGAAAGAATATCTTATCAATACGATATGAATGGACTAACAATTGAACCATTATTTAATTATCTTCAACTGAACTGGACTATGGCAGGGTTGGCAATATTCCTTCTCATAATATGGTATAGTACAACAGTTATCTAATATATTAAATATAGCATCGTCCCCCGGTTTTACCCTCGTAGTTCCCGTCGCACTGGAAGAACGGTGATAAAATATAGCCTATGTTACTCGCTGATAAAGTAGCTTTCCATTGGTGAAAGAATTTTTAAATCGGACCAGTAGTTTCGGAGCATATTCAATATCAATACAAACAAACAATCAAATCTTTCCTCTTATAATAATAGTATAGAAGTATAGATACACATGCCAGTGTTGTGAAAAATGGAACGTAGAGCGAATGAATGAAGCGAATGAGTGAACGGGAGAGAGAGTTGTTAGTTTATCATACATACATTGACAGGCCCGTTGGTCGAATCCCGCTAGGGGCAAATTTTTCGTGTGATGAACATGAACATCTGTACTCGAGTTATGGATGTTTATAAACGTATTTAAGTATTTCTATCCGTTCACCTAGTATCATTAGTGCAGGCATAAGCTTAGTTTGGAACTAGGGAATTGGTGTGTCGGTCTGGAGAATTTATTTATTAGATATTATTTATTTAGATAGTATAGTCAAGGGGACATTTAGCCCTCTTAACCACATTAAACAAAAAAATTCAACTGGGCTGAGTTAGATGGAAATTGCAAAAAGTTGTGAAAAGTGGCTATTTCGTCGCCTACACAATCACACACCCAAAACCCGATATATAGGAACACAGAAGGCACATTATTTTCAAGTCCCAGACCAACACGGGGCTCTGTGTTTGTTTAGCAACCCTGCCATATTGAGACTTCCCGCCTATTGAAGATACTATATTGGTGTATATGGTCGCAAGTTCATTCTTAACCTAACCACTCTGGCTGTAACCAGATGTAACCAGTTAAGGGTTATTGCGAATGTCATGGTTGTTCATACGCTACATATATACCACGGACTAGTAAAAAAAGAAGGACTCCGCGCCACTAACTAGACATTGAAGCTACTCAGGTGCTCCACCTTGAAACGCAACTTACGTCACACATTGACCTAATAAGTGCTCCCACTGACATGTCCGATATGGTATGGTATCCATAAGTATCTCACTCACACATGCATAAACGTGGCTTCACGCTATAGTATGACAGCGTTGAGTCCTTCTTTTTATACTAGTCCGTGATACATACATACATAATGTCACGCCTTTTTCCCATGGGGGTAGGCAGAGATCACATACTTCCATTTGCTACGATCCTGACATACGTTATATAATATTATAGTAATATAAAAATTGTTATTTTTTTACACACAACATAAACATTGAAATTTTATGATAATACTAGCTGTGAACGCAGTTTCACCCGCGTTTATGGTTAATGTTATATTGCTTTTAGCCTACCTCGATAAATGGGCTTTCTAACACTGAAATAATTTTTCAAATCGGACCTGTAGTTCCTGAGATAAGCGCGCGACGAATACGAACGATTAAATAAAAATACTTATTAAAAAAAAAAAAAAATTGTCAGTCCCGATTTTATAGCCAGCCCATCTATCTATACTTATAATAAATCTGTAGAGAGGTCAATTCTGTACATGAAATATATTTTCAAAATAATTATCAGGGGGTGATTAGTGATCGATACTGATGCCAAAAATGCAATCAGTAAAATTTTTGTATGTCTGTCTGTCTGTCTGTCTGTATGTTCCTTATAGAAACAAAAACTGCTCGACGGATTTTAACGAAACTTGGTACAATTATTCTTCATACTCCTGGGCAGGTTATAGTATACTTTTCATCACGCTACAATCAATATGAGCAGAGTGGTGAAGGGAAACGTTGGGAAAACGGGAGAAGTTACTCCATTTTTTAAGCTTCCGTCGCGTGTGCAGCCTTAATGGTTAAAGTTACATAGAAATCATGTATGACGGAAATAGTCTTTATAATATTAACCATAAACGCGGGTGACACCGCTGGCACAGCTAGTTAGTAATATATTTCTAATATACATATACTAAATTTATTATAAAATATGTTTTATTCTATTATCAGCTCCGTGAAGGTCGACGACTAAGGTTCGGACCTTAGACCACCGCGTAGCTCCCGTTCCCGTGGGAATATAGGGTTAAAATACAACCTATCAATATATAGCCTATGACACTCAAATAATGTGGCTTTTATTGATAAATTTATGTTAGGAGTCATACAAACCGTAGAGCTTGTATGAAAAGGATCATGAATGTTGAAGAGGCGAGTGAGGTGTGTAAGGATCGTGCCATATGGCGTTCGGTTCTCTCTGCCTACCCCGCTAGGGAAGTGGCGTGAAGTTTAGTTAGTTAGTTAGTTAGTTATTGATAAAATTATTTTCAAAATCGGTTTAGTAGATCGCTCGGTTCTCTCTGCCTACCCCGTTAGAGACGTGGTGTGAAGTGAAGTTAGTCAGTTTTGATTCAGAAGATCCAGAGATTACCCCCTACGACTTAAGAAACTCACAATTTTACCCCTTTATAATATTAGCATATTATATATATGTCACCAGCTTTTTGTAAGACATTTTTTTGGCAATAAAAATATATATTTAATTATATTCTAATATATTCTCATATATTCATTACAATTTATTTAACGAAAACAAATCTTTATATACATACCAATATACATAATATTATGCCCGTAATCCCCGAAGGGGTAGGCAGAGTCAAAGGGGCAGCAGGCCTCTTTAACCACATTTAGCCACATAAAACTGGATGAGATGGAAAATTGTGAAAAAAGTAGTGACGAATCTTTTATTTTTATAATATTCGTTTAAAACGCTAATATGAAGCAGATCATAAACAAAGAATATACTGCATTATATGAGCCTGAGCGTAATTAATTAATGATTAGACAATTCAAGGCTCCTAGTTAGGTTACCTTTGTCTAAGCTAGTATTACAAAGGCAAAGGATTTTACTATGTCTTAGTGTTTGTCTACGCTATATAATGTTATAAAGAGGAAAATTTTGTTGGTTTGGTTGTAATGAATAGGCTCAAAAACTACTGGACCGTTTTTAAAAATTCTTTCACCATTCGAAAGCTACATTATACAGCAGCATAGGCTAAATTTTATTTTGAAAAAAAAATATTTGCTCAACCCTGTCGCGGGTAAAAACTAGTCAAGAACAAAATTACACTATATTTTATATATAGATAGGTATTCCAATATTTAAAAAAGTCTAATAAAAGTAAAAAATAAATTTGCTTAAGCCAAAGTAACACGTATTTTAATACTTATAAATTTGAAGTCTGTGCCAAGTTAAATAATGACTTGGTACAGTTGAAGCTAAATTATACTTAACTGAAAATGTATCTGTTGAATAATAATGTACCTTTACCAATTTAAGCATTTACTTGGCACCGACTTTAAATTTGTAAGTATTAAAATACGTATTACTTTGGCCAAAGAACATTTATTTTTTACTTTTATTAGGTTCGTTTTTGAAGTCGGTTTTTTTTTTGTTAAAAAATATTTTAATTTACGATTTTATGTGATGGGTAGACCTATCCTGTACGAACTGAACATTTTGGCATATTGAATCGTATGATGTAAGCCCAACAAAAGGGAACTGCTGTTAATCTTTGAGGAATTCCCTCAACTGTCTATGGTCTCTATCATCAGATTTGTAATGGCACTTATGACCTATACGGGTGCAAATTTCTCATCAATATAAATGAATTAAGTCCAAACACTAAGAAGCTACTGTAAATCGTTAAGGAGTTCCCTTAACTGTTCTTCATCCTCATTATCAGACCACTAATGATGGTCGCACGCCATCTAGGTGTAACGTCCTCATCAACACAAATTAATCAAACCCAAACACAAGGTAACTGCTGTAAATTGTTGAGGAGTTCCCTCGACTGTCTTTTGGCTCCATGATCAGATCGACTCCAGACTTTAATTAAATTGTAGTACTTTAAAATACTAAATAAAAAAAATTGCAAACGCACTAGTCACCCCTACGATTTTCGAAGGTTCCCATCGATTTCTAAAGGATGCCATCATCAGATCCTGGCTTCCTTATCATGGGACAAACTCAGAAGTGAACTCAATCAAACAAAAAAAAAATTTTGAAATTCTAATCGTCTATAATTAATTGACGGAAATATCGGTGAACATACATAAAAATATATATATATATATATTATACATACAGACGAATTCAGAACCTCCTCCTTTTTTGAAGTCGGTGAAAAATTTTTCAGTTACTGGAATATTAATTAAAAAATATGGAGTATAGAGTGTAGGCGGTCTAGAACTCATGAAGGGGTATGTAGAGTCCAAGGAGTATCTAAGAAGCTCCTTAAACAAATGAAAAAAAAATTACGAAGATAATATTTTTTTTAAGTTATGACCAGTGGCTTGCTCGTGACCTAAAAAAACAGTATCTTAGTACCCTATGCATATAACCTTTTACGACAAGATAGCCAAGGAAAACAGTTGGCTTAGATATTTTTAGTTTCAGATTTAACTGTTTTATTGCTAATTATGTGTGTATATTATTATTGTCTACACGTTTTTATATTACTAAAACATTTTAAAGATTTTATCGTGCCGTTTTATATTAGCAATAGACCCTGACCACGAAATTAAAGGATGCGTGGTCGAATTCTGAAGGCAAATATTTGTATCTCGAGTATGGTCTGAGTAGAGATTATCTATTGTTTTGATCGTGCATGTTCAGTGCTAAATATTTGACGTCGTAAAACAACGCGGCTAACGTCATAATTATTGTGTTGTGATGTTATACTTTTTCTTGGGAAGCGTAGATAAGTTTAGCGTCTGTCAAATAAAAGTGAACGCGCGGGAAATCAAATGTCATTAGAACATTGACAGCGCGCCAAGCGGCGGTGTGCGAAAGAAAAAGTTTAAGCTGGAATTTGCAGCCAGTAATGTTAGTGCAGTGAAAAGAGGTTGACTGTCTTTGTTATTTGGTTGTGAAGTTAAGATTTTATTGTTGTTTGAGACTTTTACCGAGAGACGGTGATATTTCTAGAGTGTTCTAGTGCTAAGGTGAGATTAATGTACTACAAGTTAACTTTTTTGACCTATTTAAAAGTAAGGATGTACAGTCACGAGCAATAATATGAATGCATAGTCACATTTTTTAAAACTTCTACAACTTCATGCCGTTAATTTGAAACAAATGTTAACCCAGTTTTGACACAGTTTAATGGTTAGGTGATTTAAGTGAAATTGTTGTTTATGTCTTTCTAGAATGGTAGAAGTTTAGACATTTTTGAAAATGTGACAATGTATACATATTATTGCTCGTGACTGTACAGGATTCTTCGAAATTTGTTTTTATTCTTCGACTGGCCCGTTGGTCGAGTGGTCAGAGACCCTGGCAAATGTTTCGTGTGATGAACATGGACATTTGTGCTCGAGTCATGAATGTTTATAAAGGTATTTAAGTATGTCTATCCGCTCGCCTAGGACCCCTTGTATAAGCATTACAAGTTTGGAACTAGGGAATGGGTGTGTCAGTCTGGATAATTTAATTTTATTTCAATCGATTCAATAAGGCGTAGAGATGTCAGAGACAGGTATGCTACCAGTGGCGTAGCTAGGTGAAAAAGGGCCCTGGGACAAAAAATAAACTTTGGGTCCAGGCCCCCCCTACTGCAGGGAGGGCAAATATATTATTATATATATTATCTTATTTCTTCCTACGTTAGACAGAGTCAATTCAAACTCAAATGAAGAGGTGTGCTTATCAGGTTTTAGGCCCCCCCTACCTTAGGGCCCCGGGGCACTGCCCCGCCTTGCCCCTGGGTAGCTACACCACTGTAGCCACGCCACGACTTACTAATATTATAAACGCTAAAGTTCGTATGGATGGATGGATGTGTGGATGTTTGTTACTCTTTCACGTAAAAAGTACTGCATCGGTTGTAATGAAACTTTACAATAGTATAGCTTATACATTAAAATAACACATAAGTTATGTTTAATCGATGTACCACGCGAGGAACGCCGTGGGCAGAAGCTAGTTTATCATATCTATAATATAAAAATGAATCGCTGAATGTGTTGCTAACCGCAAATTTTGAGAACTGCTGAACAGATTTCGCTAATTCTTTCTTAGTTGTTTTTGTTATTATCAGGTGAAGGTTATTATGAAAGAAAAAAAATCAAAAGTTGCACGAAAAAAAAATAAAAAGGTTTTGAAAATCCTAGAACGGGGCATTACAAAGTTCGCCGGGTCAGCTAGTTAGTAATAAGATTAAACTTGTTTGTGCTCTGAGACACATGTTATTACTTACTTACGACTTATCAACAAATAATATCACAATAAGACTATAGAAAAACATATTTTTCATAATTATTTTCTTTACGGAAACGAAGTGCTTGGCCACAGGGTTTCTGCAAATAACCTTACTATGTTTATTATATCTATAATTATATAGACATCATATAACCTTAGCTTCTAATTATGTAAACTTTATTACAGTATGGATATTACTAGTGATGTGCCCAATTAGTTGGTCCCATGTTGGTCGGGGACTTAAAAAGAATGTGCCAATTGTGTTTCTTGTCTAGCATATCGTAAAAGACGACTCTAATGGTGATCGGGTTTTGGGTATGTGATCGTGTGGGCGACAGGCTAGCTACTTGACACCACTTTTTTACAATTTTCCATCTTACCCAGCCCAGTTTTGTTTCTGGCTGAATGTGGTTGAAGGGGCCTACTGCCTCTTTGACTCTGCTTACCCCTTCGGGGATTATGGGCGTGATGTTATGTATGTATGTCTACTTAGGGCACGGCCGGACCGATTTTTCGGCTTCAAAATTGCCTTTGTAAAGTATATCACATGTTAAAGGAGGGTTAAGTGGGATGTTGCGTGACAAGGGAAGAGCGAGGGGTGTCATAAACGCTGTAATATCAAATTGAAGGTATTACAAATATTAACTTCAGTTCCGAAAAAAAAAAATCAAGCCACAAAGTCAAAGTCAAAGTCAAAATATCTTTATTTACGTAGGACTCAAAAAGCACTTCTAAATCGTCAAGTAATAGATACAAAATAGAACAATTTAAATCTACTACCGGTTCGGAATGTCGCATCTATCGAGAAAAAGCCGGCAAGAAACTTGGTTTAATAAACAATTTAATAAAGTCCCTATCCATCGCTAGACACTATAGAAAAACAAATTGTTTTGTATCATATTTGATCATTATCATATCATCACGCCCGTAATGCACAAAGGGGTAGGTAGGTATAGTCAAAGGAGCAGATAGTCCCTTAAACCACTTTCTGCCAAATTAAACTAGGCTGGGTTAGATGAAAATTTGTGAAAAAGTAGTGTCTATTGGCAAGCTCGTCACATATACAATATTATACATGGCACAGTGTAACGGTTTAAGTTGGTTGAAAAGTCTAGTGTCTAGAGATCCTGGCAACAAAACTAAATATTCTCAAACGAAGTATCTATCTTAAACATATTCACACCTAATAACTAAATCGCTTTTAAATATTGTCTGTCCTGCTGTCCCTTTGACTCTGCTCAGGGATTATGGGCGTGATGTTATGTGTGTGTGTGTGTGCCTTCAAATATTGCCCAAAAGTGGCCGAAATAGTGGCCCTTTTCGGCTACATTTGTATTCTAAGGTACATCCTTAAACAGTTTATTACCAAGTTAGGAATAAAAACCAATTACCTGAGACATTGCTCGAGCCTAGGAGATTGTATTTCCTTGAACTAAGCGTCCATGCAAGTTTCATCAAAACAGGAAATTGACTTAGGCCCTAAGAGTAGTGCACACTAGTGATACTAAGATCTACGTTTATGCCGACAAAGAGTATGTTTAAAAATGTTTTGAAATAAAGAAAAATGTTTCAGGTACAGACACACATTATAAATAAATAAATATCAGACTACATCACATACATTGATCTAACTCTGAGATAAGTAGCTTAAGCACTTGTGTTACGGATATCAGAATCAACAGTGGTATTACAAATATGTACTTAAATATTGGATATTAGCACCCAGACACAGAACAAACACAAGTATTAATCACACGAATGTTTGTCCTATTTGAATGGCGTTAAATGGCGCATTCGGTAGTGATCCTGCCCCATGCCCCAAAAGTTGTGGGTTCGATCCCCACCAGGAAAAACATTCGTGTGATGAATACTTGTGTTTGTTCTGTGTCTGGGTGCTAATATTCAGTATTTAAGTATATATTTGTAATACTACTGTTGTTTCTGATATCCGTAACACAAGTGCTTAAGCTACTTACCACGAAGTCAGATCAATGTATGTGATGTAGTCTGAATTTATTTATTATTTATACATACATACATGACATCACGCCCGTAATTCCTGAAGGGGTAAACAGAGTCAGAGGGGCAGCAAGCCCCTAAACCAAATTCAGCTAAAAATAAGACTGGGCTGAATTAAATGTAAAATTGTAAAAAAGTAGTGACGAGTGGCTAGCTCGTCGCCTACACAATCACACACCCAAAACTCGACATACCATTAGTCGCCTTTTACGACACGACCTTTTGCTAGGCAAGTAACACAGTTGGCACATTCTTTTTAAGTTCCAGTTCCATGGGACCTTTATAACTTGGTTAGTAATCACGATAAAACAAGTCCGGATATGCTTACCCTAGACTTAAATTAACAAACACAAAAAACATAGTTATATATGTATATATAAAACATGCTAGGCAAAGAACACTTTCACAGTTCGCACATTTGTTGTGTATTCCAGACCAACATGTGACTTTCATACTAACTATCAAACGAAAAAAAATTCAGTCGAATTGAGAACCTCCTCCTTTTTTTTTGAAGTCGGTTAAAAATAAACGATTTGCAACATTTTCCAATGCAATGTTTAACGACTTTATTTCCATAAAGACTTAAAGAAGTCACATTCATGAAAAAAAATTTCTTAAAAAAATAAATTAATTCAGTTGGTACAATATTATTTATCTAAAAACGATATAAAACAAAATTTAGGTATAAAGCTCGTAATTTTCGGTAATATCTTACTGAGACAGTTTGGACTTATAGCTGTTATACACTTTAAAATCTTTTACGTATGCAGGTAAATTATTATAAAGTTTCAATTATTAAAACCTACTTTTCAGTATTCTGAAAACTGGCTGAGGATATATTTATTTACGCGCGTAAACGCCAAGCTCATTACTCTTCATTAATCTGACGCAATCGAGTTGAAAGAAAATCATTTAGTGCGTATTTTATCTCTTAAAACAATCGTCTTTACAAAACACTATTTCATTAATCAGTAGATACAAATTATTGGCGCAATTTGGAAAATTTGCATAATCGGTCTGTACTTAAAGAATATACAAAGAGAACATTCATCTATACTTATAATAAATCTGTAGAGAGGTCAATTCTGTACATGAAATATATTTTCAAAATAACTATCAGGGGGTGATTAGTGATCGATACTGATGCCAAAAATGCAATCAGTAAAATTTTTGTCTGTCTGTCTGTCTGTATGTTCCTTATAGAAACAAAAACTACTCAACGGATTTTAACGAAACTTGGTACAATTATTCTTCATACTCCTGGGCAGGTTATAGTATACTTTTCATCACGCTACAATCAATAGGAGCAGAGTAGTGAAGGGAAATGTTGGGAAAACGGGAGAAGTTACTCCATTTTTAAAGCTTCCGTCGCGTGTGCAGCCTTAATGGTTAAAGTTACATAGAAATCATGTATGACGGAAATCGTTTTTATAATATTAACCAAAAACGCGGGTGACATCGCTGGCACAGCTAATAGCTAATAATAGCTTTTACACGCGACCCAGATACGTGCTCTTTGGAAATGTGACAGTTAATATTAAAATTGTCTCGGAGAAAATCGCAGATACACGAAAATGGGAGATAGTAGGTACGCTATATATCTATACGTGGGATATTAAATAAATGAAACAGACATATTAATTACCTATTCATGTCCCATGTGGGGACTTAAAAAGAATATGCCAACTGTGTTTCTCGCGCAGCATGTCGTAAAAGGCGAGTAATAGTACGAGTATATTGGGTATGTGATTGTGTAGGCGACAAGCTAGCCACTTGTCACTACTTTTTCACAATTTTCCATCTAACCCAGCCCAGTTTAATTTTTTGGTCGAATGTGGTTGAGGGGACTGGTTGCCCCTTTAACTCTGCCTACCCCTTCGAGGATTCCGGGCGTGATGTTATGTATGTATGAGAAAAGGTCGTATAGTATAATTATTATTAGTCATCTTTCTGACCCCACCCCCATTTTTAAAGGGCTTAAGATTTTTTTAATTGACTGGCCCGTTGGTCGAGTGGTCAGAGACCCTGGCCACGAAACCAAGGGTGTCGGATTCGAATCCCGCTAGGGGCAAATATTTCGTGTCATGAACATGGACATTTGTACTCGAGTCACGGATGTTTATAAACGTATTTAAGTATGTCTATCCGTTCACCTAGTATCTATAGCACAAGCTTATAAGCTTAGTTTGGGACTAGGGAATCGGTGTCAGTCTGAATAATTTATTTATTTGTTTCATTTTACTAAGGTTTGCCGGGCCAGCTAGTAGATCTATGTTTTCCATGAGTCCTATCCCTTATAATAATTGCAAGAAAACTTGCAACTGCATACTGGTTTGCGCAGCTTGGTGCAAACAGGTGCTTAACTAATGTTATTACTTACGTAGACCAAGTATTACGAGGTCTGCTTAGAATTGCACTTTAACTAGCGAGCTTTGTTGATAAGTTATCATAAGCTTTTATTTAACTTGTTCTATGATAAATACATCGTCTCCTATTGGTCTTACTTAATTTGCTCGTTTAATGTAAGTACTCTCTGTGGTTTGTGACTTAAAAATAATGTGCCAACTGTGTTTCATGCCTAGCATGTCGTAAAAGGCGACTAATGGTATGCCGGGTTTTGGGTTTGTGATTGTGTAGGCGACAAGCTAGTCACTCATCGTCTTCCTAGCGTTATGTCCCGTGCTTAGTCGGGGTCCGATTATACCATGTTCCAATATTTAGCACACACTTACACATAACACCACGCCCGTAATCCCCGAAGGGGTAGGCAGAGTCAAAGGGGCAGCAAGCCCCTTCAACCACATTCAGCCAAAAACAGCCGGGCTGGGTTAGATTGAAAACTGTGAAAAAGCAGTGACAAGCGGCTAACCTGTCGCTCGCACATTCATACACCAAAACCCGATATGCCATTAATATGCCATGCCCAATATTTAGCGAGTCTGGTAAATACATTGAAGCGTCTGCCGATCTGACCCTCGTGACCCTACGATAGGAAAACTAGACCATTATTAATATTATATAATATTAATATTATAGAATACTTAGTTATTCTATACTCTATAGGTACTTAGAATATTCTATACAATACCGGATTAAACAGATTGCCGGTAACACATATATTGATTTTATGCGTGAAAACGTCTGTCTGCCATAAAAACCGTAGAGCTTGTATGAAAAGGATCATGAATGTTGAAGAGGCGCGTGAGGTGTGTAAGGATCGTGCCATATGGCGTTCGGTTCTCTCTGCCTACCCCGCTAGGGAAGTGGCGTGAAGTTTAGTTAGTTAGTACGTTTGTCTGTAACATAGGGAGTGACTATCGCATTATTATATTAATAAAATTAATAATAAAGACATTGCGATAAGCTATGACGCCTATTATTCTAGTTTTAATCACGTTTAAAGTCAACAACGATGTTTTTCATTCAAATAGAGTATATTATCTATGTGATTGTATATATAGCAATCGATACGCCTTACAAGGGTCGGTTGATAAACTCTTCTATTAATGAACGGATGTCAGAAAGATCATTGTTTTATCGCGATAGTCGTATCCGTTATCCGAATAATGGAGTTGAAAGAACTATTCGACTACGGATAGATAATAAATAATAATAAATAAATTCGCCAGGCTGATACAACAATAGACTATTTTCCTCAAAAAAAAAAAATATCGTCCAACATTGAGATTAAAAAAAATATTTGCTTATGTTTTTTTTCTTTTGTTCAACAAACTAAAAATGATGAAGATACATCGCGTTAAAGTACGGCGTGATGTCACTAGATGTGTAAAATTTTACCGTCCAAGTGATTTAAATCGCTAAATTTCAGATCTTTGAAGATCTTTGTTTGTTTCGAGTATTAGATAAAGCAAAAAATCTAATCGACGGACTAAAAATATTTTTTGAGGCTTATACCCTATTCCATAGTTCCAAAATAAGCTTATGCACTTGTTGGGTACTAGGTGATATAATTACCGAAGAGGTAAAAAAACTCAAAGGGGCAGCAAGCCCCTCACACACTCAGCCAAAAATAAAACTGGGATCGGTTTGATGGAGAGCTCGCAGCCGGTGGTAGCTCAATGGTAAGGCCACGCGCCTCATAACCGAGGACTTAATCGTCAACTGGCGAGCGAGCAACTCGCGAGCGCGCGCGAGTTGGCACTTTTTGATTTTACCTACTTTTTTTGTCGTCAACTCGCTGGATTATGAAATTTGACGTTTTAATGTATAGTCAGCTACAAAATGTTTAATTTAGTTTGGTACTTACCTACTATAAATGTATAAGACACTTAGGGGTGCGGGTTCAAACGCGAGCACGTACCTTTATATTTTTCAAATCGATATACGTATTTATACCACTAGCTCAACAGTGAGGGAAAACGTCGTGATGAAACCTGCAAACCATGATCCAAAAATTGTCTGGTTCCCCTATCTTAGGGTTACGAAGGTCAGACCGGTAGTCGCTTCAATGTAATTACCAGACTCGCTAACTATTGGATCATGGTCTAATCGGACCCCGACTAAGCACGGGATATAACGCTAGGAAGACGATTAAGTCCTAGACAAACATGGGATTAACAAAGGAAGATGATTTCATCTATACTAATATGAATATGAAGTGGAAAGATTTGTATTTTTGTATTTTTGTGTGTGTATGTTTGTAATGAATAAACTTAAAAATTACTGTGCCGATTTCAAAAATTCTTTCGCCATTGGAAAGCTACACTATTCGGAATTAGCATAGGCTATATTTTATCCCCATATTCCCACGGGAACGGGAACTAAGCGGGTCAAACAGCGGAGCACTGTTATCCTACTATGTAATATTATAAATGCGAAAGTTTGTATGTATGGATGGATGTTTGTTACTCTTTCACAAAAAAACTACTGAACGGATTTTATTGAAACTTTAGAATAATATAGCTCATACACCCGAATAACATATAGGCTATGTTTCATCGATGTACAACGCGAGCGCAGCCGCGGGCAGAAGCTAGTTATTAATATGTTTGTTTTGTTCAGCAGATCCGAGACTATGGATGTGGAGAATGTCAACTGTAAGATCCCTGTGTCTCAGTGCGTAGACATGGAGATAATACCCATCGAAAGACCTCTCAAAGTTACTGAGTAAGTAAACATACATAACATCACGCCCATAATCCCCGAAGGGGTAGGCAGATTCAAAGGGGCAGCAGGCCCCTTTAACCACATTCAGCCAAAAACAAAACTGGGCCAAGTTAGTTGGAAAATTGAGAAAAAGTTGTGACAAGTGGCTAGCTCGTCGCCTACACAATCACACATCCAAAAGCCCATATATTATTAGTCGCCCTTCACGATATGCTAGGCAAAAAACATTATTTTTAAGTCCCAGACCAACATGGGACAATGGGCTGGTTTAGATGGAAAATTGTGAAAAAGTAGTGACAAGTGGCTAGCTCGTCGCCTACACAATCACACATCTAAAAGCCCATATATCATTAGTCGCCCTTCACGATATGCTAGGCAAAAAACATTATTTTTAAGTCCCAGACCAACATGGGACAATCGGCTGGTTTAGATGGAACATTGTGAAAAAGTAGTGACAAGTGGCTAGAACAGACAGAGTGAGTACATTCTCATTTTTAGGGTTCCGTACCTAAAGGGTAAAAACGGGACCCTATTACTAAGACTCCGCTGTTCGTCCGTCCGTCTGTCTGTCACCAGGCTGTATCCTATGAACCGTGATAGCTAGACACTTAATTTTTTACAAATGATGTATTTCTGTTGCCGCTATACAGATACTAAAAACAGATTAAAATAAATATTTAAGGTTGGCTCCCATACAATAAACGTATTATTTTGCCGTTATTTATAACGGCAACGAGTAGACACTTGAAATTTGAAATATTCACGGAATATTTAGTTGTTTAGTGTCTAATGTTGTAAAGATTATGGTACGGAACCTTTAGTGCGCGAGTCTGACTCGCACTTGGGCGGTTTTATTTATTAGTGTCATCATTATATTGACATGCTAGGCAAGGAAAACCTGGCACATTATTTTCAAGTCCCAGACCAACATGGGACAAACAGAGCAACTGTCGTATTTCTAATAGCCAGTATTATTGATAGGCCCGTTGGTCGAGTGGTCAGAGACACTCGCCACGGAACCAAGGGCCGCGGGTTCGAATCCCGCTAGGGGCAAATGTTTTGTGTGATGTACATGGACATTTGTACTCGAGTCATGGATGTTTATAAACGTATTTAAGTATGTCTAGCCGTTCACCTAGTATCCATAGGACAAGCTTATAGCTTAGTTTGAAACTAGGAAATTGGTGTGTCAGTCTGGAGAATTTATTTATTTATTTATTATCCACAGAGAAATAAACGGCCTAGACAAACTGGTAGAGGAGCTTCACAAAGTGTTCAGCCAGGACTTCGTCAATATCCAGGCTGTTCAGAAGCTGATGGCCGGCTACAAATCCAACCCTAAGGACTGGAAGAAGTATGCCAAGTTCGACCGGTTCAGGTAAGTCAGAAATATACAAATATCAGACAATATACATCCATTTAACACATCAGCCCGGTTTTATTTTTGGCTGAATGTGGTTAAAGGGGCCTGCTGGCTCTTTGACTCTGCCTACCCCTTCGAGGATTATGGGCGTGATGTTATGTATGTATGTAGATTTTAAAATGTGATGTCACGAAACTTAGGACCCCTTCCACCCTTGTCACACCACGTCCAACTACGTAGACCCCCTGCCTCCCCCTTTGCGTGTGACGTACTTTATGGTTGGCCCCAAAGCAAACCAGCTCAATCATCCTATCACACTAATATTATAAAGGCGAAAGTTTGTAAGTGTGTGTATGTTTGTTACTTCTTCACGCAAAAACTGCTGAACGGATATGAATGAAATTTGGCACAGAGATAAATTATAGTTTGGAATAACATATAGGCTACTTTTTATCCTAGAAAAATGCACAGTTTCTGTAGGATACAGAAATATTAGTCTACGCGGGCGTAATCGTGGGTAACAGCTAGTTATAGAATATACTTTAACTGCTGGGCGCAGGCATCGTATCCTCTTTATATGCCGTAGTCGAGCAAAGATCGACTCCCCACTTGATCTGCCTCAATTGGATACAGGCTAATCTTTATTCACGAAACACGTTTTATTTACAGTAAAAATTAAACGGTACTTGTCCCCAAGTCACTATGCCGGGTCATCAGACCATTTTTATCAAATTAAAAACAAAATTGACGTATTCGTTGATAAATATTAATAATAAAGCCAAATATGCCTTTATTATGACAACATGTGATCGTTTTTTATTTTATTTAAATTATTTATTGAAATATTAGCTTTCTGCACTCCTTTTCCATATAAAATTTAACTGTGCCAAATCTCATACTCCTCCGTCCGCGTAATTCTCATACAAAGGGGTACAAAGTTTTGCTTCACGTATACGAATATTTATATATCGGTGCTAGCTTTTAATAGTAATTTTGTTCGTGTTAAATATATCCGAATAAATATAAATATCCGACGACATCACATACATTGAACTGATTCCGAGGTGTAGCTCAAGCACTTGTGTTACGGATATCAGAATCAATAGTGGTATTACAAATATATATTTAAATATTAAATATTAACATCCAGACACAGAACGAACACAAGTATTCTTCACACGAATCTGGGGGATCGAACCCACAACTCTTGGCGCATGGGGCAGGGTCACTACCGAATGCGACATCGAGCCAGTCGAAGTCGAGTGTTAAACTTTAACATCACGTGATGATTATGTTATCTAAAAGTGTTGTTTCCAGACTTTTCTGTTGCATTAAGTAAACAATGAGACTTAATTGTTATATCTTTAATGACAGCTGTTTAAGTTGTGGGCTTGTGTTGTTATGAGAGCAAATGTTATCGCTTCATGGACATGCCTACTTTCGATCGAGTTTCGGTTCAGTAATGAAAATTAACGTGGTAAAGAATATGCTAGAAAATACTAGAAACTCTTAAACGAGTATGGGGACCATAAATTAATTGAGGCATTTTCTATGATTTTTTGATACCCCGTTCCCCCTTGGTGAGATATCGTGAGATTTGCCTCGACCCCCTCCTAATCTCATGTGAGATTTTTCAATTAGTTTTACTGTGCGCCTGACCTCTTACTGGTCATATCGAATTGCAGTTTCACCGGACTATGAGAGTGAAGAAATAGAGAGTGCACCTGTATTTGCGCACACACTTGTGCACTATAATATCACCGCAGATGGCTAATCCTCGTTGAGATAGGCCGCCGTGACCGATATCAGTTAGAAGAAGCACATTATTAGTTCAATCAACTAAACCGTTGCTTCATAATCTTCAGGTATACCAGGAATCTGGTGGACTCCGGCAACGGAGCCTTCAACATCATGATCCTGTGCTGGGGACCAGGACACTCGTCTGCCATCCACGACCACGCCGACTCTCATTGTTTCATGAAACTTCTGAGCGGGGGCCTGGATGAAGTCAGGTAAGAATCAGTCAGTTTCAGCAGGGCAAAAGATCTTTACCATTACAAAAAAATTAACTAATTTACGCCACTTCCCTAGGGTAAGCAGAGAGAACCGAACGCCATATGGCACGGTCCTTTGCTTGTTTAACATTCATGATCATTTTCATGAGCGGTGGTAGCTCAATGGTAAGGACACGCGCTTCTTAACCGAGGAGTGCGGGTTCAAACCGGGCACTTACCTCTGGATTTTTCTAAATCTATGTACGTATTTATATCACTAGCTCGACGGTGAAGGCAAACAACGTGATGAAACCTGCAAATACAAACAACTTTGGATTTGTAACCATGATCCAAAAAATTTCTGGTTCCCCTATAGGGTTACGAAGGTCAGACCAGCAGTCGCTTCAATGTAATTACCAGACTCGCTAAATCCTGGATCATGGTCTAAGCGGACCCCGTCTAAATGCTAGGAAGATGATCATTTTCATGCAAGCTCTAGGTTTTTATGACTCCTAACATCACCTTCTGTTAACATACGACCAATCTGGTCGTGGTAGGTAAGCCTGGGCCTTCCGCGGCTCGTACAGCCTTGTACATAAATTATTTTTCTTGTGATGTAAACCAGAATTATGCTGTATGCGAAGTTCCTACTTAGGGGCTCAGTCTGAACAAGACAAATTGAAACATAGTTACACATCTATAGTTAATTAAATGTGCAGGTTTTTTCCTACATACTCGAGCTAGTGGTTTGACTAGCTCGATGGCGCTTTCGGTAGTGACCCTGCCCCATGCGCCAAGAGTTGTGGGTTCGATCCCCACCAAGGACAAAGATAGTGTGATGAATACTTGTGTTTGTTCTGTGTCTGGGTGTTAATATCCAATATTTAAGTATATATTTGTAATAGGTACCACTGTTGATTCTGATATAGGTAACACAAGTGCTTAAGCTACATACCTCGGAGTCAGATCAATGTATGTGATGTCGTCGGATATTTATTTATTAAAAAATACTTGGTAACTTTCAGTCTTAAACCCATACGTATTTCTAGATTAAATCTAACCTATGTACCTAAGTAAAATAAAATTACAGTTTTTTTAACCTATTTCCGTCTCGATAATGCGTTTCCTATCCCATTAATCATATTATACTGTATAGCCACTAACTCTATATACAATCTGCTGTCTGTCTGTTGTAAATGCGACTAACATAATTTTATCTCCGTTTTATCCTTCAACAAACATACAAACTTAACAATTTATTTGCTTTGCCCACTTATCAAGTATCAAGTGAATGCACTTGTTAATTTATTACAACTTGTATGCGCAGGAGTCGATGACAAACAGACAAACACTTTGTTGGGAACAAAGGCAATCCTTCGTTTGATAAACTACCTTGTGTTCCTGCAATTTCTCACGTTATTATAGATTTTGGCAGTCATTATGTTCCAGCCTATGTTGGTCGGGGACTTCAAAATAATGTACTGATTGTGTGCCTTGCCCAGCATAAGCGACTAACATTTATCAATTAGTCAACATAATTAGAATCAGTAATCTATACTAATATTATAAAGCTGAAGAGTTTATTTGTTTGCTTGAACGCGCTAATCTCAGGAACTACTGGTCCGATTTAAATAATTATTTCAGTGTTAGATAGCCCATTTATCGAGGAAGGCTATAGGCTATATAACATTAACCTTAAACGCGAGTGAAACCGTACATACAGTTAGTATTTTCATATTTGGCAATAAATTACACGCTTGTCACTACTTTTTCACAATAATAATTGGGATATTGACACCATTTATATTTAATTTTGAAATATCAATTCCTTAACAGACAGTATCGTAGTATGCTGTTAAGCCTTATTGATTTTCAATCATATTGAGTCTAAGATTTTTAATTTTACAAAAACTGCTTAATATTACGTCAGTTGACTATACAAACTAGTGACGTCACATGTTGACAAGCCCATACAAAATCTATGAAGTGATTTGGTTTTGACAGCTCTTAAAAAGTATCTTAATTGACTAGCCAGTCAACATCCCTATTTTCTTTCTAACCCAGCCGTGTAATGTTGTTGCTGCTAGTATTGTTTTAAGCAACAAAGTAAGACTATTTATTTGTACAAAGTCCCTCAAAGAGTTATAAATAAGTTCAAACCAGTTATTCGCTCAGATAACGTCATTTATCTCTGAGGGCGTGTAACGTCGCGTTGTTGACTTAAATATCTCGAAGGATATGACTCTTATCAAAGTGGAGTCACACAGATATGTACATTATGTTAGATTGGCTCGATGGCGCATTCGGTAGTCTCTGAGGGCGTGTTGTTGACTTAAATATCTCTAAGGATATGACTCATATAGTGGAGTCACACATATATGTACATGTTAATAAGTTAGACTGGCTCGATGGCGCATTCGGTAGTGACTCTGCCACGTGCACCAAGAGTGCATGGGGCAGGGTCCTTTGAGCTAGATTAAGTTACATAGATTTATAACTGCCCTAAGTTAGTCTAATTAGAAATGATTTACCAACCGTGTTCCTTGCCTCGCATGTCATAAAAGCGACTAATAGTATATCGGGTTTTGGGTATGTGATTGTGTAGGCGACGAGCTAGCCACTTGTCACTTTTTCACAATTTTCTATCTAACCCAGCCCAGTTTTATTTTTTGGCCGAATGTGGTTGAGGGGGCTGGCTGCCCCTTTGACACTGTCAACCCCTTCGGGGATTACGGGCGTGATGTTATGTATGTAATATGAAACGTTATGAAGGTTTTAATCGTCGCGAAATTCAATAAGAATATTTTGTTTACAAAATCAACTTTCTGATGCTGAAAATTGTTAAAAATAAAATTTTAAAATTGGTCCACCCATTCAAAAGCTGAAAGAAACTAATAGAGCTTTAAATTTTTATTTTATAATAATATACTTATATAAACAACAGGTGCTATATATATACCTTAGTTCGGCGGAAAACGTTTTTTCAATATTATTATTTTTTTGTTATTTGTGTAAACAATCTGACGTAACTTCTTAAGGTGTACAATACCACTTTGCACTTGTCCAGTCTTATTTACTCCCGATAAAAGGTCATTAATCAACGTTATTTACACAAAACAACAGTAAGTTTCCATTAAAATCTTTTGTTTACATTCACAGATACGATTGGCCGAGAAGAGTTCAACCAGAAGTCAGAAAAGTCTTGAAGAGCCGAGGGCAAACGCAAGATGACATCGAAACCAAAATGGCGGACTTGGACTTGAAGTGTCAGAATGACAGGTGTCAGAATTACGGCGGAAACGTGGACAGGTGTCAATGTCAGGATGACTGTGACAGTGATAGCTACGATCCTGAACGGATGGAGGAGATAGGACGAACGAGACTTGAAGTGAATGATGTATGTTATATAAATGGTGAGTAGACATACATGTTGACACTGATTTTTTTTTTTTTTTTTTTTTTTACTTGAGGAATGCATTTACGCACCATCCAAACAGAGTCCTGGGTGGGACCTATAAGGGTGAGTCAGGCTCGAAACCGGTAGCAATCTCCAGAGACCCTACCGACTAAACCTCAAGGCTGTCGTTCTTCGGGCGCTATCGCAAAACCAACGGGATCCCCACTGTCGGGATTCATCTCGTAAAGTCTACGCAGCGCGCGCTGCCGCCTGGCGGCCCATCTCGAGGGAGTGGTATTCTCCCCCAGAACACCTAGAGTGGTGTTTCACGACCACATAGACAGCTGTGTACCCTATCCTGACAGACCGGGTGTAACACCTGCAGTCGGCTTCTCCGGGGACGATAGAGGGCCAGAGGACCCCTCCCCTAACCCCCACGACCCCAAAGGCCCTTTTAGTCGCCTCCTACGACAGGCAGGGATACCTCAGGAGTATTCGGAGCCCCCCCTGCAGGGCGCATGTTCACACTGATAGTGCAACTAATTTTACCGAGACAAGTGCTGTGTCTTGGTAGGTTGTATACTTAGCGGCATGTCTGGTCTGTCACATAAGTTATTATTTCACTTAAAAAAAATGCTTTTTTCATAAAATGAGTTTTTACGTCATATCTTAGATAATTTATTAAATTTAGGTAAAAAACATGAATATAAAATATTTTCTTCAGAAACAAACCAAAATAATATTTGTTTTAAAACCATGAATTTTACACAGATGGGGTATTATTACTAAGAAATAACTAACCTGCGCATTTAGCGGCATCTTGTATTATTCCTGACAAACAGACTAAACTTTGCTGTAGTTCCAATTACTCACCACTGTCGCTGTTCTTGCGCGAGTTATAGCAGTAACTTTTCAAGTATGGGCAGTGACCCTCTGTTGTATGTAGTATATTAATACTCTGTGTTAGCGGTGAGAATAATTTCGACAGCGCGTTGCAGAATGTATGATGTGGTATCCGCAGGACAATCAACGCCATCTGTTGACATGTTTATTGGAAGTACATGTTGATGTAAAATATGTGTCTAGTATTTTTGTTATAATTAACTGACTAAATAGAATTATAGTTTTTTAATGCAGTAACA
Source organism: Glyphodes perspectalis (assembly GCA_951394215.1). Taxonomy (NCBI): domain Eukaryota; kingdom Metazoa; phylum Arthropoda; class Insecta; order Lepidoptera; family Crambidae; genus Glyphodes; species Glyphodes perspectalis. The sequence continues at coordinate 7,108,877 of OX596227.1, forward strand.
TCCCTATTCTTCAGACTGACACACTAATTCTCTAGTTCCAAACTAAGCACATATGCTTGTACTATGGTGACCTTATAAATACGTATATCTAAATAAACATTCATGACTCGAGTACAAATGTCCATGTTTATCACACAAAACATTTGCCCGATTCCAACTCTACTACTAAATGCGACTCATGGTTTCGTGGGTAGGGCCTCTGACCACTCGACTAACGGGCCAGTAAGTATAAAGAGATTGATACTTGAAAATTTCCAACATCCAAATAAGTCTATCAATCAATTCTTATTGACTAAAGTTAAGACAAAGATAAATAAAATAGGATAGGATAGAAATAAAAAGAAATACAAATTCTGAGGGATAAATAACTCTTGGGTGGTTGACCTGTATTCAAATTACTACAACTAAAGAAAAGCTTGCTCCATATAAGTAAACCACTTAACTTGGTTAATTAAGTTCATTAGGTATCTATCTTGTCTTGTTATGTTTCAAAGAATTACATAGATAACGCTTATAATAATCTTAAAGTTCAACTTTGAACTTGCATAGATAACAAACGCAAATATTTTCGAATATTTCTCATTGATTTACGAGATATCTACACTAATATTATGAAGAGGTAACATTTGTTTGTTTATTACAATTGAACGGGCTCCGAAACTACTGGATTTTTCAATCTTAGTCACTACATCTTCTTTCACTCCACATGTAATAACTTATTACAATATTTTAAGTCCTAGACCAACATGAGACAAACTTTTGTACTTATAGAATTATATGTTTCTTTCTAGATGCCCTAGGTCTGCATAGAATGGAGAATGCATCTGAAATCGACACTGCAGTGTCACTGCACTTGTACAGCCCGCCGTTCGACAGCTGTCGGGTGTTCGATGCCCGGACGGGGAAGCCGGCCAGGGTCAATGTCACTTTCTGGTCTGTCGGAGGGAAGAAAGTCAATAGGGTGAGTTTTTAACTAACAATAATAATAATAATTGCGCCCCGCAGTCTCACCTCTCCACAACCTTAGCTGCTTTCTAGTGTTGCCCCTTTGGTGCTCGTATGACAGCTAGTTACGGGGCCTACAATTTGGATTAACAAGCGGCAAGTCACCGTCTACCAACGTGAATAATTTTCGAGGCAGATGTCCAGTATCACTCTCACTCCATAGCCCAATTTCCTGTCCATAGTAGAACCTCCCTCCATAGCCCCGGTTTTTAGTTTCCCTTTTACGTAATAGTCCTGCATCAGCCGGATGTCGACTTTGAGTGTATGTTTTATACTGCAACTAAGGGCAACACCCGGCCGGTGCTCCATCACACATTTAGATGAAACTCTCAACAGGCCTCTACATGTTGGACCCATGTCCCCATGCAAGCCTCAAAGGCTCGGGCTAGTCCCTTCATTCATTCGTCAGATCTTTTTCGACCCAATATACATGCGTATTTTAAGAGTAGGTACAAGACTTTTAAAAATATATGGCTAGGCTGTAGTTCCACTACAGAATTAGTATATTAGCTAGTACTATGGATTACTATACCTATATGCTAGTACTATGGATGCTAGGTAACGGATAGACATACCTAAATACGTTTTATAAACATCCATGACTCGAGTATAAATATCCATGTTTATCACATGAAACATTTGCCACGGGATTTTAAAACCCACGACCCTTGGTTTCATAGGCAGGGTACACTTATGTATATTAAATAATATACACACTTGGGTATATTATAAATTATACACTTGTGTATATTAAATAATTTTGATTTATTGACTTATTATATTTAAAGTTTAAATATTTCTTTCAGTTCATTGAAGCTGACGCTGCTGACAGTCAGCAATAGACAAAATGGCGCTATATCAAGATGGCGTCTAACAAGATGGAGGAAAAATAAAATGGCCGAATCAGTTCTACATTCCATTTAATTGACTTTAATCTATAGTGTAAATTAGCTTTAAGTATGTTTCTATTAGACTACATTGAAAAAGACTTTATTAACAAATATAAAATTATTTTAACTGCGTTTAAAGGGAAAAATATATACAGCCTCTTTTGATGAGTCTTTGAAATAGGATAAGATATTTAAAATACTTTTTTTAGTAACAAACTCAACTGTGCCTCAACTATAAATCATATCAGTTTGTTAAGTCTAACAGTTTTCTTTAAAAAACCGCAAAATAACAGTCATTTATGATTATTTACAAACAGCGTATCCCAATCGATATTAAAAGTTTGCCAAGATATAAAGTATTCTCAGTCTAACTAATCGATCAATCATTTTGTCTTTGAAAAATAATTTCTAATACAAGTGTGTTTGTAATCCGAAATGTTACTAATGACTTAGAAAAATAAAACGACTATTTTGTATGCTCTAATGTCTACTACATCTGTACATAACATTTATTTTAAGCGCAGTGCATAAGTTATTTCTATATACATAATTATTTATTTACATTCCCATAATAAATAAACACTTTTACTGATGTTACTCGTGTTTTTTCTTCATGATCCAGTTAAACAGTTCATTGTCTACTTTATCCCAAGGCAGGAAGACCTTCAATCCGTTGGCAGCAGCCGTCGATTCTACATCATCTCTCTCACAGTTAGCATTGCAGATAAAATCGCACAATCCAGTCTTGGCATTGAAATGTAGACCTTCAGAGCAGGTGACTAAGACTGCTTTCTCTCCTTCACATCGCCAGAACTTGTCGCATTCTGTCTCGTGAGCCCAAGGAAGGATGTTGCACTCCTCGCATTTAGAGTGATTAGGTGTATCACTAGGGTCTTCAGTTACATCTGGAATGCTTGGGGCCGCAGTGGTAGGGGCCTGAGTTGTGCCAGGGGCCGCAGTCGTAGGGGCCTGAGTTATGCCAGGGGCCGCAGTCGTAGGGGCCTGAGTTGTGCCAGGGGCCGCAGTCGTAGGGGCCTGAGTACTTCCAGGGGCCGCAGTGGTTGTAGGGGCCACAGAACTAGGGGCCTGGGTGCTGCCAGGAGCGGATGTAGATGGTGCCTCGCAGCCAGCCGCCCAAGGCCAGTCACAGACCTGGAATAAATCATGAACTGACTTCAGAAAAGGACTAAATATTATATTCGAATGTGCATGGAGTACAAATACTTAGCCTAAAGGACTAAAGCCTTAAGGAGACGTATAAATACTTAGCCTAAACGATAGTAAATTTGTTTTCTATATTTGTTCACGCAACTGCATAAATAGTAGAATGGATCAATAGGCTATTTGACAGTATTCAAAAATAATTAGTTATTTATTGTCACTCACGTTAATTACGAATTTTAAAAGCAATATGTAATAATAAATATTAAAAAATATTGAATATTTTCACCAAAAAACCCAAAATAAAGTTAGTTTTGATGAAAGTTGATGCCAATAAGGTCGGAATTTTCGATAAAAATAATCCCGACTTTTACTCACCTGAACTTAGGAATGTAAAAACAGCTATGTAAGTATCTTATTACCTTTAATATTTATTAGTTACAAAATCAATAATACCGTACTTTAAATAATCTTAAGGGTGTTTTGAGTATTGTATTATTACAACGTTTAAAAACATCATTTGTAGGTTAGGTTCATGTCAATACAACTGCAATGGCACAATTATTCCTAATAGGTACCTACTTAGATTTTTTCCTTTGCAGTGCAGGAAGAGAATCTTATGGGGATTGTCGTATTTGTACACTCTGGCACTGCGCACCATTTATAGCTTATTTTTTCTAGTAAATTACAGGCACTAACTCAAATAAACAAAAGAATGCGAACGATTCGACCTTTTTCCAGTGTTTTTGTACAAACGTGTGACGTCAATCGACGCCATATCGCCGAAGTAGGCATTTTGACAGCTCCAATACTCAGTGTAAAATGTTTTTTTTTATACAAAATACTTAAAATAAAAAAAATAAAAATCTTATTTCCAGAATCCTTACAGATAATTAACTAATGTGCGATGGTTTTCAAAAACTAGTCAAATAGCCTATTATAAAGGAAACAAATTGGTATCGTCTTCTAAATCATTCATTGAATATTAAGTTGACTTGCTGCTCCTTGAACTCTGTCTACCTTTCCGCAAATTGTGGGCATGATATCTTATTGCCCTTTTTTAGCGGTGTGTGCCGTCCACTTGGATAATGATACTTGATTTAACGAAACTGGTTATTTTATTCAAGTGACTCGGCATTCAGAAACACGAAATAAAAACAATCGATTCTCACCTGAAGCTCAGGATTGAAGTGCAGGCCAGGGAAGCATCTCCTCACGACCAGCTCTCCGAAGTTGCAGTAGTAGAACTTGTTGCAGTCAGCATGGGGCAGCAGTTGATGGATATCCCAGTCAGCTGGGCAGCCGTTAGGCAGCGTTACTTGTTCAGGTCTACTGGTGGTGGTTTGGGATCCGGAGCCGTTGTCACCAGTGCCAGGGTTTCCACCGTTACCGCCATCGCTACCGCCGCCGTTACCGCCGTCGCAACCGCCACCGTTACCGCCATCGCTACCGCCGTTGCAACCGCCACCGTTACCGCCGTCACTGCCGCCGCCGTTACCGCCGTCGCTACCGCCGCCGTTACCGCTGTCGCCTCCAACACATCCAGCTGCCCAAGGCCAGTCACAGACCTGGAATAAATTATGAGCTGACTTCAGAAAAGGACTAATATTATATTCAAATGTGTATGGAGTAGATGTGACGTATGAATATTTATCCTAAACGATAGTAAATTTGTTTCCTATATTTGTTCGCATATTAACACAAATAGTAGAATGGATCAATTACAAAGAAAACAAGGTGTAGAGTATATTCTTTTAAATCATTAATTTGATATTAAGTTAACTTGTACACTCAGAGCCTAAACGCTAGACAGAAGATCATTCTTACCTGGAGAACTGGGTTGAAGTGGAGTCCTGCCGGGCATACTCTTAGCTCTAGTTGTCCGCGCACGCAGTAGTAGAATTTGGTGCAGTCAGCGTGGGGCAGCAGTTGATGGATATTCCAGTCAGCCGGGCAGCCGTTGGGCAGTGTCACATGTTCAGGTCTGCTGGTGGTGATTTGGGATCCGGAGCCATTGTCACCGCCTCCATTACCGCCGCCGCAACCACCACCGTTACCGCCATCGCTACCGCCGTTGCAACCGCCGCCGTTACCGCCGTCGCTACCGCCACCGTTACCGCCGTCGCTACCGCCGCCGTTACCGCCGCCGTTACCGCCGTCGCAACCGCTACCGTTACCGCCATCGCTACCGCCGTTGCAACCGCCGCCGTTACCGCCGTCACTGCCGCCGCCATTTCCGCCATCGCTACCGCCGCCGTTACCGCCATCGCCTCCAACACATCCAGCCGCCCAAGGCCAGTCACAGACCTGGAATAAATTATGAGCTGACATCAGAAAAGGACTAAATATTATATTCAAATGTGTATGGAGTTGTTGTGACGTATAAATACTTATCCTTAACGATAGTAAATTTATTTCCTATATTTGTTCGCGTATTTACATAAATAGAAGAATGTATTAATTGTAAAGAAAACAAGGTGTAGAGTATATTCTTTTAAATCAATAATTAAATATTAAGTTAACTTGTACACTCAGAGCCTAAACGCTAGACAGAAGAGCATTCTTACCTGGAGAACTGGGTTGAAGTGGAGTCCTGCCGAGCATACTCTTAGCTCTAGCTGTCCGCGCACGCAGTAGTAGAATTTGGTGCAGTCAGCGTGGGGCAGCAGTTGATGGATATTCCAGTCAGCCGGGCAGCCGTTGGGCAGTGTCACATGTTCAGGTCTGCTGGTGGTTATTTGGGATCCGGAGCCATTGTCACCGCCTCCATTACCGCCGCCGCAACCACCGCCGTTACCGCCATCGCTACCGCCGTTGCAACCGCCGCCGTTACCGCCGTCGCTACCGCCACCGTTACCGCCGTCGCTACCGCCACCGTTACCGCCGCCGTTACCGCCGTCGCAACCGCCACCGTTACCGCCATCGCTACCGCCGTTGCAACCGCCGCCGTTACCGCCGTCACTGCCTCCGCCGTTTCCGCCATCGCTACCGCCGCCGTTACCGCCATCGCCTCCAACACATCCAGCCGCCCAAGGCCAGTCACAGACCTGGAATAAATTATGAGCTGACATCAGAAAAGGACTAAATATTATATTCAAATGTGTATGGGGTAGTTGTGACGTATGAATACTTATCCTAAACGATAGTAAATTTGTTTCTTATATTTGTTCGCGTATTTACACAAATAGTCATCATCAGCCTGTTGCAGTCCACTGCTGAACATAGGCCTCTCCAAATGTTCGCCACTTTGATCTATTTTCGGCTACTCTCATCCAGCTCCTGCCAGCCGTCTTGCGCAAATCGTCACTCCACCTGGCCTGAGGGCGTCCTACACTACGTTTTCCGAGGCGCGGTCTCCACTCGCGGCTCTGCGGCTGATATGGCCAGCCCACTGCCACTTCAGCTTGCTAATCCTGTGAGCTATGTCGATAACTTTGGTTCTCTGCCGGATCACCTCATTGCGGATTCGATCCCTGAGAGAAATGCCGAGCATAGCTCTTTCCATAGCCCGCTGAGTGACTTTAAATCTGTGAACCAGTCGTGCTGTCAGTGTCAAGGTCTCGGTTCCGTATGTCATAACAGGTAGGACGCACTGATTGAAGACTTTCGTCTTAAGCCCCGTGGGATGGACGATGAGAAGACTCGACGTAGTTTTCCAAACGCTGCCCAACCCAACTGAACCCTTCTATTCTCGTCCTCTAAGTTGTTTCGACCCAACTGCAATGTGTGCCCGAGGTACACATATTTTTGAACAACTTCGAGGACGGTGCCGTGAACCGTAATCGGTTCCGGTAGAACATGTTCATTGACCATGACCTTGGTTTTATCCAAGTTCATCCGAAGGCCGATGCGTACAGAAGAGTCAGCTAGGTCATTCAACATCTGTTGTATGTCATGCAGCGTCTCTGCCATTATGACGATGTCATCTGCAAATTGCAAGTGCGAGATGTGTTCACCATTTATGTTGATGCGACGTCCTGTCCAGTTCAGCGTCTTGAACATATCCTCCATTGCATTTATGAACAATTTCGGGGAGATGACGTCCCCTTGTCTCACTCCTCGATGCAATGGTATAGGCCTTGTTTGCTGATTTTGTACTTGGACGGACATATTGGCGGCTTCGTAGAGACATCTCATCACTTGGATGTCTCGCCAATCGACTTGGCATCGCTGCAGAGAATCCAAAACAGACCAGATTTCAACCGAGTCAAAGGCCTTCTCATAGTTCACGAATGCTAGACACAGGGGCTGATTGTACTCTTCGGTCTTCTGTATAATCTGCCGCACTGTGTGGATGTGGTCTATAGTGCCGTATCCGCTTCGAAATCCAGCCTGTTCCGGCGGTTGAAACTCGTCGAATCTTCGCGCAAGACGGTTCGTAATCACTCTTGAAAACAGCTTATAGACATGGCTTAGAAAGGAAATGGGTCGATAGTTCTTCAATAGGGTTTTGTCCCCTTTTTTGAAGAACAGGACGACCACACAGGACAGCGTTAAAGAGCTTTTGGAGTTCCCTCAGTACGGGCTTACCTCCAGCCTTTAATAGCTCTGTTGTAGCTCCAGGGGCTTTTCCATTTTTAAGCTGTCCAAGAGCAATTCTGATTTCGCCAACGCTGACTTCCGGCAGGTCTTCAGTGAAATGGCGTGTTAATGTGGCTCTAGAGTCTTCATTTTCGGGTACAGGTCGAGATGTATGCGATGCATATAGTCGGGTATGGAAGTTTTCTACCTCCAAAAGGACCGCCGGTTTAGAGGCAACAACTTCTCCACTTGCTGTGGTCAGTTTCGTCAGGTGACTTCTTCCGAAAGATTGAACGAACACCTTAGACCCCCGGTTTTGCTCGATAGCTCTTTCGATATCCAGAGTATTAGAGCGCCGAAGGTCGCGCCGCACAAGTTAATTGATCTCCCGGTTAAGAGCCCGTATGCCCAACGAAGTGATAGGTGGGTCTTCACGTCGTTAGACAGAAGATAGAAGCTAGACAGAAGATCATTCTTACCTGGAGAACTGGGTTGAAGTGGAGACCTGCCTGGCATACTCTTAGCTCTAGTTGTCCGCGCACGCAGTAGTAGAACTTTGTGCAGTCAGCGTGGGGCAGCAGTTGATGGATATTCCAGTCAGCCGGGCAGCCGTTGGGCAGTGTCACATGTTCAGGTCTGCTGGTGGTGATTTGGGATCCGGAGCCGTTGTCACCGCCTCCATTACCACCGCCGCAACCACCACCGTTACCGCCATCGCTACCGCCGTTGCAACCGCCGCCGTTACCGCCGTCGCTACCGCCGCCGTTACCGCCGTCGCTACCGCCGCCGTTACCGCCGTCGCTACCGCCACCGTTACCGCCATCGCTACCGCCACCGTTACCGCCATCGCCTCCAACACATCCAGCCGCCCAAGGCCAGTCACAGACCTGGAATAAATTATGAACTGACTTCAGAAAAGGACTAAATATTATATTAGAATGTGCATGGAGTAGTAGTGACGTATAAATACTTAGCCTAAACGATAGTAAATTTGTTTTCTATATTTGTTCACGTAAATGCATAAATAGTAGAATGGATCAATAGGCTATTTGACAGTATTCATAAATAATTAGTTATTTATTGTCACTCACGTTAATTACGAATTTTAAAAGCAATATGCAATAATAAATATTAAAAAATATTGAATATTTTCATCAAAAAACCCAAAATTAGTTTTGATGAAAGTTGATGCCAATAAGGTCGGAATTTTCGATAAAAATAATCCCGACTTTTACTCACCTGAACTTAGGAATGTAAAAACAGCTATGTAAGTATCTTATTACCTTTAATATTTATTAGTTACAAAATCAATAATACCGTACTTTAAATAATCTTAAGGGTGTTTTGAGTATTGTACTATTACAACGTTTTAAATCATCATTTGTAGGTTAGGTTAATGTCAATACAACTGCAATGGCACAATTATTCCTAATAGGTACCTACTTAGATTTTTTCCTTTGCAGTGCAGGAAGAGAATCTTATGGGGATTGTCGTATTTGTACACTCTGGCACTGCGCACCATTTATAGCTTATTTTTTCCAGTAAATTACAGGCACTAACTCAAATAAACAAAAGAATGCGAACGATTCGACCTTTTTCCAGTGTTTTTGTACAAACGTGTGACGTCAATCGATGTTTTTTTTAACACAAAATACTTAAAATAAAAAATAAAAAAATCTTATTTCCAGAATCCTTATAGATAATTAACTAATGTGCGATGGTTTTCAAAAACTAGTCAAATAGCCTAAATTATAAAGGAAACAAATTGGTATCGTCTTCTAAATCATTCATTAAATATTAAGTTGACTTGCTGCTCCTTGAACTCTGTCTACCTTTCCGCAAATTGTGGGCATGATATCTTATTGCCCTGATTTTTTTAGCGGTGTGTGCCGTCCACTTGGATAATGATACTTGATTTAACGAAACTGGTTATTTTATTCAAGTGACTCGGCATTCAGAAACACGAAATAAAAACAATCGATTCTCACCTGAAGCTCAGGATTGAAGTGCAGGCCAGGGAAGCATCTCCTCACGACCAGCTCTCCGAAGTTGCAGTAGTAGAACTTGTTGCAGTTAGCATGGGGCAGTAGTTGATGGATATCCCAGTCAGCCGGGCAGCCGTTGGGCAGTGTCACATGTTCAGGTCTGCTGGTGGTGGTTTGGGATCCGGAGCCATTGTCACCGCCTCCATTACCGCCGCCGCAACCACCACCGTTACCGCCATCGCTACCGTCGTTGCAACCGCCACCGTTACCGCCGTCGCTACCGCCACCGTTACCGCCGTCGCTACCGCCGCCGTTACCGCCGCCGTTACCGCCGCCGTTACCGCCGCCGTTACCGCCGTCGCAACCGCCACCGTTACCGCCATCGCTACCACCGTTGCAACCGCCGCCGTTACCGCCGTCACTGCCGCCGCCGTTTCCACCATCGCTACCGCCGCCGTTACCGCCATCGCCTCCAACACATCCAGCTGCCCAAGGCCAGTCACAGACCTGGAATAAATTATGAGCTGACTTCAGAAAATGACTAAATATTATATTTAAATGTGTATGGAGTAGTTGTGACGTATAAATACTTATCCTAAACGATAGTAAATTTATTTCCTATATTTGTTCGCGTATTTACAGAAATAGTAGAATGTATTAATTATAAAGAAAACAAGGTGTAGAGTATATTCTTTTAAATCAATAATTAAATATTAAGTTAACTTGTACACTTAGAGCCTAAACGCTAGACAGAAGATCATTCTTACCTGGAGAACTGGGTTGAAGTGGAGACCTGCCTGGCATACTCTTAGCTCTAGTTGTCCGCGCACGCAGTAGTAGAACTTTGTGCAGTCAGCGTGGGGCAGCAGTTGATGGATATTCCAGTCAGCCGGGCAGCCGTTGGGCAGTGTCACATGTTCAGGTCTGCTGGTGGTGATTTGGGATCCGGAGCCGTTGTCACCGCCTCCATTACCACCGTCGCAACCACCACCGTTACCGCCATCGCTACCGCCGTTGCAACCGCCGCCGTTACCGCCGTCGCTACCGCCGCCGTTACCGCCGTCGCTACCGCCACCGTTACCGCCATCGTTACCGCCACCGTTACCGCCATCGCCTCCAACACATCCAGCCGCCCAAGGCCAGTCACAGACCTAAAATAAATTATGAACTGACTACAGAAAATGACTAAATATTATATTCGAATGTGCATGGAGTAGTTGTGACGTATAAATACTTAGCCTGAACGATAGTTAATTTGTTTCTTATATTTGTTCGCGTATCTACATAAATAGTAGAATAGATCAAATATAATGGAAACAAAGTGATATATTCTTTTAAATCATTTATTTAATATTAAGTTAACTTGCTGCTCTTTAATCTGTGCCTACCTTTCCGGAAATTGCGGGCTTGATATCTCATCGTCATGATTTTTTCAGCGATGTGGCCCGTCTATTTGGATAATGACCCTTGACTTAACGAAACTTTTGATATTATCCAAGTGACTCGGCATTTAGAAACACAAAATAATAACAATTGATGCTCACCTGAAGCTTAGGATTGAAGTGCAGGCCAGGGGAGCAGTCCCTCACGACCAGCTCTCCGAAGTTGCAGTAGTAGAACTTGGTGCAGTCAGCATGGGGCAGCAGTTGGTGGATATCCCAGTCAGCTGGGCAGCCGTTGGGCAGTGTCACATGTTCAGGTCTGCTGGTGGTGATTTGGGATCCGGATCCATTGTCACCGCCTCCATTACCGCCGCCGCAACCACCACCGTTACCGCCATCGCTACCGCCGTTGCAACCGCCGCCGTTACCGCCGTCGCTACCGCCGCCATTACCGCCGTCGCCTCCAACACAGCCAGCCGCCCAAGGCCAGTCACAGACCTGGAATAAATTATGAGCTGGCTTCAGAAAAGGACTAAATATTATATTTGAATGTGTTTGGAGCAGATGTGACGCATAAATACTTATCCTAAGCGACAGTACATTTCTTTTCTTTAATTAGTTCACGTATCTACATATATAGTAGAATAGATCAATTATAAAGGAAAAAAAGTGATATATTCTACTAAATCGTTAATTCAATATCAAGTTAACATGCGAGCATGATATTTCATCGTCCTGATTTTTTAGCGGTGTGTCCCGTCTACTTGGATAATGATACTTGATTTAACGAAACTGGTTATTTTATTCAAGTGGTTTGGTATTCAGAAACACGAAATAATAACAATCGATTCTCACCTGAAGCTCTGGATTGAAGTGCAAGCCAGGGGGGCAGTTCCTCACGACCAGCTCTCCGAAGTTGCAGTAGTAGAACTTGGTGCAGTCAGCATGGGGCAGCAGTTGATGGATATCCCAGTCAGCCGGGCAGCCGTTGGGCAGTGTCACATGTTCAGGTCTGTTGGTGGTGGTTTGGGATCCGGAGCCATTGTCACCGCCTCCATTACCGCCGCCGCAACCAGCACCGTTACCGCCATCGCTACCGCCGTTGCAACCGCCGCCGTTACCGCCGTCGCTACCGCCGCCGTTACCGCCGTCGCTACCGCCACCGTTACCGCCGTCGCCTCCAACACAGCCAGCCGCCCAAGGCCAGTCACAGACCTGAAATAAATTATGAGCTGGCTTCAGAAAAGGACTAAATATTATATTTGAATGTGTATGGAGCAGATGTGACGCATAAATACTTATCCTAAGCGACAGTACATTTCTTTTCTTTAATTAGTTCACGTATCTACATATATAGTAGAATAGATCAATTATAAAGGAAACAAAGTGATATATTCTACTAAATCGTTAATTCAATATCAAGTTAGCATGCAAGCATGATATTTCATCGTCCTGATTTTTTAGCGGTGTGTCCCGTCTACTTGGATAATGATACTTGATTTATCGAAACTGGTTATTTTATTCAAGTGACTCGGTATTCAGAAACACGAAATAATAACAATCGATTCTCACCTGAAGCTCAGGATTGAAGTGCAGGCCAGAGGGGCAGTTCCTCACGACCAGCTCTCCGAAGTTGCAGTAGTAGAACTTGGTGCAGTCAGCATGGGGCAGCAGTTGATGGATATCCCAGTCAGCCGGGCAGCCGTTGGGCAGCAACTCAGGGTTTACTGGCTTAGGAGGAGCAGTAGGTGCCTAAAAAAAAAGCAATAATTAGATACCAAATTTTATCCCATGTTGGTGTGGAATATAGAACAATGTGCCAACTGTGCTTCTTGCCTAGCACGTCATAAAACGTGACTAATGTATTATTGAGAATTGGATGTGTGATTGGTGATGAGATAGCCACTTGTCACTACTGTTTAACAATTTTCTATCTAATCCGACTTGAATTTATTTTTGGCTGAATGGGGTTAAAGAACCTTGCTGGTCCTTAAACTCTGCCTATCATCTCAGGGATAGGGGGTGTGATGATATATAATGTAAAATGTTTTTACCTGAGTGGTAGTGGCTGCTTCAGTGGTTGTCGTTGTTGGTGCTTGAGTTGTCGTTGTTGTTGTTGTTGTCGTAGTTGTTGGCTCGGGAGTTGTGGTAGTAGTAGTGGGCTCAGTTGTAGTAGTAGTAGGAGCAGGCGTTGTTGTTGTCGTAGTCGTAGTTGTTGTAGGAGCTGGTGTAGTTGTTGTGGTTGTAGTGGTTGGCTCTGGAGTTGTTGTGGTAGTTGTAGGCTCAGTTGTAGTTGTAGTTGTTGGTTCTGGTGTTGTAGTGGTTGTTGTTGGTGGTTCAGTTGTAGTTGTAGTGGTGGTGGTTGGTTCTGGTGTTGTAGTGGTTGTTGTTGGTGGTTCAGTTGTAGTTGTGGTTGTAGTAGTTGTTGGTTCTGGTGTTGTGGTGGTTGTTGTTGGTGGTTCAGTTGTAGTTGTGGTTGTAGTAGTTGTTGGTTCTGGTGTTGTGGTGGTTGTTGTTGGAGGTTCAGTTGTAGTTGTGGTCGTGGTAGTTGTTGGTTCTGGTGTTGTGGTGGTTGTTGTTGGTGGTTCAGTTGTAGTTGTAGTGGTGGTAGTTGTTGTTGTTGTTGTTGTTGTTGGGGGTGGGTCCGTCGGTGGGTGGTTTGGCAGATTGCAGTTCGCTTGAGCGGGATGGACGCAGACCTGAAAGTGTTTGAGACAAGTATTTTAATAGGGATGTTTACAACTATATTTCATGGCAATTTTTTCGAATATTTTATTTCTATATTCCTGCTCTGTTATAGAACAGATTCAGTGAATATTTTTCGTTATTATGTTTGTTTGATTTGGATTATGTTATGTTTCTAACCCTTAAGAAAAATACTTTCTTTGATAAAATAATTCGTTCAAATTATTAAATATTAAATATGGTGTATGTAAGCCCGAACCCGGGAAGGGTACACCATATTTAATTGATCAGTGGTCAACCATTTGATTAGTTGGTCAAGTGAACGATTGATCAAAAGACTAAAAGATCGATTAATCGATTGATTGAGATTGATATACCTATTATTTAGTGATGTCTTAATCGAATGACAAAATAATCGAAAAATCGATTGTTTAGTTAATCGAATGACTGAAAGAAAATGAAATTATCTTTATTTACATAGACTTAAATAAACACTTATAATTCGTCAGTACATACAAATGAAAATTTACCACCGGATTAGGGAAGTTTTAATAATGACAACAAATGTTTGATCGGTACAGGCAATCTTCAGCTCACCTGTAATTCGAAAGAGAACTCAGTACCGAGAGCACAGTCCCTGGACGTGATCCACTTCTCTCCATTTTCGCAGTAGTAGAACTTGGTGCAGTCCCACTCGTGGGGGAGGAGCCAGTGACCCTCGGCGGGACACAGGTCTGAGGGCTCGGTGAACGAACGCTGGATGGGGTCCGCCACCGCGAACGCGATGAATACGATGAAAAGGATTTTGCCTGGAACGGAACGTGTCGCTAATTTAAAGAATGGTAAAGAGAATCGTCCTAAGACAAAAATTAACACATAACATAACATAACGTCAGGCCCATAATCCCCGAAGGGGTAGGCAAAGTCAAAGGCCAAATAAACACGACAGTGAAATTTAATAAAGAAATAATAAATAAAATAAATAAATAATTTTCTATGCTAATGCTAATATTTTAAAGAGGAAAGATTTGATTGTGCTTCGAAACTACTGGACCGATTTGAAAGATTATTTTACCAATGGAATGGTACTTTATCAGCGAGTAACATAGGTTATATTAAATCCCCGTATTCCCACGAGAACGGGAATAATGCGGTGAATCCTCGGGGCGCTGGTAATATTTGATAAAATGTAATTTTTATCCCGTTGAAAAACAGTTATGTATTCTCAATTTCTATTTTAGTTATCTCTGCCTACTCCATTAGGGAAATTTGGTTTGTTAGTAAAATTTCTATTTACATTACAGAAATTGTTATCGTTTCGCAGTAAAATATTTGCAAGCGGTCGTATCTTCCTTTTAATTTATTATCTACAAGAAACGGAAATGATTCATGTTTCTGATTAATTTTATTAGCTATTCCTTAATCATAGCTAGTTAATCCAGTTGAGATTTCGGCAAATCTAATCTAGGATAGTAAAATAAAGTTAATCAGAAGTATTAACATGTTTTGATGGCCTTTTGGGGAAGAACCATATTATTGTTAATACACTATAATCCTTGTACATTGACGTCTTATTTTATCACTGGCCTCAATAATACTTTGTAACTACATGATTAAATTTAATAAACTTTTCCTATATTAGTCTGGGGCTTAAAAATAATACGCCAATTGTGTTCCTTCCCTAGCATGTCGTAAAAGCGATTAATGGTATATCGGGTTTTTAGTGTGTGATTGTGTAGGTTAGCCTCTTGTCACCACTTTTTCACAATTTCCAATCGAACCCAGGCTGGGTTACATGAAAAATTGTGTTTTATTTTTGGCTGAATGTAGTTAAAGGGACTAGGGGCCCTTTGACTCTGCCCTTCGGGGGTTGCAGGCGTAATGTATACGACCCTGTCTCTTCTTACTACTTTTTCAAAATGTTTCATCCATCTCTACAGTATTAGTTTTGGCTAGAATTGGTTATATGGGCTTGGAGCTGTGGTAGCTCAATGGTAACGACACGCACCTCACTATCGAGGAATATTCGTTCAAAATTTAGTAATTCCGTACTATTAAAATCTAAGACACTATAAAAGGGTTATTTTAAGCGAAACCGCTTACTTAGTTATTTAAATCATTAATTATAGGAACTAATTCAAAGATCTTTTTTTTTATTTTCAGATTAAAGCCGACTCGCTATTTTGTATGAAAAGTAAAAAAAAATATGCTTTTTTTTTTCTAAAATCCTTCATATTGTTTTCTTATCATAATGAGTTAAGTAGGTAAGAGATTTCGTATATAAACTAAAAATATGCTTGAATATTATGAACCACTAGCTCGACAATCAGAGAAAATTTAATTTTTTTAGAATGAAAAGGAGTGTTCCACTACCTTCCTCAAGACTCCATCATCAGATCAGCCTGATGACATCAGACATTGTATTATCATCAGAATATTACATACGTACTATCTACTATACTATTATCAAACATGCGCAAAAGTAGAAAAAGGTCAAAATCGACGTCTAAGATTAGATAACATTATTACTTATAAGTGGAACTAATTAACTAACTAAACTAATTAAATTGTTATAATTGCCTTTACCAAGAGCGGTGGTAGCTCAATGGTAAGGACACGCGCCTCTTAACCGAGGAGTGCTGGTTCAAGCCCGGCACGTACCTCTGGATTTTTCAAATCTATGTACGTATTTATACCACTAGCTCGGCGGTGAGGGAAAACATCGTGATGAAACCTGCAAATTCAAACAACTTTGGATTTGTAACCATGATCCAAAAATTGTCTGGTTCCCCTATCTTAGGGTTGCGAAGGTCAGATCGGCAGTCGCTTCAATGTAATTACCAGACTCGCTAAATCCTGGATCATGGTCTAAGCGGACCCTGTCTAAGCACGGGACATAACGCTAGGAAGATGATGATGTTAGATAGCCCATTTATCAAGGAAGGCTATAGGCTATATAACAATGAACATAAACGCGGGTGAAACCATGGGCACAGCTAGTATTATATATGTGGAAGTAACCCTGTCTGGTACGTTATGCGCCTAAACCGACTATTAATATACTTTTATTTATAACATCACGCCCGTAATCCCCGAAGGGGTAGGCAGTCAAAGCAGCAAGCCTCTTTAACCACATCCAGTCAAAAGTAAAACGGGGCTGGATTAGACGGAAAATATAATTTTTGTTATGTTAAGAAATTTTTATCGTAGAAAAAATTATAAATCTTTAAAAACGCATGATGGAACCCGTATAACCGAGTTGCATGCAGGCGGCAGAGATAACAGCTAGTATTAACCAGTAAATATACAGAGTTTCGGAACTGAATAGAAAAAATAGTAGTATTATTTTCAAATCTCCTCACTGCATTTCAATCCGTCTGAAAGATCCCAAAAAAAAAGTAATCCAAAACCGATCCCATCTTGTGAACTTTTATCTTTGTCTACAGCAAATTTTATCAAAATCGGTTCAGCTATTTATGCATGATAGCGTAAAAAATATTTGATTTATATAATGTATAGTATCATTTTAGCCCGGATTCATCATATTATCAAGATATTGTTGTAACAATTCTAGATATAATTGATAATGTTATATATAGAAAATACTAACAGTAATCAAAATATTGATCTAATTAGATAAAGATCATTGAAATTGTCATTAGCAGGTGGGTTGGCAAGTATACTGCTTCGTCATTTCCTGTTTTTAATCAGGGTATACTCAAACCATTAATGACCCTGGATACACTGAGCCTGGCTATCAGGGACTATTCAAGTCCCCCCCCCCCCAATAACAAAAGTAGATATCTTCCCCCAGATTTGCAAAAGAATTGATATTATTTGTACAAAATCTATTTACGTTTTTGCTGACGTAATATCCATCCAGACTCCCCCATCCCCAATGTTACCAAAAGTTAGCATATCCCCCAACCTTCAGTCATACTTAAAGATTCCTTGACCTAGGCATTACCTGGATACTAGTGGTGTCAATATGTACTCAGATTTCAAAGACCTAATATATAACTGCTTAGGATGTTCATTTAACATTAACACATAGTGACGACACTCAACAACTATTTAATGATTAATGATTAATGAAGAATTTTAACATTAATTAAAAACAATTAATGAAAAATCGTCTTCATTATGGTTTTATTTTATATGTAATGTTTCTATACAATATACTAGTCTAAACACGGACTAGTAATAAATAACGTTTACGCATCTGCGGAACTCCAACTTGACACGCAACTTAGATCATATATTATACCGATATCTGGCATGTCTAAGTCTTACTCACATGCATAAGGGTGGCATCACGCTGTAGTATGACAGCGCGGAGTCCTTCTTTTTTTACTAGTCCGTGAGTCTAATAATAAAATTACTTGAGTTGAGTGTACTTATTACCCTAGTCAGTATTTTTATTAGGATTTAATTTTCCCCTGATTTAGGGGAGAAGGACGAAGGAGAAATTGGACGTCACTATATGCTAATCTGATAGTTTATCGGGAACGGAGGCAAAAAACATGAGTATACAGATTTATAGATAATTATACATACTTGGCAAATGATCCATTATTGTCTTAAAGAATTTTTCGCGTTATCGAAGATTTATAGATACACATTATACGTCAAATAGGATTATTTTATACACAGACTTTAACTACCTACAAGTAGTTTGTGCACTACCGTCTTTGATTTGGAAAATTAATGCGAGATTGATCGCCTAGTTAATCAATTGTTATCTTATCTACTTCAATTGAAAAATCAAGTGACTTTACTGATAGAAATATTTGAATGGGTACGAAATTAATGTGTGGTAGTTAGATAGGTTTTAAACTGCGGAAGGTTAAAATATAGCCTATGTTGCCGGGTAACTATATTTTAGTTCCGGGTAACTATATTGTAGTTACCGGGTAACTATATTGTAATTACCGGGTAACTATATTGTAGTTACCGGGTAACTATATTGAAGTTACTTGGTGTAGCGAATTGTTTCAAATTAGATTGACAAGTTGTTTATTAAAATCGAAAAGATTGGCGGGGAAACATAAAAAATCTTGACATGTTAGACTATTAATAAAAATTCCCATAGATCTTTTTCCCTAGTCGAGTGAAAAGTCTGTTGTCAGTGGACTTTTAGGGCGAATCAACTTAAAAACGACCTGGACTTCAAAGAGCTTGATATTAGGGGGACGGATTTAAGTACCAAAATTTTAGGGCGTTTAAATAATAGACATTACAGTTGTCAAAACAATTCATGTTAGGCACCTTCGGATTTGTTAAGAAACTTTGAAAATCATAAAATACCCAATTTTTTCAACACTCAGTAAAAATTTACTATTTTAATTAATAAACTTTAGAGTTTTATTACCATAACAAAAGCAATAATAACAAGGGATTACATAAATAATTAATAAATCTAGAGACAGGTAGACATTAAGGATCGTCAGAGAGTTCTGAACGATCCAAATAAATAAACTCTCCAGACTGACACACCAATTCCCTAGTTCCAAACTAAGCTTATGCTTGTACTATGGATACTAGGCGAACGGATAGACATACTTAAATACGTTTATAAACATCCATAACTTGAGTACAAATATCCATATTCATCACAAGAAACATTTGCCCCAAGCGGGATTCCAACCCGTTTCGTGGCCAGGGTCTCTGACCACTTGACTAACGGGCCACTCAAATCAACCAGTTATTGTTAGTTAAGCTCTAAGCAACTAAGATAAGAAAGAGGGCTTTGTATTTTTAATGTAATTAGAGATCTAGTAGTAGTAGAATAATAATAATAAGAAATTACGTCACGCGTTAAGGGTTGGGGAGGAGGGTAAACGAGTGCGATGTCGTGTGACAAGCAGAGAAAGGGGAGGTTTCTCCCCTCTTCGGAGGGAGACACCAGACCAGAAAAAAATACTAAAAATACTTTAGATTTTACTAAAAATGGGTTTCACAGAGGTGGCACATAAATAATGTGAAATTCTTCATCATGAGACCAAATTTACAATTGAGAAAAAAATTATCTAAAATTTTTAATTTCTGATAAAACTACAAACGAGCTAATAAGTCGCACCACAAGTGTCCCTTTAATTAGCATTAAGAGGGTTACCCATCCAAAACCTGCTTAACCTAACACCACACACTGCCGAAGACCGTCAAAATTCACCGTTTCTCAAAAAGAACACTGTTAAAAAATATTTAAAAAGAAAATCTCAAATGGAACACTTAAATAATAATAAAAAGAACACATACCTAACATATTCTTTTGTTAGCGTCGAGTGACGCGACGTTTTTTAAAAAAAAACTATGCCGTCACCGTCTGTGTAAGTACTTCTCCAGCACTAACACTTTGCGGTGGAACCTAAAATCTTGTATTATATAGGGCTTTGGACAGCGATTTCGTATATCGCGATTCTGTTATCTGTGATTAGCCCGAAATTAAATGTTCGGCTTCGCATAAGCGTAAGCGGGGAAGTTAGCCAACATAATGACAGCGACTTTCAGACATATTTTCACGCCCGCAACCCTTGAAGGGGTAGGCAGAGTCCAAGGACTGGAATACTCCTTAAACCACTTTTAGTCACTACATATTATAAAGCCAAGTTCTTCGCTCTATCTGTCTGTCTGTCTGTCTGTTCGCGATAACTCTAAAACTACTGCACGGATGTTCATGCGGTTTTCACCAATAGATAGAATGATTCGTAAGGAAGGCTTAGATAAATTATTTGTTAAGTTTTTAAATGCTAAAATATAACGACACACCAATTCCCTAGTTCCAAACTAAGCTTATGCTTGTGCTATGGATACTAGGCGAACGGATAGACATACTTAAATACGTTTATATATCCATGACTCGAGTACAAATGTCCATGTTCATCACACATAACATTTGCGCCCTAACGGAATTAGAAACCGCGACCCTTGGTTTCTGGCCAGGGTCTCTGACCACTCGACCAGTAATTTTTGGTGTTTAAACTATAAAGTCTCAGGTCACGAGACAGATTAATTTAAAAGTGAAGACAAAGTGATAATGTCAAATACCCAATTACCAAGTTGCTATACAACTATACTCATTAACAATATTAATTGATTGTACCTCATTATAGAACCTAACTGCACATTTAAATGTTTTCATAAGCGGCTTATTTTGAGTCTGTGAACTATATTTAATGTTTATAATTATCGCAGTAGGTAATAGGCAGGATGACTAAAAAATAATGTTTAGTCCGTCAGTTAGATAAAAAAAAAATTAAACACGTATCTTTTTATTTATTTGTCAAACAAACGTTGACGAAGATACAATGCATTCAAGTTGCGCGTGACGTCACACTTCGTAAAATTTATAGTAAACTAGCTGACCCGGCGAACTTCGTTTCGCCTAACAGTCAATGACACATAATCGGGTTAAATAAATTGAGATGTAAGCTATCCTATCTTTCAAGTTGGATCATACTGCACACGGTGTGCAAATTTGATTAAAATCGGTTAAATAATTTTGGAGTCCATCGCGGACAAACAAAGTGACGCGTAATTTACATATATTAAGATAGATTTACCATAGCAGCGCCATCTATTGATTACTTACTCAACCCAGTCGAAAGGTATCGACATCTGTTAGAATCATTTGGAGTTAACAGATAATTGTGACTGTCAAATAATAACAGACAAATAATTAGAAATAAATTAAAATTGCGACTATAATTTGAGATTTAAACTATCCTATCTCTCAAGTTGGATCAAACTGCACATGGTGTGCCAATTTTATTATAATCGGTTAAGTGGTTTAGGAGTCCATTGAGGACAAACATTGTGACACGAGATTTATATATATTAAGATAGTGACGTCGCAAGCCTCCACTCCAAAACTTTGATGCTCTTTATCTTTGTGATTTTTTGTTAATTTGATGAAGCCAAAAATATGTGTCTAGTATTTTTGTATAATCTAACTGACGGACTAAATAGAATTATAGTTTTTTTTTATGCAGTCATCATCACTATTACTAAAATTTGCAATTAGCGAGTTCAAGCAAAAAAACAAACTCCACTGCGTTATATATTAGTACTAGCTGTGCCCGCAGTTTCACCCGCGTTTATGGCTCATGTTATATATCCTATAGCCTTCCTCGATAAATGGGCTACCTAACACTGAAAGAAATTTATAAAATTGGACCAATAGTTCCTGATAATCTCGCATTCAAACAAATAAACAACCTCTTCAGCTTTATATGTTGCTAGGCGAAAAAGTAAAAATATATATACATACATATATGTACACTGATAGAGTTACTTCGGCATTGTAAATATACATACATACATACATAACATCACGCCTATAATCGCCGAAGGGGTAGGCAGAGTCAAAGGGGCAGCAGGCCCCTTTAACCAGGTTCAGCCAAAAAGATATGTTCAATAATACCTCACCTGTCATATTAATACATGCTTACATCTCCATAATTATACCCTCATGATGTTTCTCCCACAGGCGAGCAGGTGGTAGAAATCCGTCCCTAGATTTGCAAGTCCCCCGCAAACACAAATTCAAAAACATCCATTGTCTTGTATTATGAATTTAACCACTAAGCTTAAACATTTCTATTACTTATCACTTATATGATAACTACCTGACCTGGCAAAGGTCGAACCGCTCTGTTCTCTAAATACAAATGGGGGATGTGGGTAGGGTGAAACGTATTTACGACAAAAAATACACAAAAAACATTAAAATCGGTCCAGCCGTTTAGAAGGAATGCGACCCAAACACTGAGACACGAGATTTTTATATATATATATAGAACAAGATATAAAATAACTTAACTGCACTTCCATATAGAAACACAAACGCTGCCTAAACAATATAATTAAAAAATGATATAACAAGTTTATTAGGCCGTGTGAAATATATACCTGTTATATAATTAGTAACATTCCAACTACTAGTAATTGAATATAACTGTTGTTTTAATGGGTCGATGGCGCATTCGGTAGTGACCCTGCCCAATGCGCCAAGAGTTATGGGTTCGATCCCCACCCAGGATCAACATTCGTATGATGAATACTTGTGTTTGTTCTGTGTCTGGGTGTTAATATCCAAAATTTAAGCATATATTTGTAATACCACTGTTGATTTTGATATCCGTAACACAAGTGCTTAAGCTACTTACCTCGGAGTCAGTTCAATGTATAAGTTATCGCGCGAGTTGAATGCAGTCGGGGCCTTAGACGAGACATACATGAGCTCTGCATTCAATTCGCGCGCTTTCTTTGTGATGTCGTCTGATATTTAATATTATTTATTTATTTATTATTATTTAATTAATTGATAAATAGCAGATACATCTAACTACGTGTCACCATGATCAAATTTTTCGGGTCTAATCTTCGTATTCCTTAGGGGTTAGGGAGATCAGACAGGCTGAATGTGATAAACAGAATCACTAAATCAAGGATCTAAGTCCATTCAGACTTGATCTAAAAACGGGACACAAGAAAATGTCGTTTTAATTATGCAATTACCATCAACTTTAATTGCTATGCCGTTGCTGATCCGGACCAGCTTAGACCGGACTCCATTGTCGTTAGAGAAACTAGACAAACTGGATTTCAAAATCTTTTCATATCTTAAATTGTCAATCGACCATTATAATCTATACTCATCATCCTCTTGCCCTTCTCCCAGTTCATCTGGGGTCGGCGCAGCATGTCTTCTTCTTCCATACGTCCCGGTCAGCCGTCATCAAGCTATCCACTCCCATTTCACTCATATCATCTTTCACACAATCCATCCATCTCTAATTTGGCCTTCCTTTTCCTCTCCATCCACTAACATTCATATTCATCACTTTCTTTGTCACATGTCCTTCCTCTCTTCTCATCACATGCTCCCATTATAATCTATACTGTACTAATATTATAAAGCTGAAGAGGTTGTTTGCTTGAACGCGCTAATCTCAGGAACTACTGGTCCAATTTAAATAATTATTTCAGTGTTAGATAGCCCATTTATCGAGGAAGGCTATAGGCTATATAACATTAACCATAAACGCGAGTGAAACCGCGTGCACATCTAGATATATTATAAAAAAATGTCTAGATTTTGTTAAATATAGGGAACCTTTCAACAATATGTAGTCCTCCTGAATATAGTAAAATATACATTAAAGTAAAAAAATATATAGATTCAAGCGCATTCAATCTTGAAGGCTATTGACTTAGCAGGTTTAACAGAAGTTTTGTACAAATAAAATCGCTATCTCTTATGTCTGGCCGAAATAAAACAAAATTAACAATATAACCAAGTTTACATAGAAAGATTTTTCAGGCGTAATCCACTAAGGTAGATAGCATTATCACAGGATTATCAGATTACTTGTATGACGCGAAAGGAAATACTCTTAATTTAAGCTCAAGTTTCACAATTATGAGAAAAAGAAAGTCATAAGATAAAAGAAAGTGGTCCCATCTTGGACCGGGACCTCAATATGCCAACTGTGTCTCTTCCCTAGCATGTCGTAAAAGGCGACTAATGGTATATAGGGTTTTGGGTGTGTGATTGTGTAGGCGACAAGCTAGCCAATTGTCACTGCTTTTTTCACGATTTTCCATCCATTCAACTAATCCAGCCCTGTTTTATTTTTAGCTGAATGCGGTTAGAGGGGTTCGCTGCCACTTTGACTCAGCCTACCCCTTCAAGGATTTCGGGGGTAATGTTATGTATGTATGTATCCGAAGAGCGATGGTAACTCAGGGTATGTTGGTAAGGGAAATTGTTCTATCTTTTTTTAAATATAGAGTATTATACCACCATATTATTATGCATCCAAATACCTATTGATCATAGTCACACGTCCAGAGTGAACCGTCATGGAGGTTGATCCGGATTCCTTCAGCGTCACCACTAAGAGCGATGTAGGAGCTTCGAGGAGTTAAGTGGATATACCCCGACCACACCATCTGGGCAGGAGAGGGGTCCTAGTACCACACATCACGCTTTTCCCCCGAATGAAAGACTACATCACATACATTGATCTGACTCTGAGATAAGTAGCTTAAGCACTTGTGTTACGGATATCAGAAACAACAGTGGTATTACAAATATATACATAAATATTGGATATTACTACCCAGACACAGAACAAACACAAGTATTCATCACACGAATGTTTCTCTTGGGTGGGGATCGAACCCACAACTCTTGGCGCATAGGGCAGGGTCACTACCGAATGCCATCGAGCCAGTTAAATAATAATTTGTCTTTTGTATAAAGGACCTAGACTTGACTATTCCTAGTCAAGGTCAGTTCTTTACCAGTCTTAGTAATTTTGGTCTTTTTGACCCAAAGAAATTCTTTATGCATTCCAGGATCCTAGTGGTTACATAACCACTAGGGGACTATTGTCCCCTATTAAGAAAGAGGCTTATTCACTCAGGGATGTCCGGTCGGTTAATTATAAGGGAGCGTGTTGAGAACGGACGATCTCCTCCCAAAGTCCAGACTGACCTGTCTTGACTTAAATAGATATCTGCAATTCTGCATAAATCAGTAGAATAAAAAATAAATGAAATATCCTCCTAATCAATTACGGCCACGGCGGCCAATCTCAACGAGGATTAGCCGACTACGCAGGAGATATTATAATATTGCGCAAGTGTCTACGCGAACACAGATGCACTCTCTGTTCCTTCACTCTCGTAGTCCGGTGAGACGGAAACCTGACATGACCGGAGAGGTCAGGCGCAGGACCGACGGCTTAACGCTTTCTGAGGCACGGGGGCGATAAACGACCAACGACCAACTTCCTGACTCCGGGCTTGTGGTAAGAAACTTCAATATTGAAATACTCAACCACAAGTTTTTCCCCCGGCTCAAGAATTGAACCCTCTGACTTCTGGGTATATGGGGGCGTGTGCTATCTATAGGCCAACGAGGTAGGGTTTTGGGAGTGTGATTGCGTAGGCGACGAGCTAGCCACTTCATCAACATTCAACATCTTCCAAGCGTTATGCTCCGTGCTTAGTCAGGGTCCGCTTAGACCATGATCCAGGATTTAGAGAGTCTGGTAGTTACATTGAAGCGACTGCCGATCTGACCTTCGTTAGGGGAACCAGACATTTCTTAGATCATGTTTACAAATCCAAAGTTGTTTGAATTTGCAGGTTTTATTACGATGTTTTCTCTCACCGCCGAGATAATGGTGTAAATACGTTCACAGATTGCAAAAATCCAGAAGTAGAGCTCAGGTTTGAATCCGCACCCCTCGGTTATGAGGCGCGTGACCTGACCATTGAGCTACCACCGTCCTAACGAGCTAGCCACTTGTCACTACTTTTTTTTAGTTTTCCATCTTACCTGGGCTGCGTTAGATGGAAAGTTTTATATAGTCGCTCCTTTTAATCTGCCTACCCCTTCGGGGATTACGAGCGTGATTTCATGTAAGTAAATTAACCATGATGACCATGTTCGTCACACGAACAAATACCTCCAGTGAGGTGTGAACCCGCATCTGTATGTCGTAGCTTGTTAATTCTAATAATACCTTATCTTTTATTTAAACTTGAACAGTCTTGCTTGCATTTGATAATTTTTATTTTAACAGATAATCATTGGAACGATTTACGTGTGGTTGAAAATTCGTTCGATTGCAATTGATAAGAAATATGCATGATGCACGATTATATTTGAAATGAATTTTTTGATTGTATCTCAATATGTGTAGATTGAAGGTGACTGATAGGTCAACGTAATATATTTGGGGAATATTGTTAAAATACATAATTCATCTTCCTAGCGTTATGTCCCGTGTTTAGACGGGGTCCGCTTAGACCATGATCTAGGATTTAGCGAGTCTGGTAATTACATTGAAGCGACTGCCGATTTGACCTTCGTAACCCTAAAATAGAGGAACCAGACAATTTCTGGATCATGGTTACAAATCCAAAGTTGTTTGAATTTGCAGGTTTCATCACGATGTTTTCCCTCACCGTCGAGCTAGTAGTATAAATACGTACATAGATTTGAAAAATCTAGAGGTACGTGCCGGGGTTTGAACCCGCACTCCTCGGTTAAGAGGCGCGTGTTCTTACCATTGAGCTACCACCGCTAAATACATATATATATTACACATAAATAATATATAATAATATTCTCCTCACTGATTTCGGTCACGGAGGCCAATCTCAACAAGGATTAGCCCGCTACACAGGAGGTTTTATATTGTTTAAGTGTTTGCGCAAACACAAGTGCACTCTCTGTTTCTTCACTCTTATAGTGAAACGGCAACTTGACATAACCGGAGAAAGGTTATGCGCAGGATCAACGGCTTAATTTAAGTTAAGTGAGAAATATCTTATCCTAACTTTCGCATGTGATACCTACAAATCGGCCCACTACCCAAACAGAATTACGTGTACGTTTATAGAAGTCAGACTACATCACATACATTAATCTGACTCCGAGGTGAGTAGCTTGAGCACTTGTATTACGGATATCAGAATCAACCGTGGTATTACAAATATATACTTAAGTACTGGATTTTAGCATCCAGACACAGAACAAACACATGTATTCCCGTGCTTAGACGGGATCCGCTTAGACCATGATCCAGGATTTAGCGAGTCTGGTAATTACATTGAAGCGACTGCCGATCTGACCTTCGTAACCCTAAGATAGGGGAACCAGACAATTTTGGATCATGGTTACAAAACCAAAGTTGTTTGAATTTGCAGGTTTCATCACGATATTTCACTCACCGTCGAGCTAGTGGTAAAAATACGTACATAGACTTGAACAATCCTCGGTTAAGAGGCGCGTGTCCTTACCATTGAGCTACCACCGCTCCTACACCGCAACAGTGCAGTTTTTAATGCAACATATCAACACCTTTGCCGTTCTTCGGAATGTCATTATCTTTAAACAAGTCCTTAAATTATTCGATCGGTGCTAAAATCGTACTGATAAATAGATGTACCGATTAAACTATACGTGTACCACAAAACACTACCGTTCATTGTTTTCTGGTAGTTAATAATCATCCGCGATCGATAACATCACTAAAACCCATCATTACGATACACTATCAAACAGATTTCCCGATTACTATTCTCATATCGTTTTCAACTTCTTTTTTTCATATAATCCGCGTGCTATCAAAACTATATACAGTAATCAATAACTATATTAAATAGTTATATAAAATAGTATTGACTTCATAATCTAGAAGCAGATAGTTCAATATTCGCTGCATGAACTTGGTAACTTATTGCGTAACACAATAATTTGTCATATATGATTTTAAACTTTCGCGTTGCATTATTATTACTGGAAATAATACAGACGGGACTAAATGCGATATGCATTATGTAGTACATGAGTACTTAAAGCTTGACGTTTCGGCCGTGTTGCAACGACCGTGGTCACGTCCCGTCGCGTTTAGTCCCGTCAGTATTATTTCCAACAATAATTTGTCGTTCAGTCAGCACAGTGAGAGAACACTGCAACTCGCTGCGTTAACACAGCAACTCAATACGTTAACACTGCAACTCGCTGCGTTAGCACTTCAACTAACCGCGTTAACAAAGCAACTCGCTGCGTTAGCACTTCAACTAACTGCGTTAACAAAGCAACTCGCTGCGTTAGCACTTCAACTAACTGCGTTAACAAAGCAACTCGCTGCGTTAGCACTTCAACTAACTGCGTTAACAAAGCAACTCGCTGCGTTAGCACTTCAACTAACTGCGTTAACAAAGCAACTCGCTGCGTTAGCACTTCAACTAACTGCGTTAACAAAGCAACTCGCTGCGTTAGCACTTCAACTAACTGCGTTAACAAAGCAACTCGCTGCGTTAGCACTTCAACTAACTGCGTTAACAAAGCAACTCGCTGCGTTAGCACTTCAACTAACTGCGTTAACAAAGCAACTCGCTGCGTTAGCACTTCAACTAACTGCGTTAACAAAGCAACTCGCTGCGTTAGCACTTCAACTAACTGCGTTAACAAAGCAACTCGCTGCGTTAGCACTTCAACTAACTGCGTTAACAAAGCAACTCGCTGCGTTAGCACTTCAACTAACTGCGTTAACAAAGCAACTCGCTGCGTTAGCACTTCAACTAACTGCGTTAACAAAGCAACTCGCTGCGTTAGCACTTCAACTAACTGCGTTAACAAAGCAACTTGCTGCGTTAGCACTTCAACTAACTGCGTTAACAAAGCAACTCGCTGCGTTAGCACTTCAACTAACTGCGTTAACAAAGCAACTCGCTGCGTTAGCACTTCAACTAACTGCGTTAACAAAGCAACTCGCTGCGTTAGCACTTCAACTAACTGCGTTAACAAAGCAACTCGCTGCGTTAGCACTTCAACTAACTGCGTTAACAAAGCAACTCGCTGCGTTAGCACTTCAACTAACTGCGTTAACAAAGCAACTCGCTGCGTTAGCACTTCAACTAACTGCGTTAACAAAGCAACTCGCTGCGTTAGCACTTCAACTAACTGCGTTAACAAAGCAACTTGCTGCGTTAGCACTTCAACTAACTGCGTTAACAAAGCAACTCGCTGCGTTAGCACTTCAACTAACTGCGTTAACAAAGCAACTCGCTGCGTTAGCACTTCAACTAACTGCGTTAACAAAGCAACTCGCTGCGTTAGCACTTCAACTAACTGCGTTAACAAAGCAACTCGCTGCGTTAGCACTTCAACTAACTGCGTTAACAAAGCAACTCGCTGCGTTAGCACTTCAACTAACTGCGTTAACAAAGCAACTCGCTGCGTTAGCAAAGAAACTTACTGCGTTATCACAGCTACTCACTACGTTAACACAGTAACTCTATCTCGCTGCGCTGACTCGTTGACTCAACTTAAAATTTTCCCTTGGCGCAAATGCAACGCGAGGGAGATGTGAGATGCAAAGTGCGTTGCTTTCAGAATAATCCCGGTTTCAAATCCTGGATCGAGCTAAATAAATTGAGGCTAGGTATTTTAATATTGAAATTACTCAATACCCGGAGTCAGGGAGTGTATTACATATATCTCATCTACTTCTCATATTATTCGATATTTAACCAAAGGCACAATTGTCATACAAATCAATTAGTAACGTATAGGTACTTTTCTCCTTTATTGTTAAATGTAGGTTAATTATGGTACTGTTATAATGGAATTGGGAGACTGCGTTTTAAAAAAAAGGATTTTATTTGAATCTGAAATTAATTTATTTGAGAGTTGGAAATTGACCGATAGAAACAGAGGTTGGAATTAGACTGACTTGCCCGTGCAACGGGCTCGCTGGCTTATGCTTAGGATGC
Organism: Glyphodes perspectalis; assembly: GCA_951394215.1. Taxonomy (NCBI): domain Eukaryota; kingdom Metazoa; phylum Arthropoda; class Insecta; order Lepidoptera; family Crambidae; genus Glyphodes; species Glyphodes perspectalis. The sequence continues at coordinate 7,138,808 of OX596227.1, forward strand.
TGACGCAGCAGCATCATCTAGGGATGTCAGCACCCTTACTAACAAATATAATATATAACATCCCCCTGCTTATGAATAAACTATACCACTTTTGTGTGTAGTTTATAGATTTAAAATATTCTTAATGCTGGTGCAGGAGTGGAAGACAATTCTATTTCTTCGTTTTCAGGAGGAACTCTAGTAGTCGATTTTGATTTTACAATTCTCCTGCAAATACCAGCCTTGTAAATTTTATAAAATATGAAAATCACAATAATCATGGTTAATATACATGTTAAGCTGGAATAATAAGTACTATATAAAACTATATGGGGTTTTTCTATTATATGATCAAGTTTATTAATTATATCGTTACTTTTATACGTTAACGAGTCTAAGTCTATGTTTCTTAAATTTATTACAGGTATGTTGGATTTCAATTTGTCAAATTTCAATTTATTACAACATTGATCATTTATAAGTGAAAGGTCTGATTTTACTGTTTGCAGTTCTTTTACAAGATTGCCTTTCGAAATTAAACGTGTTTCCTTACTAAATGCAATGCAGTTTTTTGGTAAGTACAATATACCATTACCGCTTATGTTAATATCATATGTTTCAGTACCGTTGCATTCTAAAGTAACCTTAGATTTTTGAGAGACAACATATAACCATTTATTGTTGCTTACAGGTTGCCAGATTTCGAGGTGACCGTGAATAAGTTTGGTATCACACACATTTGGAATCGAGGTAAGTATTTTAGTTATAAGTTCTGTTTCGCAGGTCGGAGCTGCGCTGGTGAAGTACGTCACTGTCATCTCACACAGGTAAGTATTGCTAATAATTTTACATCTATTTATATCTTCTATTTTACAGTAAGTAGACTTATCTCTAGTTATACCTAGGTATTTAACTGATGGTATTATAGTAGCAAAAGAATCTGGATTTTCATTATTATGAGCGACAGGAAAAGGTAATGTATGGAACAAAGAGTAAGTATTAGGGTCTACAAGAGGGATTTTTAGAGCAAATACTACTTTGTAATTACTATAATATGAATTAATATCAGAAATATTTAGTAATGTTTGTATATTATCTAAAGTTAAAGGTAAAGGTAATTGTTTAGTGTTTGGAAGAAACCTATAGTTATCTAATAATTCATTATAAAGATGTCTTGGTGTTAATATCGCAGGATATAGCACATTCGATTTACTGAACATAATAGAATTAATTATATCTTCCATTTTAAATGACAATGCTAAAAGGCTATTTTCTAACATCGCTATCAGTTCTGACATCCTTGATCTTATGCTTAATTCCCTTGTTATGGATGTTAAATTTTTAAATTCTTTAGCTAATTCTGAGATAGCATTGTTTAATTGCTCTTCGTTTGACACAATATTTCTTAAAGTTAAATTAAATGATTTAAGAGTATAAGTAGTAACAAGTATGTTCTCTTTCATTAATGAGGCAATTATTTTCTGATCAGTTTGTACTTCTTGGATCGCATTATCATATCTAATAGCGTCATCTTCGTCCATGGTGCCGAAGAGTTTTTTAGAAATGGTGCCTACTACACCGAACCAGGTCGATCTTTTAGAGCGGTTGGAGATGAGATGGGAAATTGAATCATAGTCGCGTATTGTATCAGAGAGTCGAGTGTAAAGAGGCTGAAACAGATTGTTACATTCTAAAATATCCAGAACGAGACCATCTTTACATAGTTCTTTAGAACTATTCATAAAACTATATATGTTATCTATGTGTGGTTTAATAAACGATATATCTATAGGGATAATAATTCTTAAGTAACTATTAACTAATCGTAAGGATCCTATGTGATCAAAATATAAGCCGGAGCTATTTGTACCCGTTTGGATGACATCTTGCGCCAGGGTACCGTGGACACTGAAATGAAATTAAATTTACTAGATAAAAGTAAAATATTAACTAAGAACTAGGACTATACGCTAACTTCACCTGGTCATAATGGTGAGTTACATGGCGTCTATTTATTAACAAGGTTAAGGTACTCCTACCATTAACCTTGATGACCTTGTATGGTCCTTTCCACAGAGGAGACAAGGCTTTGCGTAGTCGAACGTGATTCTTGAGATATACGTAATCACCTGTTTTATACTGGACAGACCTTGTATGTCTATCGTAATATGTTTTAGATCTCTCTTTAGAGGCATTTATGTTTTCTAAGGCTTTCTCCCGAGACACTTTGAGCCGATGATGAAGCATTTTTATATATTCGGGGTAAGTTACATCCGGTCGGGAGTCAAATATTGAATCAGGGATATATGGCTTATGCCCGAAAAGGAGTTCGTAAGGAGTGAATTTGGTGGTTGTGTGGACTGTGCTGTTGTATGTAAGTATGGCGGTGTAAACAAATTTGTGCCAATCTGTCTGATACTCATTTACGTATGACTTTAAATACTCTTTTAGAGTGGAGTGACTCCTCTCTAAAGCCCCTTGAGTTTGCGGGTGATATGGTGAGGACCAGATTTGCTTAATCTTCAAGAATTGGCATGTGCGTTTAAACAAATCGGCTGTGAAATTGGTACCTTGATCTGTCAATATTGACTTAGGAATGCCGAATAAAGAAATAAAGTGGACTAAACACTCACAGGTTTCTTCTGCTGTGGCATTTGAGATAGGATATGCAAAAGAGAATTTAGTTAAGTCGTCTTGTAGAGTGAGAATATACTTCAAATTTCGAAGTCCAGCGTCAGGTAAAGGTCCAACTATGTCGAGACTTATTCTCTCGAATGGACGTGTTGACGTGGTCGTTATTTGCATCGGAGCTTGATTTATTTTCCGTAGGGCTTTATTGGACTGGCATAGTTTACAATTTTTTACGTAGTTATCTATATCTGTTCGCATATTTTTCCAATAATAACGTTCTTTGATCCTATTATACATTCTATTAGAGCCTAGGTGACCGGCAATTGGAATGTCATGATTCTCCTTAAGGATCTTTACAATTTCTGTTGGAACTGGGTAAATAATAGAATTGTGATGTATATTGACTGTTATGTTGGTGTTGTTAAAAAGATACATGAGCATTCCGTATATTTTTACGAAGGAATGTTGCTCGAATAAGTTCTTAAAATCTGAGATGGCTATTTCACCGATATTGCCAGAAAGTAAAATATCGTCTCGTGCGGATTTTAGTGTTTTGAATATATCAGGATAAGTACAATCGTCAAAATAATAGACCTTTGTAAAAAGGAGATAGAATATTCTACCTTTGACATCAAGCTTTTTAAATGAATGAAGCTCTCTGTCGGAATTCAAAATTTCAGTAGAGTCGGTGATTGCTGATAGAATATCATGAAGGTATGGATTTGAATCGTCGAAGTCAATTGACACTGGAATTAGAATGACTTTTGCGTTACTTTTAAGGAGACTTTCATTGTGTTCTTTTATGTAGGTATTGAACGTTTCGTTTTTATTGGAAAATGTCTTTAGGAATTCAGAGTAGTCTTTGGGAGGTGGAGAACGTGCAGGTAAGTCCTCTTGATTTACAGGAGATTGAGAAGTAGCAGGATTCGGCGGGTCTTTTGGAGGTGAGTCATTTTTATTTTCAGACAACTGAGGTGGAGAACATCGAGGATCATGTGCAGGTGAGTCATTTCTATTTTCAGGGCTGTAGGCTGTACTTGGGAGCAGGTCATCGTTATCTAGTAAATCTATGGAAGGTAAATTACTATTGTCACCGTCAGACGGGGTAGGTATGTCCAAATCACTTAATGTTAGTGGACTGAATGGGAGTTGTGCATTATCGTCATCGACTTCAGCTGGAGGGGACTCTGAGTCTGAATTCGGGTTTGCGTCGTTAGGTTTTTGAACTATTGGGTTTACTGGAAATCTGGACAAAGTGTCGGCGTTGCTATTAATTTTCCCTTTCTTATATTCAATCACGTAATCAAACTCTTCTAATTTCAGACGCCACCTGACAAGTTTGGACCCGGGGTCTTTACAATTAAAGAGCCATTTCAGAGGCTTGTGGTCTGTAAGTATGGTAAACCGATTGCCATAGAGATAAGGTCGGAAAGTTTTAGTACCCCAAATTATAGCTAAACATTCCTTTTCAGTAACGCTATAGTTACTTTCGGCCCTAGTTAGAGTTCTAGATGCATATGCGATAGGACGGTCTTTGCCTATAGGACCTTGTGATAAGATTGCCGAAATGGCATAGTTAGATGCGTCACAAGTAAGATTAAATGGTTGGGTAAAGTCAGGATAAGCTAATAAAGGTGCAGAAGTGAGACAGGATTTTAAGGTTTCGAAGGCGAATTGTTGTTCATGTTGCCAAGAGAATAGAGTATCTTTCTTCAGGAGATTACAAAGGGGTTTGGCTATTTTAGAAAGGTCTGGTATGAATCGGCGATAGTAGGATACTAATCCCATGAAAGATTTGATGTCCTTTGGGCATTTTGGTTGAGGAAATTGTTGTACGGCCTTGATCTTTTCAGGGTTTGGTAAGACTCCTTGGTCTGTAATAATGTGCCCTAAGTAAGATACTTCCTTACGTAGGAACTCGCATTTGTCCGGTTGAAGTTTGAGATTGAACTGCCGGAGTCTATCAAAGACGTTGGAGAGATTTCTGATGTGGTTATCAAGGTCAAATGAATATATTACGATGTCATCAAGATAAACAAAGCATTGAATACCTTGAAGGCCCGATAAGGCGGAATTCATAAGTCTTTGAAAGGTTGAAGGGGCATTTTTGAGCCCAAACGGCATTCTAGTGAATTCAAAGTGTCCTTGTGGGACGGAGAAAGCGGTTTTAGCGGCGTCAGCTTCAGACATTTTAATTTGATGGAAACCGGACGCAAGATCAAGCGTGCTAAAATATTTGGACTTGCCCAATTGATCAAGAATTTCAGAAATATTAGGGATTGGGTAAGAGTCACCAATTGTGATATCATTCAAACGACGGTAATCAATGACTACGCGCCATTTACGTTGGCCAGATGCATCAATTTTTTTTGGGACCACCCATATAGGCGATGACCATGGAGATGCCGAAGGTTTGATGATGCCTTCATTTAGCATTTTATTAATTTGGGAATTTACTTCTTGTTTGTGTACATCCGGGAAACGATACGATTTTGTATTAATGGGTATAGAAGATGAAGTAGATATTTCGTGTTTAATGGCATTAGTACTTGTAAGTTTGTCACCGGGGATGTGGAATATGTCAGAGAATTGGACACAGATATCATATAAGGATTCTCTTTCTTCCCTATTAAGATGAGAAACTCTTAAGAGGTTCAAAACATGATCAGTTCGATTTGTAGCATTGTTAAGATCGTCTGATTGCGAAGTGTAAAAAATTTGATGGCTGTTTTCGGGTTCTAGGGGTAATAGTTTTAGCTTCAAATTGGAATCTAACGTAACAGGAGATTCAGAGACGTTCACAACAGATATATTTATTCTAGAGTTAGCTTTTACCTTGACGATAGAGTTAGCAATCAAAATTGAGTCGATATGGTTTTGGTCTAGAATGAGGCCTTCTCTTATTTCCGGGTTGAGAACGGAACATTCTATAATGGTCTCAGTTCGGGGTGCAATTGTGTAGATTGGTTCATTGAATTTTAATTTTAACTTGACTTGATTTGTAGTTAATGTGTCTAAATTAAAATCGATTTTTGATTGCGTCCCTGACAAAAAGTCATTGCCGATAATTCCGTCATATGGGAATTCTATGTCGGGCATGACATGAAATTCAAACTCGAGTGCATTGAATAAAACAGTTATTTGACCTAAAGATACTATGGGATTATTTGATGCGCCTAGACCAGTAAATGTCACTATGTTTTTATTTATTTTAGGCATTCTCTCAACAGACGATTTTTTAATCAAGCTTATAGATGCGCCACTGTCAACCAGTAACCTCAGTGGTCTATTCGAAACAGATGTTTTCACTTCAATAAAAGGTAAGTATTTTCTTGATGGATTAGATGTTACGTTATGTATTTTAACATGTTTTGTGTTTTGTGTTTCAGGTGCAGAGTTTGGAGAATTGGATCTTGATTGGGAGCTACTAGGATCAACGAGTTTAGCTGAAGCGGATGCAGTGGATTTGGTTGGAACCTTGGATATAGAAGACATTTTGGATTTAGAAATAGAATTGGAGTTTGCGTTACAATTGGGATTAGGAGTACAGGCATTGGCGGGTTCAACAGACACCTTGGGAACAGATGATGTAGTAATAGCAGGACTATGGGTTTTGAATTTGTCACCCATATTGCTAGGTCGCTGAGGAACAGAGGATACGACGGACGCGTAAGACCTTTTGGTAACTGAAGAAATAGTAGGATTTTTTCTCTTAGGATCAGGCTGAGGTACCGCGGATACAGAGGGTATATTGGATACAGTGGGTGCAGCAGAAACATTGGATACGACGGATGCTGCGGATACAGTGGAAATAGTGGGTTTCTTGGATATGGTAGGTGCAGCGGAGATATGGGATACGGCGGATGCTGCGGATACAGTGGATGCTGCGGATACAGTGGAAACAGTGGATTTCTTGGACATGGTAGGTGCAGCGGAGATATGGGATACGGCGGATGCTGCGGATACAGTGGAAACAGTGGCTTTCTTGGATATAGTAGGTGCAGCAGAGATATGGGATACGGTGGATGCTGCGGATACAGTGGTGGCTAATCTGTGATTTTGGGGCTGGTTACCCGGTTTGTGAGATTGCCAGGATACGTGAGTGGTGTCATTTAAGGTTGAAAATGGAGGAAATAGAAATTTTGGACTCGGGAGACACCGTCGAGAGCCCTTTACTCGTTTAAATTATCACTTTCATCAGGATAGTTTTCCTCAGGAGAGTCTACGAAATGGATATGTTGATTTCGGTTTTGGAAGGAGGTAGACGGCAATTGACGGTTATTATTGTTGTTATTGTTCCCGTTCTGGACATTGCCAAACCTTTTATTATTATATTCGCGTTTACGACATGATTCTATAGTATGCCCTGGGTATTTACAATATCGGCACACTGGAGGGTTTGTAGATCCGAACGGTGCCGCGTGATTAGTATTGAAATTCCTATTTGCACCGCTTTGCGAAAAAGATCGATTTGGTTGTTGGTATTGACGAAACCTATTTTGATTTTGCGAATGATTTTGGGGAGGTTGTACATTACGTCGTTGAGAAATCTGAAAGATTTTTTCTTCAGACGACGCGAAATTAATTGCCTCATTTAAGCTTTTAGGATCGCGACAACGGACTACTGTCGACAAACGTGGGTTTAAACCTGTAATAAATGTATGCAACGCTAAATCTTGCATTGCTGCGACTCGGCCTGTCAGCTCGCCCTTCTTACGAGCCGGAGTCGATATATTTATTTCTGAAAGTAATTTTGATAAATTGGACTCTATACGCAGGGCAAACTGATGAACCGTTTCGCTATTAGATTGTCGGCATTCTTGCATATCGGACAGTAGTGCGGCATAATGCTTTTTGTCGCCAAATTGTGCTTTCAAAAAGTCTTCTAACTGTTGCCAGTTTTCGAACTCTCTTATAGAGCAGGCAATCTCAGCGGAGCCTTTTAATTGGCTCAATATGTATTTAAATAAAATACTTTGTTGCAACGGGGTTGCTAAATTTATGGCGTTTCGGCAATTCGATACAAAAGCGTTTAATTGATCGCGATTGCCATCGAATTTGTCAATAAACTTTATTAAGATATTCAAATCTACTTCGGGTATGGACTCGTCTTTAGGCATCGTCGCGGTGTTCGGAGAACGTTTGTCAAAACAAAAGATAAGGCGACTCGGCGCTAGCAAGGAATGCGGAGAGATAACGCGCTGCACTATTGTCCGATTGAATGTAACAAAGAATAATTATGAATAGGATTATACTAATTAGATTTACTTTATTTATCACTGAACTGTTCACTTTTTTTTTTTTTCACTGGGGTATAGAATGGTTCAAGACTTACAGGAGTGTCGCGAATATAATGTAGTTCATCTCGGGATAAGTAGGGCTTTTTCAGGAGCTGGTAACTACTGGAACTCGAACAGAACTCGCCAGGAATTCGAAGGAATTTGCCGGAACTTAACAGGAACTCGTCGAAACTCGCCAGGTATTCAGCAGGAACTCGGCCGGAATTTTACCGGTACTCGTCAGGAACTGGACCGGAACTTGGCAGGAACTTGTGGTGTGGTGAATAATGAGCCTTCTGTAAGGTTTCGGCACGGTTTTGGTAGGGTTCAATTCGGCTGGAACTCAGCTTGACTCCTGGGCAGTTCTGGGTTATCACTTCACGGTATTGTTCTCACTTTTACAACAGAGTTTTTTCACTCGCGTACCGCGTAGTTAACTTAGTAAAACGGAGACGGACCGGGGACCTAGATTTTGAAGATCCCACCGCTGCCACCAATGTTATAATGGAATTGGGAGACTGCGTTTTAAAAAAAAGGATTTTATTTGAATCTGAAATTAATTTATTTGAGAGTTGGAAATTGACCGATAGAAACAGAGGTTGGAATTAGACTGACTTGCCCGTGCAACGGGCTCGCTGGCTTATGCTTAGGATGCTGACGCAGCAGCATCATCTAGGGATGTCAGCACCCTTACTAACAAATATAATATATAACAGTACGATAATAATAATAAAGGCGTAGGGATGTAACGACCCCACTGCCCCCTGGTGAGAGTCGCTGATTTTCGCACCATGAAAGGCAGCGGCTCTCTACCAGTGCAACCAGTCTCCCCAGGGCAGCTTGTGGCGGGCTGAATGGAATTGACACCCTTTGGGACCCGTGCCTCTGAGAGTCGACCAGGCCCCTCTCTCCGCTTGCCTTAGTTGGCCGGTGAGAGTGGATCCCACAGGGGTCGCAGGACTCTCACCTCTGGCTTGCCTTAGCCGGCCGTCCAGAGTGGGGCGTCAGAGCTATATGCTCGCAGGGTGGAAGTGAAACATGCCTAAGTCGCGAGTTGGCACAGTGGCGTAAGCCACTGGGTAGAAAGCGGTGCACACCTCTCCACACCCTGAGCCGCTCACACAATGTTGCCCACCGTCGCTCCTGCTTCGTGCCTTGTGTGTGCGACCAATGGAGGGCCCATGACAGTGAGGTTTTTTTTTAAATAAATAAATAAAAATTTGTTCTTCCATAGTCCTGCACTGACCGGGGGTTGTCCTTGGCGACATTTTATAATATATACAGGGATAATCGTCGGTTGGTGTCACATTACATTAAAATCATACATGACTTTAAAGGGCCTCTACGTGTTGGCTTCGGCCCCACGCACGCCTCCCAAAAGTCCGGGACTCTATAGTCCCGAGAAATGGAAAAGTCAGACAATAATAATAATAATAAATATCCGACGACATCACATACATTGATCTGACTCCGTGGTAAGTAGCTTAAGCACGTGTTACGGATATCAGAATCAACAGTGGTATTACAAATATATACTTAAATATTGGATATTAATACCCAGACATAGAACAAACACAAGTATTCATCACACGAATGTTTGTCCTGGGTGGGAATCGAACCCACAACTCTTGGTGCATGGGGCAGGGTCACCACCTAATGCGCTATTTTTAACCACCTTCAAAAAAAAGAAGGAGGTTCTCAATTCGACTGAATGTTTTTTTTTTTTTTTTTTGTATGTATGTATGTTACTCGATATCTCTGAGAATTGTTAACCGATTCCCAAAATTTTTTTAATCGAAAGGGTTTACTCCCGAGTTGGTCCCATTGCCACCAAGTCAGGATCTGATGAAGGGATCCCAGGAAAATCGAGGGCAACCCTCAAACTTTATAGGCACGTACAATATGTTTTAGACATTTTCTAAGATTGTTCAAGTATTTACGCATGGTACTTATCATCTTATGTTGGTGAGCTGATGATGGAAGGTACAAATCCTTAACGATTAGGAATTAGTTTATGATTCTTTAAATATTGATATCTTCGAGAATTGTAAGACGATTTTTAGAGTTCTTTTTTTTATTCAAAAGGGTATATCCTGGAGTCGGTCCTATTGGTACCACATCTGGATCTGATGAAGGAATCTTAGGCAAATCGAGGGAAACCCTCAAGTATTATAGGCGCGTACAATCTATTTTAGTTATTTTCTAAAACAATTCAAGTATTTACGTCTGGTATTCATAATCTCATGTTGCTGAGCTGATGATGGAAGGTGTAACTCCTTAACGATTAGGAGTTCGTGGATAATTCGTGGATAATTTCAATATTATAGGGCCATATTGAGTGTTATTCTCGAGATAGTCTCAATTTCACCAAGTCTTGGTCTAGTGATGGGATTCCATGAAAACGAGGGCCACTCTTAAATATTAACGACATGTTAAGTATTTTATATATTTTTTCTAAAACGATTCCAGTATTTGCGTCTCGTACTCATCATGTTATGTTGCTTAGCTGATGATGAAAGGTGTAACTCTTTGAAGATTAGTAGTTTTTAGTAATTCTTTAAACATTAAAGGCTCGTTATACCTTTTCGTCTTTAGTCTCATAAGACCGGCACTGTCTCATTAAAGCAGCTCGTTTTGATTTGGTCTACCTACCTATTAACAAATTTCACTAAAATGTAACAAACCGACTTTAAAAAACCCCGCAAAAAATGTTTATAAAAAAACACAAGTAAAAACTGCCTTAATAGCTTTTTAAATGTCTAAACACTAAAAAGTATAAAATAAATTCTTTCGACTGCTTCGATGAAAGTATTAATCTTTAACACGTATTTAAATATTTACAATAATCAGTTATTTTGGAGTCGGTGCCAGCCAAACTAAAAAAAAAGTAGACACTTAATAACAAATTACCTTACTAATAACAATTTGAAACAAATTAGTTAAAATATGAGTATATTAACTTACTATTGATTTTGTATATTCAAAACCTATTTTACCACCCTTCACTAAAAAACAAATAATTGCAAATTCCGAAATGATGATATAATTACGCGGGAGGCACCGACTCCAAAACTAACTGATTATTGTAAATATTTAAATACGTGTTAAAGATTAATACTTTCATCGAAGCAGTCGAAAGAATTTATTTTATACTTTTTAGTGTTTAGACATTTAAAAAGCTATTAAGGTAGTTTTTACTTGTGTTTTTTGCGGGGTTTTTTGAAGTCGGTTTTTATTTTTGTTTAAATTTATCATAATTATAGTATGAAAGACATAGTATTACGATAAGTCGTGATACTTTGTACTTTTCAATTGTAAACTTGTTAAGGATGTCTTAATAAACCTTTTTGATATTGGTTTATTTGAATTGCATACTTAAAAAAATTTACACCGTCTCATACGATTAGTGATGTATGTTTGATATATTATTTGCTATTTATGGCTTGGTACAATACCAATACCAATTTGATTATGTATATTTAATCGTAATTATCGTATCTCCAACGGACATTAATGGTATGGGTTGGTCTAAACCTCAGGGAAAGTTGTATAATTAATACTTTGACGCCGAAAAGAGTAACTATCAAGTTTTTAAACGGTTTCTTCACGGTAGGATCAACATTCCAAACCGGTGGTAGATTGATGTCCTTTTAAGGATTACCTGTGTAAATTTGACGTTTTATAAGTGGTTTTGGCTTTAAATAACATAAATAAAGACATTTTCTTCTTCCTAGCGTTATGTCCCGTGCTTAGACGGGGTCCGCTTAGACCATGATCCAGGATTTAGCGAGTCTGTTAATTACATTGAAGCGACTGCCGATCTGACCTTCGTAACCCTAAGATAGGGGAACTAGACAATTTTTGGATCATGGTTACATATCCAAAGCTGTTTGAATTTGCAGGTTTCATCACGATGTTTTCCTTCACCGTCGAGCTAGTGGTATAAATACGTACATAGACTTGTAAAATCCAGAGGTACGTGCCCGGGTTTGAACCCGCACTCCTCGGTTATGAGGCGCGTGTTCTTACCATTGAGCTACCACCGCTTAATCATAATAACCATAGAGAGTAGTTAGTTAGTTAGTTAGGCATTTGTTTTCCGCACTTAGCCTCATAAGTGGGCCATTGTGCGTAATGGTCACTGTACCACTACAGCGATCATTCAAACCATTTTAGCTCTGTCCAGAAGGTAATTACATTTTTGGGACGTTTGAGTGCAGCCTCCATCGAAGGAGGGTTGCCTATGAGCCGTGCCCTTGTATCACTCACGCTGCTGCATTGTAAGATAATGTGAGTTGGTGTTTCTTCCTCCATCATACAGCCTCTGCATAGGGGGCTGTCAGTGGCTCCTATTTTGTGTAGGTGTCTGTTTAGATTGCAGTGTCCTGTTATTATGCTGGTGGCGTGGCGCAGATTTGTCCGACTTAAGCTCAGTAGTTTCTTTGATAGCTTGCTATCTGTCACGTTCACGCTTTTATTTTAGTCTTATATGCCTAAAAGCTATTCTGCCTAGCACTAAAATATTTCTGAACTAGAAGTTCAAAATACCTACTTGTTATGGTGTGGGCTGCTTAGTTTACCTACCAAGCAAACCCTGGTGTTAGTGTTCTTTCATGAACCGCCTTTCGGCCGCTGACATGGTTCATGTTATGACGACCACTACCATCAGAGATAGTAATGACCGGGACCACCTACGTAGGTTGATAGGTACTTACCTATGAAAACTAGTAAATAAATAAATAGTTACTAACCTATTTATTTATTTACTAGTTTTCAGTGCACATAAAATAAAACCGTTTAACTTAAAAGTTTTTTTACCGATTTTTCTAGTTTTTAGTATTTAATGAAATTGCCTACCGAATATTCCTCATTCTATTTAATTCATTTAGTGCATCATTATTATACGGTTTCTTACCTGATGGAGTAATGGACATTTTAACGGTCGACCCCCCCAGAGGTCCAGTAAAGGGGCAAGGCTATAATATACAACAAGATGCGCCCAATCTTAAGGGGAAAACGCTTACGACATACATTTTTATCCACCCTAATGCCATACAGTCCTCGGCAAGTTTTAACCTATTACCTTAACTTGGGTGGTATAGCTACCGCTAACTACGTAGGTACCTAATTACCTATTATTTTTTTTATCTGTCCTTCTAACGTCACACAATCTTGGACACAACTGTTCTGGACACGACTAATCATGCCCTCACCTAATACGCCATTTTGTAAAAGCGTCCATCTTGGATTTGAAATTTTGACATAATGACAGTATTCTACTAGTGTAGTCCTATCATTTGATACCCATATTGAGGGGGTTGTGAAAAAATATGTACCTAGTCCGCCATTTTGGAACGGCGGCCATCATGGATTTTAAATTTTGACATAATCACAGTATTCTACTTGTGTAGCCCTTTCATTTGATAACCATATTGAGGGGGTTGTGGAGAAATATGTAATCCGCCATTTTGTACCGGCGGCCATCTTAGATTTACAATGTTATTGGTTTTATTATATTGTATTGTCATCGGAATTAAAGGTGTGTACCAAATTTCAGATCAATCTGACAACAGGAAGGTCAAGCTAAATAAAACCGTTTAAAAAAAACGCGTGTATTATTGATTCATTGAAGTAAAATGTTGCAGTAATTCTGTGAAAATACCTAATCAAAATCATTGATACCACACAGGAATTACGTATGTTTTAAATAAAGCTGGTGTTAATATGAATTGATGAGATGATTAGATGTTGTAATCTCGGATATCCTGTCTTCGTTCGTTTCCTGCGCGGGGCATACCCGATACAAGTTTATTTCATAAAATTATATTAATCTATCCTAATATATATTAACCAACAAAAAAAAATTTTTGAAATCCGTCTATAATTGACGGAAATATCGGTGCACATACATAAAAAAAAAGGAAAAAAATATTATACATACAGACGAATTGAGAACCTCCTCCTTTTTTGAAGTCGGTTAAAAACTGAAAAGTAGCTGTTATACAACTGAAGAGTAACCGTCGGGAGGGGAAGACCTAGACGGACTTTTCATGACCAGACTGGTAATGTGTTAGGAGATATAATGCACAAGTGTGTGCGCAAACACAGGTGCTCTATATATGCCTTCACTCTCATAGTCCGGTGAGACGGCAATTCGCCATGACCAGAGAGAGGTCAGGCGCAGGACCAACGGCCTAACGTACTTTCCGAGGCACGGGGGCACTGTTATTGACAAAAGGTCAGGTAAACAGCACCCATAACCGACGAGCGTGTATAAAAAGACTTATGAATGTAGAAGAAGCGAAAGGTGTGTGTCAGGATTGTAGCAAATGGAAGTACGTGATCTCTGCCTACCCCCATGGGGAAAAGGCGTGACATTATGTATGTATATGTATGTATTGGTTAAACGCGCTAATCTCAGGCACTACTGGTCCGAATTGAAAAACTCTTTTTGTATTGTATAGTTCATTTATCGAGGAAGGCTATAGGCTATACAATATTAACCATAAACGCGAGTGAAACCGCGGGCTCAGCTAGTAAAAAGAGAAAATTAAAACCAACTTCGCGCCAATTCCCTAGCGGGGTATCCCGAATGCCATAGAACACGGTTTGGTTTATGGCTAAATAGGAGATGGCCACTACTTTTTCTCAATTTTCTATCTAACCCAAATAAGTTTATTTTTTTTTAACCAGAGTGGTGATGGCTCAATGCTAAGGATTCCTCATATTCAAGAGATATGGGTTCTAACCCGGGCACCTCTGGATTTTGTTAACTCTGTATACAAACATCACGCCCATAATCCTCGAAGGGGTAGTCAGAGTCAAAGGGGCAGCAGGCCCCTTTAACCACATTCAGCCACAAACAAAACTGGGCTGGGTTAGATGGAAAATTGTGACGGAGTGACAAGTGGCTAGGTCGTCGCTTACACAATCACAAGTCCCAGACCAACATGAGACTTTACGTTACACTTTCGTATTTCAATACAAAGTCTATGAAATTATTATATCTTAATTAAGTCATTGCGCTTTGACAGTCTATAAAATTATGTCAAATGATTGTTGATGCCGTCTATTTTTACCTAGTCTAGATCAAATGTTGATACTTAATCTAGACTTAAAATTAGAAATATGTCTAGCTTAACTATTAAATTGATTAATTGAAAAGAGTATTTGCTACATAATACCGAAATCCGCTTAGCTCAAATTACAGATTAGCCTAAGTGCCTACTTCCCGCAAATCACTGCACACTATTGTCATTTTTGGCTTAAATCATATTGATCATTCAAATATCATGCGAAAGGTTTCGTCATAAACTTCGATAATGTTAATCCTACATAATTAATAATGATTAGTTTTATTAATCAACACGATGAATACTTACTAATACTTATTTATGGAGGAAGTATTAAAGTGTTATGGAAAAATATGATAGATATGGCGGTGTTTTCATGCATTTTGATAAATTTACGAACATTTGTCTGATAGCTTCTCTATTATTCGTGTTATTATTAAAAAACTGTGCCATGTTGGTCTGGGACTTAAAATAATGTGCTAACTGTGGTCCTTGCATAGCGTGTCGTAAAAGGCGACTAAGTAACTGAAGGAGCCTACAGTTTCTTTGGCCTCTGCCGATCCCTTCGGGGTTAAAAAAAAACATAACTAACTAAACTAATTATGTTTAACTAATAAATTATCAGATGACATTGCGTTTGTATTAAGCGGGGAGCGGTGGTAGGGTAGCTCAAGTCCTTACCATTAGTAATGACACGCGCCTCTTAACCGAGGTGCGCGGGTTCAAACCTGGGCATGCCCCTCTGGATTTTTAAATATACATATACATACGTATTTATACCCTTAGCTCAGCGGTCAGGTAAAACATCGTGATGAAACCTGCACATTTCATCGACTATGGATGTGTAAGCGTCATCCAAAATTGTCTGGTTCCCTTATCTTAGGGTAACGAAGGTCAGACTCGCTAAATCCTGGATCATGGTATAAGCGGACCATGGGACATAACGCTATAAGGATGATGATGGGTTTTTATTGTATAGTACTAGCGGCCCGCCCCGGCTTCGCCCGGGTGGACATTCATCCTAACCTAACTTTTTTCCAAATATTATACCTATAGCCTATATTGATCAAGGATAATGAATTTTTGAAATCGGTCCAGTAGTTTTTGAGTTTATTCGTTATATACAAATCTTTCCTCTTTATAATAATAGTGTAATAGAATCACTTTGAAGTCGGTCCGGCTATATTATGGTCGCCTATAAATCAAAATTATTTAACTAAATCCAATGTTCAAAAGTTATACCAATAAATAAATAAATATCACACTACATCGCATACATTAATCTGACTCCGAGGTAAGTAGCTTAAGCACTTGTGTTACGGATATCAGAATCAACAGTTGTATAACAAATATGTAGGTACTTAATTATTCAATATTAACACCCAGACACAGAACAATCACAAGTATTCATCATACGAATATTTGTCCTGGGTGGGGATCGAACTGACAACTCTTGGCACATAAGGCAGGGTCACTACCGAATGAGCCATCGAAACCATAACCAATACACGAATAGTTGCCTTTTACGACCTGCTAGGCAAGAAATACAAACGAAATGAAAATCATCTGAGTGAAAAACATAATATGTATTTCTGCAATTTGTTTCATAACAAATTCTTTTGCACGTCAAACATTGGCCGAATGAATGGCCTGCCGAAAAGAGGTCACACTCGGTAAATTGAAGTCCTACACCAATAGTGACGTACTTAAATATAGTTTTTACACAAAAACAGAACGAAGGTCCTATGTGCGCTTATATAGTAGGTTTTAGGTTGGTAGGCGGTAGATTTAATTTTTTTTTTTGTAGTATTTGACCAGTTAGTTTAGTGTAAAAAATATAATAAAATAAATATATTGTAAGCTATGTTAATTAATTTCAAATTATTATGGAAACTTAGTTTTCTAGTTTTTAAGATTGCCCTTAACATAGGGCGTCACATGTACTTGCCTTTTAAAGACTGTCATCTTTTTTATCATGCGACTTGCAATAAAGAACTTGAATTTAAATTTGACCATGGATCAAGATCATAACAAGTAGATCATTGGGGGAAGTTGCCCCCCCCCCCCCCTCCCTGGAACTCGTGTGCCAAGGTCTATTTCCTATAAGAACCTATCAATAATATTATTACCTATGAGGTAATGTATTTGGCGCAACATTTGTCCCATGTTGGTCTGGGACTTGGCCCATGTAGATCTGGGACAAAAAAAAAGAATGTGCTAACTGTAGCTCTTGCCTAGCATGTCGTAAAAGGCGACTAATGGTATATCGGGTTTTGGATGTGTGATTGTGTAGGCGACGAGCTAGCCACTTGTCACTACTTTTTCACAATTCTCTATCTAACCCAGCCTAGTTTTATTTTTGGCTGAATATGGTTAAAGGCTTACTGCCCCTTTGACTCTGCCTACCCCTTTGGGGATTAAAGTCAAAGTCAAAGTCAAAATATTCTTTATCTAGATAGGTTTCAAAGAAACACTTATAAATCGTCAGAAACAGATAAAATGATATGATTCTACCACCGGTTCGGAATGTTATATCTACCGAGAAGAATCCGGCAAGAAACTCGGCAGTTACTCTTTTCAACAACAGTATTAACAAAGTTGTAAGAATTATATTGAGCTTTGAACCATGTTTCAAAGTGGGCCTGGTGTGAAATAAGAAAATAAAAATTTATAATTACTAGGGAAAAAAAAATTAAATTAAATAAAAATATTTGAACCGACCAGAGCAGACCAGTCCCCAAAGGCGGCACCTGTTCCCAAGCATGACGTATGGGTCAGCCATCGCTTCACTCAACCATATTTTAGGGAATGTAACGACCCGCCACATAGCGACACCACCCCAGCGACATTTTAGTGAGCATGACTACTTAAGTTAGTCAGAGAAAAATGGAAAAATAAAAATAAAAATAATAACAAGCCTACAGTAGGCTTGTTATTAACTGTAGAACACAGCTCAAAGCTTCTTAGGCAATGTCATATAATTAAAATTCAGTTAATCTATACTTATAATAAATCTGTAGAGAGGTCAATTCTGTACATAAAATATATTTTCAAAATAACTATCAGGGGGTGATTAGTGATCGATACTGATGCCAAAAATGCAATCAGTAAAATTTTTGTCAGTCTGTCTGTCTGTCTGTCTGTCGGTCTGTATGTTCCTTATAGAAACAAAAACTACTCGACGGATTTTAACGAAACTTGGTACAATTATTCTTCATACTCCTGGGCAGGTTATAGTATACTTTTCATCATGCTACAATCAATAAGAGCAGAGTAGTGAAGGGAAATGTTGGGAAAACGGGAGAAGTTACTCCATTTTTTAAGCTTCCGTCGCGTGTGCAGCCTTAATGGTTAAAGTTACATAGAAATCATGTATGACGGAAATAGTCTTTATAATATTAACCATAAACGCGGGTGACACCGCTGGCACAGCTAGTTATTACATAAAATTGTGATGTCATCATTAATTTCATAAAACAGGCAAATTTAATTTAATAATGGATAATCAAAACTATTGAGGTTAGTAACTAATTAATCACTCGTAGACCATCAGTTTTTGGCATTGAAGAAATCGTGATTACGGGCGTGATGTTATGTATGTATGATGTATATTTATGTAAATCGTGTGAAATACATTGAGCTTAATAATATTAGCATTCATTTATAGAGTTATCTACTGTTTTTATCAGATGGTGTGCTGACGTTAAATGACAATCGTCAATCAAATCAATCAATCAAATTTGAGTGCAGCGGTACTAAGTGCAGAGTTGCCAACTTAGCGATTTTTTCCCGTTTTGTATTTACTTTCCATGTATCCAGTGGCGGACTAAGCCTGTTTTAGCCCCGGGGCGGCAAAGAGCTGTACGAGGTCCCTAGTAGGGATACGAGCTGTGATGCTTGACCGGAATGGGGGGGGGGTCCACTGTTTGTTATAGGATGATTACAGGAGCTTGGAGATTATATGAGGCCCCCCAGGACTAGAGGCCCGGTGGGGACCGCCTCTTCCACCCCCGGTTAGTCCGCCACTGTATCCAAGGCCGCCTTAACTGGCAGAGTCAAAGGAGCAGCAAGCCTATAACCATATTCAGACAAAAATAAAACTGGGCTGGTTTAGATGGAAAATTGTGAAAACGTAGTGACAATTGGCTAGTTCGCCTACACTATCACACACCCAAAACCCGATATACTTACCATTAGTCGCCTTTTACGACATGCTAAGCAAGGAACACAGTTGGCACATTCTTTTTAAGTCCCAGATCAACATGGGACAATTTTTATTCTCTTAAGTTGCGTAAACGACAGCTCTTCACTACAATTGATAACCATAAGGGATATCCTGGTAGCAACATCAACGTTTGGAAAACAGACAATAGGCTAGATGACTAAAAAAATCTGTTTAGTCCGTCAGTTAGATTATAAAAAAAAAATATTTTTTAATTATTTTGTCACACAAACATTGACGAAGATACAATGCATTCAAGTTGCGCGTGACGTCACGCTTCCTTACAATTTTTACTAAATAGTGACGTCGCAAGCCTCCACTCCAAAACTTTGATGCTCTTTATCTTTGTGATTTTTGGTTAATTTGATAAAGCGAAAAATATGTGTCTAGTATTTTTGTATAAAGTAACTGACGGACTAAATAGAATTATAGTTTTTTATTTTTTATTTCGAGGCCCCTTGAGAATGGGCACCGGGCACGGACCCCGTGTGCCCTTATGGTAAGACAGTATTGCACGTATCCCTCTTTATAATAAATAAATAAATAATAATAATAATTTTATGTAATTTTTTTTTTTTTTAAGTTAAATAATAACGTTTTTATTCGGTTTTATCTCTCAATCAGTCTAAATAATGCCCGTAGCGACATTTGTCTGTGTCAAGTCTATACGAAATCTAAAATGTATGTGACTGACCAGACATGCTGTCAGGTCAAGAAAATGGAAAGAAAATGAAGTTCTTTCCCTTTTCATCCAAAAATAAAAGTGTCTTGGGTTAGATGGAATATGGAAAGTAATGACAAGTGGTTAGCCTGTCGCGTAGGTAGGTACCTACATATCCAAAAACCTAACATTTGATATACCATTAGCCGCCTCTTACGATAATTCTATGCAAGGGGAAGAGTTTATGTATTACTTTGTTTTAATTAAATTTATTTTTTACTTTTATTAAGTTCGTTTTTAACCGACTTCAAAAAAAGGAGGTTCTCAATTCGATTGATTTTTTTTTTTGAAGTCGTTTTTTTTGTTAAAAAATTATTTTTGATTAGAAGATATCTTTCTCATGTTTACCTGGGGCATAGGCGAAGACCCAGCATGTCTTACATATAGGGCTAGCGATATTTGTAGTGTATTAATTAGTGTTTGACTAACTCGGTGGCGCATCCGGTAGTGATTCTGCTCCATGCGCCAAGAGTTGTGGGTTCGATCCCTGTGGTGTTCTTAGGCGATGAGCTAGCGAACATTTGTCAGTTTGTCAAGACACGAAATGTGAAAATGGATACAATTAAATTAATCTTCTTATGCATAATTTGAGAACATAAATAGTTAAATATTTGGAATGATTTTATTTGCTATCTTGTTCGCTGGCATTATAATATTATTAGATATCCCTAGTCATACCTGCGCAATTAAAACGATACAAATTAATCACAATATCAATTAATCCATTCAATCTGTGTTTGTCACTATGTTTTTATCGCCTGCCTACTGTTTGTTTAACAAATTAATCTGTTTATCAAAAATGTAAATCTAATTTAAGGAGACACTGCTATCTGTTGACATTTTTAAAAATAAACTTCTTCATTTTAATTTACCATCTAGTAGTTCATAGCATACAACAGATGGCGCTGTTTTGTTATTTAGTCAGATAATAGATGTCGCATGTAGTATCATACTGACATGACTTTTTTGAAATTATTTTGACCAAAGTCCTTATAGTGTCATGGTTTAAACACTATTTATTGATTAAATGTTTTCTGCTCTATTTTATAATTTGCTTAACTGTTTCATAACATTTTCTTCGATTACAAATATTTTTTTTAAGTAGTTTGAGCTACTCAACAATAGATGGCGCTAGGTCAAAGTGCATTTTTTAGGGTTTACATTAACATTAGCATATTAATTATTTATTATTGGTGTATTCTTCTTGGATTTCTTAGTTATGCTTAATCAAGCAAATTAATTTGAAAGAGGAAATTATCTGGCTTCCAAAAAAGGAGGGATTTTTTTCAGGATTTTTTTAAGTATGTAGCAACGTATTAATGCATTATTTCTTTATGTTGATCAAAACTCACTTTGTAAACTGAACAAATGGTATATTTTATCCTCATTAAGTTTGCATTCTGTATAAAATAATATTAAATTAGGTATCACTTAAATGGAATATTTTAGCTTTGTAAGTACATTTTGCATATTTTTTTAATTCCAATGTATAGTGTCTGAGTGTTTTGACTTCTTCCTTGATCCTGATTTCCAACCAACAAAGAGCATGCATACATACCATCACCGCCATCCCCGAAGGGGTAGGCAGAGGGAATGGTACATTATTTTCAAGTCCCAGACCAACACAGGACAGAGATACAACGAGCTGATTGAACAATTTTGATAGCCGGATCTGCATCAGCTGATACGTACTACTTTATCAAAAATGCAGTGAATCGATTGTGCCGTAGAAATACTGTTGACCTGTGTAATTTAAGTATTATTATATGTTATAATTATTGCACAACATTTACAAGTTGCAAAGAAATTTAAATATTTAATTACCATTAAACAATATATTGGGAAGCTTTATAATACCTATCTCTATTAACCAAATTATTGAAATGAATTTATTTACCATAATATTATATCTCGAAGTTATCTGTAAGTATAGGTACCTCAACAAAATAAATAAAACAACTTAATTCAACCTGTTTATAAAATAATTTACCCCTTTAAACTCTTCTCAGCAGGACATTCACGTCGAGGTGCTGGTAGGACAAAAAAAAAGTTTGACGAGCAAAAGAATTCGTTATAAATCCACTTGCAGAAATTATTTCATTTCATTTAAATTTTAACAGTACATTAATATTCAAATCAGTTACAATTATTCAGAAAAATGTAAGAGAAATTTCAAAATGCCTTTTCCCTTGACGTCTACACTACAATCATAGATATATGTCTTGCTGAATAAATCCGTTGAGAGATTCCGCTAATCTGGTGTCTTCCCGTTTTGTTTAGGGGTAGCGACGCCTGTTATGGGCTTACAATTTTATGTAAGGGTTGAAAATTGTACTATATTTTATAAACAGTTAAATCAATTTGAACTATGTTTTTGTAATGTCAAATTAACAGTTTACTATATAAGTTTAATAGCTGTTATTTTTTTTGTTATTAGATAATATACGGTATTTGTTACAAACAAATTTATTTAAAAAAGCACTTACCTTGTATTTTGTAATTAGTTTAACAATACATTTATGAACATTTTTGGCAGTTAAGTCAAACTCATAAAGTTGTAACTGATATTAAAATTTAACTTTATTAATTTATTGGTGAAATAGCTGTTTCCCATGGCTTCGTAAACGTAGAAGTCAGTTCTGTTAAAAAAAATATTCAAAATTTGAAGTAGATTGAACCAAAGAATCACGTTGTCCCATACAAACTTTGGGCCCCTTTTTCACCTCCTTAGGGGTAGAATTTCTGAAAAATCCTTTCTGTCCGATGCCTACGTCATACAAAGAACATACCCTCCAAGTTTCAGGTTTCGACGATCAGCGGTTTAGGTGGTGCGTTGATCCGTCAGTCAGTCATTCATCATAAAGTATTTTATATGTATAAATAATTAATTTATTTCTTTATTTATTAGAATCTCCAACATAGGATACACACATTTAACAGAATTTTATAAGGCTTAGTAATAAATCATTCGTTGCTCGTGCTCCCACAATTATAGGAGATCACAGCATGTTAATACAGTTTTGTTGCAACCAGACAACAATAATGCTATAAACTATACAAACTTATTTTACGAAAACTTAATATAATTAAATACTAAATATTAATACAATAAAGTTGGTACTAGAATGAAGTCCTTATTATTACAGTAAGTATATTAGGTACAGACTTATGTTTAACTAGATCAATGTTATTTCATCCCGATATAAACCTAGGACGAATGTCTATCTATTAATAAAATTATAATCCTCTCTTTCAGTTGTGTTGCAATCGGAAAATAACAATTTTTTGTTCCAAATAACAAGACTAATAAGTATGCGTTGATGGTTCTTTGGCCTCACTAAAGCCAGTATAAGGCTGGCAATCAATAAAAATAATTATTAATGCGTGATATTTTGTAGGTTAGCTAAGTAGGTGCTCATTTTTCGCCATACTCCACATAATGCATGCTGTGTTCACTTAAACAAGAATGAACGTTGTGTATATTTTTATTTTGTGAGTTATTTGTTAAGTCTACGTTACATAACATTTGTGAACCAATTAAAAAAAAAAAAATGAGTCAATAGGGATGATGACTGCATTAAAAAACTATAATTCTATTTAGTCCGTCAGTTAGATTTTACAAAAATACTAGACACATATTTTTCGATTTATTAAATTAACAAAAGATCACAAAGATAAAGAGCATCAAAGTTTTGGAGTAGGGGCTTGCGACGTCACTATTTAGTACAAATTGTACGTCACGCGCAACTTGAATGCATTGTATCTTCGTCAATTTTTGTTTGACAAATAAATAAAAAAATACGTGTTCAATATTTTTTTATAATCGGACTGACGGACTAAACAGAATTTTTTAGTCATCTAGCCCATTGTATTTCTTCTATATCTAGACTAGCTTCTGCTCGCGGCTTAGCTCACGTGGTACATTGATAAAACATAGACTATATGTCATTCGGGTGTATGAGTTATAATATTGTAAAGTTTCGTTAAATTCCATTCAGTAGTTTTTGCGTGAAAGAGTAACAAACATCCATACATCCTCACAAACTTTAGCGTTTATAATATTAGTAGGATTAAGATTAAAATGAGCTGCTAAATGACTAAAATGGATTATTTGCACTTTTTCGCAAAACAATGGTATTTTGTTCTGATAATTACGTTAATACTACGAATTTGCTTTTAAATCAGATAATTGATATCTCATTATCAATTTATGTACACAATAATCCAGTGTATGCATAATATAGATCAGTGATTCTCAATCTGTGGTTCGAGACCCCAGGGGGGTCGCGGAGTCATACTCGGGGGGTCGCCGGCGAATGAAAACGGCAAAGTTCTATACAATAGCAGTAAGAAACGTTTTTCTGTTTATGGCTTGAGGGGGTCGGGATTTTTTTTCATACCTGTTAAGGGGTCGGGTGTTTAAAAATAATTGAATAACACTGTTGAAGATAACAAGAGACAGCGACCATATGAAATAATGTTTTTAGCTAAGAACATATTTACTAATGTAAAACCTTATTATATCTTAAGATAAAACATTACCTGGCTAATTTTATTGCCTATAGCTTCTGCCCGCGGTTTCGCTCGCGTAAATCATCGATAATGATGGGTTATAGGTAAAAATAACGAGTAGAGATTAAGATTTTATTTAAACCTCGCGTACGACACACAACAGGATTCAAACAGGAAGGAAGACAGAGAGCATAGACACTCTAACACTGCAGTCTATTAGATATTCGTTCAGTAACTTATTTGCTAATTTATTTCATAGATGCGAGTTTACGTTTAGAAATTATTCTATTCTATTCCAGTATATAATCAACTAGCTGCCCCGACAAATTGTTTTTAAGTCCCAGACCAAGACGGGACAGGCCCAGACTAACACGGGTTAGGTGGAAAATTGTTTAATTTTAATACTGGACCAAGAGTTGTGGGTTCGATCCCCACCCAGGACAAACATTCGTGTGATGAATACTTGTGTTTGTTCTGTGTCTGGGTGTTATTATTGAATATTTAAGTATATATTTGTAATATCACTGTTGATTCTGATATCTGTAACACAAGTACTTAAGCTACTTACCTCGGAGTCAGATCAATGTATGTGATGTCGTCTGATATTTTTTTATTTTAGTTATTAAATTTAAACAACATAAGAAAAAGGTAACCAGTGCATTTGTTTTGAATTCTTTAATTATATTTTGTGAAAACATTGTTGAAATAAGGTTAGATTTACTAAATTAAGTAAACTATTAAATAAAATTAAAATACAGTTAAAATTACAATATCAGTACAGTTAGTTAACAAAAAAAAAACGTTAAAACTTTCCTTGCCGGTTTCTTCTCGATAGAATCAGCATTCCGAACCGGTGGTAGATTCATATTGCTCTAAAGATTTTGTAAAATTGACGATTTATAAGCGCTTTTTTTAAGGCTTACATAAATAAAAACATTTCGAATTTGAATTTGGAAAACAAATCATAATATCTGAAACGTGTCTGAAACAGCGGCGTTTACCCCACCATAATGAGATTCGGATGCGAACATCTGTCCGCGGGCGGATTAAGATATTACACCGCGGCGGAATTAAAATACGGCTTGTTTGTTAAACAGATTCGTGAAGAATCGCGGACGATGATTGCCGTTACCCTTTACGAACAGATTTTTCAATGATCAGATTAAATTAATCGACTTAAAGTTATATTATTTTGTCCATGTTGGTATGCGGCTTGAAAAGAATGTGCCAACTGTGTTCCTTGTCTAGCATGTCGTAAAAGGCGACTAATGGTATATCGGGTTTTGGGTATGTGATTGTGTAGGCGATGAGCTAGCCACTTGTCACTACATTTTCACAATTTTCCATTTAACCCAGCCCAGTTTTGTTTTGGCTGAATGCAATTAATTCTTATTTATAAGATATCTTTTAATTTGTCTATTCATACAGTAGGTAGATTTACAATATAGATAACGCGTTATCATAATTCATTTATCGTCTTTTATTTGAAATCTAATTCCATTATTAATTGTCTTGAAATTATTAATTGAGTGTGGCATACCATGCCATCTTAGCATGTTAATTTTATACTAATACTAGCTAACCAGGCGAACTTCGTTATACCTAACAGTCAATGACACATAATCGGGTTAAATAAATTGAGATGTAAGCTATCCTATCTTTCAAGTTGGATCAAACTGCACACGGTGTGCAAATTTGATTACAATCGGTTAAGTAGTTCCGGAGTCCATCGCGGACAAACAACGTGACGCGTAATTTATATAAAATATATATATATATATATTTATTGCCAAAAAACAAAGTGTTCATTACAAGTTAGGCTGACTTCCACACTAGGCATTGCCTGTCCTGTGGAAGGTTACACGACTTCCAGTAACATACAATTAAGTAGCGCCCTACAGGGGGGGCTCCGAATACTCCTGTGGTATCCCTGCCTGTCGTAGGAGGCGACTAAAAGGGCCTTTGGGGCTGTGGAGTGTTTGCGGGGGGGCCTGCATTCACTTCGTTAAGCAGCCCCAGAGAAGATGACGAAACGTGGATCCTCGTCCGTTAAATAGGATGGGGTGACACTGTGGTCTGTGCCGTCATAAGCACCGCGAGGTGTTCTAGGGGCGAGGTTGCCTCTCCCTCGAGATGGGCCGCATGGATCGGCAGCGGCGTAGACGTAGATTTCGCGTAGAGTCCCGCAGTGGGGAGCCCGGAATCTGCGCCAACGCCCGAAGAATGACCACCGTGAGGTTTAGTCGGTAGTAGAGTGCTTTCCCCGCCTCTGAGCCCATAAAAAGCTGAGCACAAAAAAAACATACAATTAAGTAAAAAATGCAACAATGACGCAGTTTTTAATTATATATTAAGATATAAATAATCAAGTTTTGACAGCCTATTTAAACTAAGCCAAATGATTGATGATAGGGATTGCAATCAGCGGCATTTTATGCGTCAGCAACGCGAATATTGAAGATGCAGCTGGATTGCTTAATCCAGCATTCCAATATCTAGTAGGAACTGAAATCTAGCGGCATTGAACCAACACATGTCGATGGATCCAGCACAGGTAAATTTATGCTGGGCCTAACTGGATTGCTGGAACCGACATTGCAATCTCTAATAGATGGTATCTTCTACGCATATGATGGCGAAAAATTCGTCAAAATGTTTTCAAGGTTAACCCAAAATTGGCAGAATCAGTCCAATGTTGTTTGAATCTACATCAGTATCACTGATGTTGGCTGCAGGATCCCCCAATGCGCAGTCACGCTCTAATTGTGCCGAGTGCAGCCGCGGGATGTGACTATACTAGATGGTGCCAGCAGTTATCAAATTACCCAAATTAATAGATGTATGTAAATAAACTATGTATGTATATAATGATGAATGAAAGAGATATGATTCTACCGGTGGTAGAATCACATCTCTTTCAACTGTTTTTGACGATTTATAAGTGTTTCTTTGAAACCTATATAAATAAAGAATATTTTGACTCTGACTTTGACTTTAATATACGCCCGTATTCCCCAAACGGGTAGGCAAAGTTTAAGGGGTAACTAGCCCCCATAATTACATTCAGCCAAAAAAAACTGTGCTGAGTTAGATGTAAAACTAAAAAATTAAAGACAAGTGGCCAGCTTGTCGCCTATACAATCACACACCCAAAACCCGATATACCATTAGTCGCCTTTTACGACATGCGAGGCAAGGAACACAGTTGAACATTTTTTTAAAGTCCCAGACCAACATGGGACATATATGCATGTAAATAGGGTCGGGTTGACTGGCCCGTTGGTCGAGTGGTCAGAGACCCTGGCCACGAAACCAAGGGTCGCGGGTTCGAATCCCGCTAGGGGCAAATATTTCGTGTGATGAACATGGATATTTGTACTCGAGTCATGGTTGTTTATAAACGTATTTAAGTATGTCTATCCGTTCACCTAGTATCCATAGCACAAGCATAAGCTTAGTTTGGGACTAGGGAATTGGTGTGTCGGTCTGAATAATTTATTTATTTTATTTATAAATAACAAGTATATTTTATACCTAACTCTATGTAACTTTAAAGTACACAGACATCAATGAAAAGCTTCATATCTCTCGCATGAAACTGCCGTAAACATCCAAGCTTTTAAATTCCATTTACCGCATAAGATTGTGCTTCGAATACAAATACTGCTCTACGTAGAGCGGCAGATACGGGCTCTACGCATGAGCGAGCAGATCTGAGGGACTAGAATGGTAGAGTTTGTATTTTTATTTTGCTCTGCTTATTCTTGTAAGAAGCAAACACTGCAGTTGTTTAGTCTGGATGTGGTTTTGTGGATGCAGATTTCATCAATCTGAATGTTGTTGTTGAGTCATTTTTCTGTTTCTCTTTTATTATTGTAATTAAAGACTCTCTGTTTGTCTCTCACTAACTGTCTAACTAGCTAATTGATATTTCCCATCCATGTAGACATAGAGAACCGAGCGCCGTACGTCGTTATTTTTTCGGAAGCTTTAAAACGTCTGGTAAAAGTTTCTACTGACGGAAAGTGTCTCGCAATGTTGAATATTGATGTGCAATAGTATTCTCTGTTGGTTTCTAAACGTTTACTCGCATCTATGTAATAAAATAGCTACTGAACGAACATTTGATAGACTGTAAAGTGTTAGTGTCTTTAATTATTTTTTTTACACACCAATTCCCTAGTTCCAAACTAAGCTTATGCTTGTGCTATGGATACCAGGTGAACGGATAGACATACTTAAATACGTTTATAAACATCCATGACTCGAGTAAAAATGTCCATGTTAAATCACACGAAACATTTGCCCCTAGCGGGATTCTAACCCGCGACCCTCGGTTTCGTAGCCAGGGTCTCTGGCCACTCGACGGGCCTGTCAAATGGTATATATTATGGTACGATCGATCATATATGAAGATGGACATGGGACACTTATTTTTTTAAGTTCAGAGTATCAACTCAGAAAAGCATGTCCTTCAAATATTTGAAAATGTAAACTTTTATGCTTGTGAGATACTGATAAGTATCTCTTAGTGCTAATATTATGTAGAGTCAGGTAGAGTTAACAGTAATACTCTCTTTGTGTTTGGCAAATCCACGTGTAATCGAACTGATGTAGCGACCATCCACGCGCGGATTTGACGCCGCGCTCTACACGGGCGGGAGAGTCGGCTCGCAGAGAACTGGTGTTTGATAGAATTTGAGTTTTAATATTAACGGTTATGAGGTTATTGTTTTCAGATGTTTTTGTTCTAAGTTGAATATTTTATTAACATATGAGTCTGTTAAATAGAGAATCGGTGGAATTTAAATATACATTCCTAGATTGGAAATGTGATGACAAAATATGTTGTTTTACTTGCTTTAGTGTAGTTTCTGACCCCCCCGGGGTCTTCGGTTTGTCGTACCGGGGGGGCTTAGCGACGACTGTTGTCGTGGGCTGCACAGCATCGACCATCGCTGCGCGAGGTGGGCCGCGTAGCGCGGCACGCGCATCACCGGAGGAGCAGTCGTATAGTCCCGACAGTGGGGATACAGGCTCCTCCGGGACTGCGCCGCTGGAGGCCACGTTGGGGTTTTAGTCGGTTCGAGTCCGACACACCGCCCTCTGCTTCCCCAAGTAGAGGGTGACGGCTCGTGGAAGTTTCCCCAACTAAAAAAAAAAAAAAAAAAAAAAAGTGTAGTTTCTAAAGGCCTGAAACCGTATGATTAATAGAAAATATCACTTAACATATATTTTTATTTCTTTTGGCTATTCATCAACAACAATATTGACAAGCTCGATGGCGCATTCGGTAGTGACCCTGCCCCATGCGCCAAAGTTGTGATTTCGATCCCCACCTAGGATAAACATTCGTGTGATGAATACTTGTGTTTGTTCTGTGTCTGCGTGTTAATATCCAATACTTAAGATCAATGTATGTGATAGTCTAAAAAAAACAATGAATAGAGATATATGAAGGGAATTTGGGCGTAGAATTCTGGTATTAATTTTCTATTTAAAGTTTAAACGAAGAAAAAAAATATTAGGTATACCTTTACATAAAAAACAATATTACAATGCAATGAAAACGACAACAAACAGTTGAAAAGTCTTGACTTTTGTCAAACCTCTTTTGTTATATGGATTCAAAACGTATCTTTCTTTTTAAGTTTTTATTTCTATCAGTCATGGTGAACATTACCGTGGTCGCAGCGACCAAGCCTCCCCGTCGCCATGGCAGGTGACACCATAAAAAGGCCACAACCGTAAAAATGCCTTGTTGTCTTACACCGGGCATTACGTATCGATACCGCCATACATTGTGGTGGTGCAAGCCATGGGATATGGCGAGAAAAGGCTATAATATAACCTGACACCTTCAACCACCTAGCGTGATGTCCCGTGCTCAGTCGGGGTCCGCTTAGACCACTTAACATGACCAAATTGATCGTGTGTTAGCAGAAGGTCAGGAGCCAAAATAACCGTAGAGCATATATGAAAAGGGTTGAGTGAAAGATGATATGAGAGAAATGGGAGTGGATAGCTTGATGACGGCTGACCGGGACGTATGGAAAAGGAAGACATGCTGCGCCGACCCCAGATGAACTGGGAGAAGGGCAAGAGGATGATGATATATGAAAAGGGTTATGAATGTCAAAGATGCGAGTGAGGTGAGTAAGGACTCATTTGGCGCTCGGTTCTCTCTGCCTCCGGCATTAGCGTGACGATAGTTATTTTTTTTTTATTTAGCAATTTAAATCCAACTGCTGGGCAAAGGCCTCCCCTGTGACCGCCACTCCTCTCTGCACTATGCCACTTCTTCTTAATTTGGCATGATAAAAAAAAATTAAAAAAAAATTTTTCGTGGCCACGGTCTCTGACCACTCGACTAACGGGCTTGTCAATATATTAGTTTAGTTTAGAACAGTGTTTTTCAACCTGTGGGTCACGACCCCCAGGGGGGTCTCTAAGCCATACTCGG
This sequence comes from Glyphodes perspectalis, assembly GCA_951394215.1. NCBI lineage: Eukaryota > Metazoa > Arthropoda > Insecta > Lepidoptera > Crambidae > Glyphodes > Glyphodes perspectalis. Next base: position 7,169,688 of record OX596227.1, read on the forward strand.
GGTCGCCAAAGGAAAACAGCAAAGTTCTACACACTATTAGTGAGAAACTGTTTTCTGTCTATGACCTAGGGGCCCGAAATTTTTTAACACCTGTTAGGGGGTCGTGTATTCAAACATACATAACATCACGCCCATAATTCAAGTCAAAGGGACAGCATGCCCCTTCAACCACATTCAGCCAGAAATAAAGCCGGGCTGGGCTAGATAAAAAATTGTGAAAAAGCAGTGACAAGTGGCTAACCTGTCGCCTACACAATCACATACCCAAAACCCGATATACCATTAGGTAGTCGCCTTTTACGACATGCTAGGCAAGAACCACAGTTGGCATATTCTTTTCAAGTCCCAGACCAACATAGGACAGTGGGCTAGGTTGAATGAAAAGCTGTAAAAAGGAGTGACAAGTGGCTAGCTCGTCGCCTACTCAGTCACACACCCAAAAGCCCGTAAACCATTAGTCGCTTTGGCACATTCTTTTTTTTTTTCCCAGATCAACATGGGCCAAGTCCCAGACCATGGGACAAAGTATTCAAAAAGGTTGAAAAACACTGGTTTAGAATATTTGGGACAAGGATTGGGCGCATTCCCGCGTTCGCTTGTCCCCCAAACCTCCCTTATTTGTAGGGTAATACCAGCAGTATTGGTCCGCCAGACCTTAGGGGTGAACAGTCATTTTACGAGCACCGTCACTCGGGATTGTGAGGTGATCTGAGCCCAAATTGGTTCTCGGGTGATTCGACTCCGGCCTGTAATTGAATTGTGGTAATCGATTCGTGAATGGCGGTGGCGGCTTAGCGGTGACCTTAAATACGAGGTGTTTGGGTTCATGTACCGTGACTTTTATTTTCAAACATTTATGACGTGATGTATGGGCTAGTTTCAGTGAGAGAATATGTTTAAGAAGGGTTTTCATAAATATTAGACTACATCACATACATTGATCTGACTCCGAGGTAAGTAGCTTAAGCACTTGCGTTACGGATATCAGAATCAACAGTGGTATTACAAATATGTACTTAAATATTGGATATTAACACCCAGACACAGAACAAACGAAAGCATTCGTCATACGAATGTTTGTGATGGGAGGGGATCGAACCCACAACTCTTGGCGCATGGGGCAGGGTCACTACCGAATGCGCCATCGAGATGTAATAATAGTTTAATACGAAAAGTTACAAACCTCAACAAGAAGTTTGTTCAAACCCAAGGATATTTCAAATCTAAGTACGACTTTATATGCTAGCTCGGCGGTGAGGGAAAACATCATTCTAAAACCTGCACGTTCAAAAAACTATACAAAATATGTAACTATGATTTTCGTCTGATGATTGAATTGGATCTTGGTCACAAGTCTACAGTTGTTAGAATGTGCTGGTTATTTTCACAATAATTATCTTCTCTCGCCACTAAACTAATGGTATAATAATACATAGCATCACGCCCATAATCCTCGAAGGGGTAGGCAGAGTCTAAGGGGCAGCATGCCCCTTCAACCACATTTAGCCAAAAATAAAGCCGGGCTGGGTTAAATGGAAAATTGTGAAAAACCAGTCCCAGACAAACATGGTATACTCGTTTATATATTTTTTAATTATTGGTAAGTCCTGAGTTTGAATCAACACTCCTTAAGCTACACACTTCAATATCCTTAGAGATCGCCGTGTGCAAAATGACACCGTTGAGATTCTCAAAACAGGATCACAAATAAAATTACGATAGCTGTGTTGTTACGGCTCACCGCCGTCAAAATAAGCTGGCCCGGTATAGAACCCGTGACCCCTCGACGACTGTTATTTACGACCATCTGTCACTCACATATTAGCCAGTAGGGTTGCTGCAGGAAAAGGGCATTTTTGGAAAACATCGGTTGTGATCAAATCGAGTTGTTTTTTGATTTGTATGTCCCGTGTTGGTCTGGGACTATAAAATAATGTGCCAACTGTGTTCCTTGCCTAGCATATCGTAAAAGGCGACTAATGGTATATGGGGTTTTGGGTATGTGATTGTGTAGGCGACAAGCTAGCCACTTGTCACTTTTTCACAATTTTCCGTCTAACCCAGCCCAGTTTTATTTTTGGCTGAATGAGGTTAAAGGGGACTGCTATCCCTTTGACTCTGCCTACCCCTTCAGGGATTACGGGCAGGACGATAAATTTTTTTTAATGTCTGTTACATTTCTTATCGCCAGCCCAGAAGGATCTATAATTTTTTTTCTTAATAAGAAGAAAATACTTGAAAAATTATTATGTGATTATGTAGGCGACGAGATCGCCATTTGCTCGCTTCTCTAACTGCTTTGTCGCAATTTTTTTCTTAATCTTCTATACTTTGGTGTCATCCCTATATGAATGTGATCCCACGCACCTCAGAGTCCTTCCTTATTCATCAGATCTTGCGTGTACCGAGTACTGACAGCCTGCTCCTATACGCCAATATGACATATGCATGACACATTTACATATAATATATTTCTTTACGTGTGTTCGTCACTGAACTCTCTGGATTTTCAAAATCCAAATATGCATATATGCAAATGAAAAGTGAAATATAAATTAAAAAATATATATTATTTTTATATATTTATTTATTTATTTATTTAGTCCCATGTTGGTCTGGGACTTGGCCCATGTTGATCTGGGACAAAAAAAAAGAATTTGCCAACTGTGGTTCTTGCCTGGCATGTCGTAAAAGGCGACTAATGGTGTATCGGGTTTTAGGTGTGTGATTGTGTGGACGACAGGTTAGCCTTGTCACTGCTTTTTTACAATTTTCCACCTAACCCAGCCCGGCTTTATTTTTGGCTGAATGTGGTTGAAGGGGCCTGCTGCCCTTTCGACTCTGCCTACCCCTTCGGGGATTATGGGCGTGATGTTATGTATGTATGTATTTAGTGAAATTAAGTGAAATGATCGTCATTTATATAGGCTTCAACAAAGCACTTATAAATCGTCAAAACAAATTCAATTTCAACCGGTTCAAATTCTTTCTCGTTAATCCATTTAATATTTTTTTGGTTATATTTACTGTATTAGTATGCCATTTTATATATTGTTTTTCATTTTCTTAAGTGATAAATGATTATTCGTTAATCATTAGTTATTTTTCTCATTTATATATTCCCTATTCCATTTAGCCGCAAAGTGACATTGACTGACAAATATCCAATATTAGCAAGTTGCTTATATCTAGTACACACACAAATTTTCCCGTTGGTCCTATCCTTTCAGATCAAAATGGAAAACTGACTGGACTATTACTATCATCCCCAAGCTTCTAACCGCCCTATCTCGGATAATTTTAATATCAGCGAAAAAATAAACAGGGCATTTCTTTATAAAATCTGATGCTCTACAACTTTTATTTAAACCTTTTTTTTCTACTACTTACCGTTTTCCCAAAATTTCAAAAACAAATACTTTTTTTTTTTTCAAATGTTCTCGGGGGTGATTTTACAAAAAACTTTCACAGTTCGTTTTTAAATCTTTCAAAGTAACTTATATCAAAAATTCAAGTATTTACCTTAAATTCGTATTTAAAGGTCTATTTTCTTGGACTATTACTTAAAAAATCAAACTATTCCCTAAATTATCCAATTTGTTCCCCTACGAAAGGTACAGACGAATAAAACGTGTCTTGCGGCCCCCGATGTAAACATGTTTATGAGTTGGCCCGGGACTCGGCTCTTAACGGGACACGGGACACGAGACACGCGTCTAGGCAGTCACCTTATTCGAAAATAGCACCAACCTTCATAGCAGGTTGGGACCTAAAAATGTGCTTACTGTTTCGTGCCTAGCATGTTATGTCGTGAAAGGCGACAAATGGTATATCTAATACTAGCTGACACGGCGCACTTCGTAACGCCCCATTCTCGGATGTTCAATACCCATTTTTTCTTTTCCGTGCAACTTTTTTATTTTTTTCTTTCATAAGAACCTTCATCTGTTAATAACAAACACAACTAAAAAAGAATTAGCGAAATCGGTTCAGCTGTTCTCGAGATTTGCGCTTAGCAACACATTCAGCGATTAATTTTTGTAGATGTGGTATGTCTTTTTCGTAATTTTCCATCAAACCCATTCGAAGCTGTTAATTCCCTTAATTTTGTTTACCTCTTCGGGGATTGCGGGCTTGACGATATCTATTACCTATATGTTAATACGTGAAGCATTTTTGTACCCCTTTTTACAAACATTCCGCGGACGGAGGAGTGCAATTCGGCACAGTTGAAGTTTATATGGAAAGCTAATATTTTAATAAATATTGCGTTAGAAATTTATAAAAAAATTTAATGAATTATGGTCGAATTTCAACCACTTGGCGACCACTAGTTCCTAGTATTGTGTCCCGTGCTTAGTCGGGTCCGATTAAACTAGTTTAGTAAATACATTGAATTGACTACCTATCTGAACTTAGGATACTAAACAAATTGTATCAATAGTTATTTGAATACACGTCTCCGTATAATATTTTCCTACACCGCTGATCAATTGATACAAATCCGTATTTTAGATTTAAAATTTTCAAATTTCGACTTTGGTATTCCAACCTAACCAATTTCAAATCGGAATTTTGTACCATTAGCTATGGAATTTGGATTTTTTTAAATTTCTGAGGCATGTGGCATGATGAACCAGATCTCCTCGCGTATGAGACGTATGTCGTGACCATTAGCCACCCACCACTTCTTACCCAGTCATGATCATACAAAAAAACACTTTTTCTTACTGAACACTTAGCGAGGGTAATCGCATTTTCAGCCATAAACTGAACTTGGCCCGCCCACTGCCCGACCCGTCGCGGATCGGCAATTATTTCCAGAGGTATCAAATAATATTTTATGGTGTTTCTTATAGTGATGTGCAGGTGGACGCACATTCGAATTTACTTTGTGTTTATTTGAATTTCTGGATTTTTTGTAAACGTGCCCCGTGTTGGTCCGGGACTATAAAAGAATTTGCCAACTGTGTTTCCTGCCTAGCATGTCGTAAAAGACGACTATGCGACTAATAATATATCAGGTTTTGGGTATGTGATTGTGTAGGCGACAAGCTAGCCACTTGTCACTACTTTTTTACAATTTTCCATCTAACCCAGCCCAGTTTTATTTTTGGCTGAATGTGGTTAAAGGGGCCTGCTGCCCCTTTGACTCTCCCTACCCCTTAGGGGATTACGGACGTGATGTTTATGTTACGTTACAAATTAAGTAAACGCTCGCTACGATGTCAAATCGCAATTTAACTAACAATTAGTTAGTAACAATGTGCTTAGCGTAACATAACATCCTTTTGAGAAATTTCACTTGAGAAAACAATGAAATGTTTATCCATTTTCAGTAAATGCATAGCTGGACTACGTATTTAATTAAATTTACATTGTACTAGCTTCTGCCCGCGGCTTTCCTCGCTGAGTACATCGATAAAACATAGCCTATATGTTATTCGGGTGTATAAGCTATATTATTGTAAAATTTCGTTAAATTCCATTCAGTAGTTTTTGCGTGAAAGAGTAACAAACATCCATACATCCTCACAAACTTTCGCGTTTATAATATTAGTAGGATATAATATATTATATTAATTTAAGATTTACCAACGTTTGATAACATCAACACTTAAAATACTTAACATTTATAGATGTCAAAAGTTAAATGTTACAAACAATTACAAAATTAAAAATGTCTTTATTTATGTAGGCTTCAAGAAAGCACTTATAAATCGTCAAATTTACATAGGTGATCCTTAAAGCTACATGAATCTACCACCGGTTTGGATTCTACCGAAAAAAAAAGGCAAGAAACTCGATAGTTACTCTTTTCAGCGTCAAAGTATTCATTTTACAATTTTCCTTGAGGTCTAGACCAACTCATACCATTAATGTCCGTTGGAGGTACGATAATTACGATTAAATAAACATAATCAGATTGGTATTGATATTGTACCAAGCCATAAATCTATACTTATAATAAATCTGTAGAGAGGTCAATTCTGTACATGAAATATATTTTCAAAATAACTATCAGGGGGTGATTAGTGATCGATACTGATCCCAAAAATGCAATCAGTAAAATTTTTGTCTGTCTGTCTGTCTGTATGTTCCTTATAGAAACAAAAACTACTCGACGGATTCTAACGAAACTTGGTACAATTATTCTTCATACTCCTGGGCAGGTTATAGTATACTTTTCATCACGCTACAATCAATAGGAGCAGAGTAGTGAAGGGAAATGTTGGGAAAACGGGAGAAGTTACTCCATTTTTTAAGCTTTCGTCGCGTGTGCAGCCTTAATGGTTAAAGTTACATAGAAATCATGTATGATGGAAATAATCTTTATAATATTAACCATAAACGCGGGTGACACCGCTGGCACAGCTAGTAGCAATTAAGACATCTGGCAGGTAATATTCTTGATGTATCTAAGTGAAATAAATAAATAAGTATTAGACAAGTAATAAAATGTCTTATACACTAGTGTTACAGATATCAGAATCAACAGTAATATTGTTATTACAAACAACCATATAGGTACTTAAATATGTATACCCAAACACAGAACAAAAACAGCGGTTAGAGCGGTGGTAGCTCAATGGTAAGGATACGCGCCTCTTAACCGAGGAGTGCGGGTTCAAACCCAGGCACGTACCTCTGGATTTTTCAAATATATGTACGTATTTATACCACTAGCTGGACGGTGAGGGAAAACATCGTGATGAAACCTGCTAATTCAAACAACTTTGGATTTTTAACCATGATCCAAAAATTGTCTGGTACCCCTGGGTTACGAAGGTCAGTTCGGCAGTCGCTTCAATGTTATTACTAGACTCGCTAAATCCTGGATCATATAATGTTCTGAGTGGTTATCGCACCTGCAATACTTGGTGCATAGGACGGCTCACTACCGAATGCGCCAGTCAAATGTTAATGTTCGTTTTTACAAACACATACACATAGCATCACGCCCATAATCCCCGAAGGAGTAGGCAGAGTCAAAGGAGCAGGCCCTTTTAACCCCATTCACCCAAAAATAAAACTGGGCTGGGTTAGATGGAAAATAGTGGAACAGCAGTGACAAGTGGCTAGCTCGTCGCCTACACAATAAATAAAATCAATATCCGACTACATCACATACATTGATCTGACTCCGAGCTAAGTAGCTTAAGCACTTGTGTTACAGATATCAGAATCAACAATGGTATTACAAATATATACTTAAATATTAGATATTAACACCCAGACACAGAACAAACACAAGTATTCATGATTCGAATATTTGTCCTGGGTGGGGATCGAACCCACAGCTTGGTGCATGGGGCAGAGTTACTACCGAATAACCCATCGAGCTTGTCAAATCACCCAAAACCCCAAACGTTAGTTTTTAGTTTTCTCCTAATCTTTTCCCCCACACCCCATCCCTACCCTCATACTCTAACTCGCTACACGCAATTCGCTTGAGTGATACCTACTTCTCGTTTTATTGGTACTTTATATTTGAAGTATGACTCCAGTAAACATGTTATTAGAGTTACAAACCCCATTTAAATGGCCCACGTAAGGTCTGATGTGAAGATATATGGCATAGGCTGAGTAAAATACATGTTGGGCAGTAAAGGGATTATTGGTACGTTATTTTTGTGGTACTGTCAGTTTTGGTGAATGGTTCAGAGTTTAAGAGCTATTAGAAGTGGTTGGTTATTGATAAAAAATAATAATAAATTCTCCAGGCCGACACACCAATTCACTAGTCCCAAACTAAGCTTATGCTTGTGCTATGGGTACTAGGTGAATGGATAGACATACTTAAATACGTTTATAAACATCCATGACTCGGGTATGTTCATGTTCATCATACGAAACATTTGCCCTTAGCGGGATTCGAACCCGCGACCTTGGGTTGCGTGGCCAGGGTGTCTGACCAGTCGACCTATGGGTCAGTCAATTATTAAGATGTTTTAATATTAAATGAAGTTGAGCTGGGTTCATTGGAAGGTTGGGAAAAAGTAGTGACAAGTGGCTAGCTCGTCGCTTACATGATCACACACTCAATCTTCCTTCTACTATATGATAGGCAAAAATACAGTTATTTTAAAGTACATTATTTTTGAGTAGGTACCATACTAATATGGGGCATCGAACCAACATGGGTTGGGCGAGATATTTTTTAAATAAAAGTACTTAGGTACATATTTGTGGCGACTCAGACCTTTTTCTATTGATCTGAGTGTGGCGAGCAGTGGTACGCGCGCCTCTAAACCGAGAAACGCGGGTTCAAACCCGGGCACATACAAAACATCGTGATGAAACCTGCAAATTCAAACAACTTTGGATTTGTAACCATGATCCAAAAATTGTCTGGTTCCCCCTGGGTTACGAAGGTCAGATCGGCAGTCGCTTCAATGTAATTACCAGACTCGCTAAATCCTGGATCGTGGTCTAAGCGGATCCCGTCTAAGCACGGGACATTTTTTATGTCCCGTGCTTAGACAGGAAAATAAATAAAATTGTGGCATAATGCCAGTGCAACATCGTACGGAAACCTGCACATACATACATAACATAACTAACTAACTAACTAACTAAACTTCACGCCACTTCCCTAGCGGGGTAGGCAGAGAGAACCGAACGCCATATGGCACGATCCTTACACACCTCACTCGCCTCTTCAACATTCATAATCCTTAGTCCTTAATCCAACATACATAACATCACGCCCATAATCCCCTAAGGGGTAGGCAGAGTCAAAGGGACAGCATGCCCCTATAACCACATTCAGCCAAAAATAAAACTAGGCTGAGCTAGACAGAAAATTGTGATAAAGTAGTGACAAGTGGCTAGCTTGTCGCCTACATAATCACACACCCAAACCCGATATACCTGCGAATTCTAGTATTGAATTTGTAACTTAAATCTGATGCTAGATATTTTTGAGATTCTCGGTGTAAATTGGAGCCTATTGTTAAGCTTCTGTTGTCCGTCTGTCTGTCTGTTTCTGGTTAACCATGAAAGGTATCTGTAATTATCACAAATTTTGCATGTCTCTCAATATATTTTTTGGGCTGAATGTGATTTAAGAGACTTCGTTCTTTAGGTTCTGCATACCAAATTCAGGGATTGCAAGCTTGATAGCAACATAAAGTGTTTGCTGTTTAAGTTTTACCGGTATAAAAAAAGGAAAAAAAAAAGCATTGTTTTTTGAAACAAGTGTAGCCGCCCCTGTGATAAATAATGTAGTCACCGTAGCCTGTAGGCGTTTTGCAATACAGAGCGCATTTCGCACAGTAAAAACTCTTTTCTCTCTATCATAGTAGATGACAAGAACGCCATATTTGAAGAAAACTACCCAAATGTCAATAAGAAAAATATGGAAGTTGGCAACAAAAGGTATTTGTACGTGTTTTACAATAAATGTTTAGCTTTTAAATGAAATAGCATATCAAACATTATATTAACTGGACATTGTGAGTACATATTAAAACTAGTCCCATGTTAAATATAATGTGCCAACCACGGACTCGTAAAAAAAGAAGGACTCCGCGCCACTTACAACACGATGAAGCTCCACAGGTGCTCCAACTTGACACGCAAGTTACGTCACACATTGACATAATAAGTGCTTCAAATGATAGATATCCGATATCTGGTATCCCTATGTAAGCGACAAGCTAGCCACTTGTCACTACTTTTTCACATTTTTCCGTCTAACCTAGCCCAGTTTTATTTTTGGCTGAATGTGGTTAAAGGGGCATGATGCCACTTTGACTCTGCCTACCCTTTCGAGGATTATGCTATGATATGACAGCGTGGAGTCCTCCTTTTTTTACTAGTCCATGATGCCAACTGTGTTCCTGTTTGTCACAAAATGATTTGAAATCTTTTCAGGCATGGCAAAAAATCGGATAAAGAAACTCAGTCTCCAGTTTTGAAGGTGTTCAAAGAAATGATTCAGAGGGAAAATAAGTGAGTATATAGTGTTAATATAATAATAATAATAAATGAATACTCCAGACTGACACACCAATTCTCTAGTTCCAAACTAAGCTTATGCTTGTGCTATGGATACTAGGTGAACGGATAGACGTACTTAAATTAATACGTTTATAAACATCCATGACTCGAGTACAAATGTCTATGTTCATCATACAAAACATTTGCCCCTAGCGGGATTCGAACCCGCGACCCTTGGATTCGTGGCCAGGGTCTCTGACCACTCGACCAACGGGTCAACATCGAAGTTACGATATTTAATCGCTGAATTACGGCTTTGAATGCCGGAGTTATGAAATTTTTGAGTTCTGGATAGCATAATGTACCTTAAAGTAAAGAAATCATCTTTAGACTGATTCTATAAAATCCTTAATCCTATTTTTGGTCAAGTCATGATAGGGTAACAACAGGAATATTTTATATTTCTTTCTATCTCTTCAGGGATCCTGAAAAAGCAAATTTGCTGAAAGAGAAACACGAGAATAGAAAGAGAAGACAATATTCTGGGTCCAGATCCAAATCAGATCGGAATCAGGCAAGCATTAGTGATTTTCAACATAATTAAAAGAACATTGTTCTGGGGCGGAAAAATAATGTTCCAACTGTGGTCCTTGGTTTGTATGTCGTAAAAGGCGACTAATTGTAGATTGAGTCTGTGATTGTGTAGACGACGAGCTCGCCACTTGCCACTACTTTTCGTAATTTCTTATTTCATATAACTCACTTCATTTTTAGGCTAAATATATAATAAAAAAATTAATATCCGACTACATCACATATAGATCTGACTCCGAGGTAAGTAGCTTAAGCGCTTGTGTTACGGGTATCAGAAACAACGGTGGTATTACAAATATATACTTAAATGTTGGATATTATCACCCAGACACAGAACAAACACAAGTATTCATCATACGAATGTTTTTCCTGGGTGGGAATCGAAACCACAACTCTAGGCGCATGGGGCAGGGTCACTACCGAATGCGCCATTAAGCCAGTCAATGTGACCAAATGAGTTTTTCACTTTCCTTTTTCTGTACGGTGTTTACATCTCAGTTCTATTGTGATATTTTTCAGAGGTCCTGTGATTCTAGCAGCTCTGAGAAGCATAGACGCAATGTGCAGTACAAAATAGGAGTGGGGCTGCAGGACCAGAGGATCAAGGACTACAACCAGACCAGGAGTCAGAGCCTCGTGAGTAGACTTGTGGGAGATAAAACTATTTTTTAACTAAACTTCACGCCACTTCCCTAGCTGGTAGGCAGGAAGAATCCTTGATCTCACTTGCTTCTTCAACATTCATACAACATACACAAGTAAAATCAATTCTGCAAACATTCTTTTTTGAGATGAAGCTTTTATGTAAGTGCTATGAGTACTTGCCCCATGACAGGCCCGTTGGTCGAGTGGTCAGAGATCCTGGCCACGAAACCGAGGGTCGCGGGTTCGAATCCCGCTAGGGGCAAATGTTTCGTGTGATGAACGTGGACATTTGTACTCGAGTCATGGAGGTTTATAAACATATTTAAGTATGTCTATCCGTTCACCTAGTATCCATAGCACAAGCATTAGCTTAGTTTGGAACTAGGGAATTGGTGTGCCAGTCTGAAGAATTTATTATTTTATTTATTATTTACTAGAAAACGAAAAGATATCTCACCCCATGTTGGTCTGGGACTTTAAAACAACAGTGTTCCCCGCAATGTAATAATATGTCCTCAGGCGGCTAACTCTTTATTATGAGGTTGAGTTTGAGATTATTTGGGTGATTAGTAAGCCATTCGTTCACAATTTCCCATCAAACGCTTATCGCTGTTTGGATTCTCCTACCACTTCGAGGATTGCTTCGTTAAAAAATACCACTCTTTAAGACAAGACAATACAACAAATAACTCTGTTTATCACTCGAAAATTTGCCTTTAGCGGGATTTAAACTGAAATCAGCGGATTTGATGAAATGAAATGAAATCAAATGAAATGAAATGAAATTGTCTTTATTTACGTAGGCTTAAAAAAAGCACTCATAAATCGTCAGAATAAGATCAATATCTACCGGTTCAAAAAGTAGATTCTACCGAGAAGAAACCGGCAAGAAACTCGATAGGTACTCTTTTAAAATGCCAAGTCTATTATTACAATTTATACGTGAATGTAAATTGAGCAGTGCAGGCGAACACCCTTTCTGGGTCTAACCATATATTCTTATCATTTAAATAGTCTTCTATCTTGTAGTAGCCCTTTTTAATCAAACAATTTTTAACATATAATTTAAACTTATGTACAGGTAAATCAATGAGATTTTGAGGTAACATATTGAATATTTTTATACTTAACCCAATGAAAGAATTACCACTCTTATTAAGTCTGTGATTTGGAACAGCAAGTCTGTGTCTATTTCTAGTATTAAAAGAATGAGTATCTGATTTTTTTGGGAATATCTGAATGTTCTTGTAAACATACATGATACAATCTAAAATGTATTGTGACGCTAGTGTTAAAATATTGATTTCTTTAAACAGTTCTCTGAGTGAATCACATTTCCTGTGGTTTCGTGGTCAGCCTCTTTAGTGTAAGCGATTCCATCATATAACTTGCTTATGACTTCTTCCAGCCATTCCAAGGTGATAAAAAAGACAGCTGGTGGTTTTGGGTAAGGTTAAATAGTTATTTTCTGTGATATGATAATTTGTTTTCAATAATGAGGATAGAAATGCTTTAAATTTTTATTTTTTATTTTTAGGGCGATACGGAGAAAAAGAAGTCTGAAGACTCGTGCTCTTGTGTCTCTTGCGCGTAAGTGTTATTGACTTCAATCCAATCTCTCAAATATGTATAACTAGCTGTGCCAGCGGTGTCACCCGCGTTTATGGTTAATATTATAAAGACTATTTCCGTCATACATGATTTCTATGTAACTTTAACCATTAAGGCTGCATACGCGACGGAAGCTTAAAAAATGGAGTAACTTCTCCCGTTTTCCCAACATTTCCCTTCACTACTCTGCTCCTATTGATTGTAGCGTGATGAAAAGTATACTATAACCTGCCCAGGAGTATGAAGAATAATTGTACCAAGTTTCGTTAAAATCCGTCGAGTAGTTTTTGTTTCTATAAGGAACATACAGACAGACAGACAAAAATTTTACTGATTGCATTTTTGGCATCAGTATCGATCACTAATCACCCCCTGATAGTTATTTTGAAAAAATATTTCATGTACAGAATTGACCTCTCTACAGATTTATTATAAGTATAGATATTCGGGTTGTTCTACTTTTAAGGTCTTTACCATGAAAAAAAATTAAAAAAGCTATTTCATATATTTTATGTGACTGCACCGTAGGAAAATTACCATATATTCGGTATTTGTTGACCGGCAGCTCAGTTTTTTAATAAAACTTATTATTTTTTGCCGAATACTAGATTCATATGGAAAAATATGTATACTTCGTAACGAAATTCAATTAGTTAAATCTAGCATAAATTAAAACAAATTTAAATAGATGTTTGCAATTTATTAACTCAAACTCTCAACTTTAATCAGTCTTAGACATTTAGTATTTATTATCAAGAAACAGTTCTAAATAAATGTGATAGTTTGTCTCTTTCGTCACATTTTCACCTTGAAATTATGCATAAATCAATTATGTTACTCATTTATAATTATTAATTGAAAGGGCAGTATTATATATTAAAACTCAAGTATTGCACGATATAAAATGAGTTACGAAAAGGGTTAATACTCGTATTTTCCTTACTTATGAGCAATCATTATTAGGGGACAAGATCAAACCCATCGTTACGAAAGAGACATAAAAGTAACGAAGTAGACATTTTACAATTAACAATCAATCTTACTTAAAAACTAATGAGTATCTCAGCCTTTTTTTTTACAATCATAATCAAAACTTGCTTATTAATAAAATCAAGAACTAAAAATATAAGAAAAATTGTCATACATCAAAATAAACAAAGAGTATTAAGGTAAAATAATCACATTTCAAAAACTTCGTCCACTGAATCACCAAATACAAAATTCGTGTACCTTTCTTAACAACCTGAGGTTTTTCTAATATTCGTAAAATCTAATCCAAATGCACAAAAGATACATATTTTTTGTCATCTCAAAAATATAACTTTGGTCTCAAAATCATCAAACTCGCTGTCTACCAACCCTACATAATTGTACTGTTTTGTTTTTGCGTTAAATTTTTTATAACAATATAAGTCCCAATGGATAAGTTTCTGGGGTGAATGTTAGTTTTGTCTAGGCTGGTGCCACTACTATTCACATTTTTTGTGTTTTTTTTTCGCGTAAAGCAGCCAATGGTTTATCATCTGAACCATCACAGGAGTCATAAACTCTGTTAAACATTTGGCCTCTTCTTCCACTGGATATGTTTGATAGAGTAGGACCAGCCTCTACAAAATTAACATCAAAAGTATCTAAAGGTGTAGGACTGTCCTTCTTGTTTACAGCACTTTCTATTAAGGCTTCTCGGTCAATAAGAAATTTGTGCGATTTATTAGGGACACAAGAACAAAACCTGATTATCTCTCCATTGCTACAAAAACAGCTCTGGTCACTGTAGATTATTTGTCCTCGAGAATTAGAAAATAAATAACGTAAACGCATAGTGCCTGGCCCTGGCATTTCCCTAGATATTTGATCTATTTCATCTTGACTGATTTCAAATATCTTCACGGATGTTGCATCTTTCAAAAAATCGTAAAACTGAGTCAGATTTATTATATCATTCTTATGAGCAACTAGCCTATCGGCCGTTCTTTTGCTATGGCCTTCAATGCTATCAGCAGCACCATTACCGTGTCCAGACTCAAAATATGACCATGTTACATTTTTAAAATCAAAAAACTTGGTTGTTGTCAAATAAAAATTGTGTTTTTGTCTATCATTTATTTCATTCATTAGCGTTATATTTTTATCATAACGATCTCTTGCCTTCTGTAAATACTCTTCATATTTTTCCTTATCTTCTTTTTTTTCAACCTGCAACGACATTGTCTTTCAGCTGCATCGTTCATTTATTTACGTACTTTATATTTCTGAAAGAAATTGCATTGTAACGCCAGGCCAGTGACTAGATGGGTGACCGTTTCATACGAGCCACAAGCTTACCACTCGTTAATAGCGTCGGCAAAGCGAAGTTAGATATGGTTATATCATAAAAATGGTTATCTGTGTCGGGAGCTGATTGGCCCACCGTGACAGTAGGTATTCCTACATTTTAATATATTATTCAAATAATATAAAGCAAACAAATATGTACCTCTAAATATAGCAAGTCTCGTATATGTATGATGAAATAATAAATGAAATAAAACCTTAAAACGTAACCTTCGTCACTCTCATGTCTCCATCGTCACATTCTACCTGTGCCGAAGGATACGTGTGACGAAGTATACAATTTTTCAACAAGACCGTTACTAATCGACAGCAGCAATCGTTTATATCGAAAACTTAATTTTATCGTAAAGATTACATAAGGACAAAAAATATTTACAATGAAATAATTTAAAATTCGAGAAATACATACCTGAAAACGCTGTGACTAAGGATACCCTCAAAAAACACACGCCGCCGGTCTTCGTGCTTGGTGTGAAAGAAATGACAAGCTGTCAATGTCAATCACGTGATTTGGGATTCATTCTATGATCTATGGTCTTTGATGTTTCATTTCACCAAAAAATGAGAGCCTTTCAAGTATTTAATAAAAAAATATTGGTAGTATTTGGTCATCGTGACGATGGATACTCAAATTTTAGGGAAAATATTTCGTAACGCCCAAAAAAAAAAAATTGTACAAGTATATAAAATTTTACTTTGTTTTTACTATACTGACCAATTTATCTCTCTTATTGTAAATAAATTATGTCGCTTCAATACGTATTTTGAGTAATAATAATAATAGTTTCAAGGAACATCTAACGGGGACATGCCGTTTTAGCTTTGCTTAAAAGTTTGACGTCATTTTTATAACATAAATGTATTTAATTTTAAAGTCAATTTAAGTATATTATATAAAGATAGTTGTATTAACTTTATTTAAATAAAATAAATGCTAATTTCGTTATTGGGTTTAAAGTATTTAATCGTTTTTTTTTCGTTATTTTGGGACAACCTAAATTTTATAGAGGACTATAAAAGTAGAACCACCCATTCACAACAAATGTCCTATATTGGAATGGATAATAATTGTCTTTTTATTGTCAGAGAAGAGTTTGAAAGAATATTTTAAATATTTGATCTGGGATTATTTTATCTTTGCATAAATAATATGACTGTATTGAATCTTTATAATAATATGATTGATGAGTTAATTGTTACTTTTTTTTGTAGATTTTGATGGTTTTAAAGAGTTTTCTTGAATCTTACACATAAATAGGACATAAATAGGACATGATACCTTATTATCTAATTTAAAATAAACATAAAAGTGAAAGTAAAACGGTATAAATTCTTGCTCTCCCTGATCAGTTTTTGGTCTTTTTCAGTCTCAAAAGGATCGTCAACTCAGAATACACTTGCATAGCCTGCCTCGGAGTGCTGTTCCTCGTATCCGTCCTCGTAGCCTTCATGCTCCTCTTCAGAACAGTTCCCGTCGTGATTAAGGAGAAGAACATGTCCAAAAAACCCAGGGACATGAACAGCGAGGTGCTGAAGAAGAAGATTGAGATGCTCCAGCGAGGGTACGGAGACGAGACGGCGTTTGGCGATGGAGGGAAAGACAGGTTTGAATTTTTTGAGCATTTGGCTAGTACCATATTGGTCTGGGACTTAAAAAGAATGTGCCAACTGTGTTTCTTGCCTAGCATGTCGTAAGAGACGACTAATGGTGTATCGAGTTTTGGATGTGTGATTGTGTAGGCGACAGGTTAGCGAATTGTCACTACTTTTTCACAATTTTCCATCTTACCCAGCCCAGTTTAATTATTTGGCTGAACGTGGTTAAGTATTCTAGCTGCCTTTTAACTCTGTCTACCCCTTGAGATATTACGGGCGTGATGTTATGTATGTATGAATTAATCATTAAATACCGTACAGTTACTTATATGCTCATGTTGGTCTGATCCGTGACTTAATGTAAGTTATATCAAACTTTATACTACAAACGCCGACTCGTTGATAAAGTGTCGCATAAGGGTCCTCTGATATTCTTCAGTAATAATTGTCTTATCATGATGTAACCAATACTAGAGCGGTGGTAGCTCAATGGTAAGTACACGCGCCTCTTAACCGAGGAGTGCGGGTTCAAACCCGGCACGTACCTCTGGATTTTTCAAATCTACGTACGTATTTATACCACTAGCTCGTCGGTGAGGGAGAACATCGTGATGAAAGCTGCAAATTCAAACAACTTTGGATTTGTAACCATGATCCAAAAATTGTCTGGTTCCCCAACTTAGGGTTACGAAGGTGAGATCGGCAGTCGCTTCAATGTAATTACCAGACTCGCTAAGTCCTGGATCATGGTCTAAGCGGACCCCGTCTTAACACGGACATAACGCTAGGAAGATGATGAATGTAACCAATACTAATAATTCATATAACATTGCAGGCGTCTCTGGGATGACACAATGACGAGACATTTGAGCAGTCTAACAGGAATCCGTGGGAATGGTTTGTATATTTCATCCTGTAGTTGACGTTGCGATTCCATGAGGGAGTATGCCGGATGATAAAATGTTTTATTGACAAGTTGCTTTATTATATTTTCACAGATTTCGATGATGGCAGCTATCGGGAAGCAGTAAGTGATAGTTTTATATTTGCTTTGAAATTAATAACTACATGTGCAATAATAAAATATTTTAGGAAAATAATACAATATAATAATGTCCTCCTAAATGATATCGGTCACGGCGCCCAAACGAGGATTAGCCAACTGCGCAGGAGATATTATAGTGCACAAGTGTATGCGAAAACTCAGGTGCACTCTATGTTCCTTCACACTCATAGTCCGATGAGACGGCAGTTCGATATGACCGGAGGGAGGCCAGCCGCAGGACTAACGGCTTAACGTGCTTTCCGAGGCACACCACGGACTAGTAAAAAAAGAAGGACTTAGCGCCACTAACTAGACATTGAAGCACCAACTTGACTTGCAACTTACCTCACACATTGTCATAACCGCTCCAAATGACAGATTTCCGATATCTGGGATCTAAAAGAATCTTACTCACACATGCATAAACGTGGCTTCTGTCTTATGTTAAGTAAAGATTACTAATGACAATGGACCGGAAGCATTCACCCGGTCCGACTTACACTTGGCCGTTTTTCTATATCCTCTATAGTCTCTGGTCCCATCTATCGCAGCAAAGACAACAAAATAAGGCCCCATAAACAACGGCGCAGACTTACGGCTCCCCGGGCGCCGAGCCTTTGACGTCTAGTTTGGGGACGCATTTTTATCAATCAGGCGTTTTTTTGGGTACCTACTATGGTTCGCGAAGGGACGAGACATTTTGTGGTTTTTTTTTTTTAAACTAACTGCAAAGGCATTGGTTTAATCGTACTACTATTATAAAGAGGAAAGTTTCTATTGTTTGTTTGTATCGAATAGGCTTCGAAACCTCTCGACTGATTTGAAAAATTATTTTACCAATGGAAAGCTACTTCATCAGCGAGTAACATAGGCTATATTTTATCCCCGTATTCTTACGGGAACGGTAGATGCGGGTGAAATCGCGGGGCGTTGCTAGTATTTTATATTTTAACTAGCAAAAGCTAGCGTCTCCGCCAGCGTGGTGTCTTAATTATTTTCGACACCTTCAACATAGCTGATCTACACACAAATTTAACAAATAAAATACCTACCTAAACCTTCCTAAATAATCACTCCATCTTTTGGTGAAAATCCGTGTAGTAGTTTTAGAGTTTATCGCGAACAGACAGACAGACAGACGCAGCGAAGGTCTTTATTTTATAATATGTAGTGATAGTTCAATTGTTTTTTTTCGTATGTTCTAGAATGTATGTATGTAAGGATCGTGCCTTATAGCGTACGGTTCTCTCTGCCTACCCCACTAGGGAAGTGGCGTGAAGTTTAGTTAGTTAGTTTTATGTATGTAGTATTTAAACTTTATTATGATGAATGAGGCAGTAATAATATAAATATTGTGGTCCGGTAAACAAGGAAAAAGACACATATTATTTTACCTTTGCTTAAAACGTACCAACTGTATTCCTTGCCTAGCATGTTGTAAAAGGCAACTAATGGTGTCAGTAGTAAGTGATTGGGTAGGCGACGAGCCAGCCACAAAATTGTGAAGATGCAGTGACAGAAGTTTCTCAATTTTCCTCTAACCCAGACCAGTTTTGTTTTCTCTGAAAGTGACTAAACGGGTTAACTGCAACTTTGACTGTGCCTACCCCCTGGAGATTAATTTCCAAAAGGGTAGGCAGAGTCAGAGTCATCGTCATGACGACGTGAGCACACATTACGTAATTTGGAGGAAGTATTTCACTTCTTGGTACCTACGTTTTTAACCGACTTCAAAAAAAAGGAGGAGGTTCTCAATTCGACTGTTTTTTTTTGTATGTATGTTGTTACTCGATATCTCTGAGAATTGTAAACCGATTTTCAAAACTCTTTTTTAAAATCACTTCGACGACTGTTCGACTTTCAATAGTAATTCCTCTCAAGTGCGGTTGACACAAAGCCAGGTTTTATACGATATCCGCGCCTATGGCATTGATACCGAATAACTCTCACTTAGAGAATCGAGAGGTGAGGTAGAGTTATATAGACAGGCACTTTGGTCGAGTGGTCAGATACCCTGGCCGGGAAATCAAGTGTTGCAGGTTCGAATCTCGCTAGGAGCAAATGTGTGGTGAACATGGACATTTGTACTCGAGTCATGGATGTTTATAAACGTGTTCAAGTATATTACCTCGTATCTATAACAAATGCTAGCTGACCCAACGAACTTCGTTCCGCCTAACAGTCAATGACACATAATCGGGTTAAATAAATTGAGATGTAAGCTATCCTATCTTTCAAGTTGGATCAAACTGCACACGGTGTGCAAATTTGATTAAAATCGGTTAAGTAGTTTCGGAGTCCATCGCGGACAAACAACGTGACGCGTAATTTATATAAATTATGATAGTTAGTTTGGAATTAGGGAAACGGTGTGTCGGTCTGGAGAATTTATCATTACATACATACATACCCCAAAGGGGAGGGCAAGGAGGTCCTTAAACCAGATTTAACCAAAAACCGAGTTGGGTTAGATGGAAAATTGTGTAAGCAGACAAGAGATTAGCTCGTCACCTACATAATCACAAGCCCAATGCACTTAACCCAATAACAAAGTCGCTTTTTACGGCATGATAAGGCAAGGAACACAGATGCTACATTGTTTTCGAGACGCAGGCCAACATTGGACAATTTATCTGCTAAGCACATAAGAGTTTATGTTGAAGCTGGGCCCGCGGTTTCACCCGCGTTTATGGTAATATTATATAGCCTATATTGTTTTTCGATAAATGGGCTATCTAACACTGAAATAATTTTATAAATCGGACCAGCAGTTCTTGAGATTAGCGCGTTCAAGCAAACAAACTCTTCAGCTTTATAATATTAGTAAATGTAGATTAACTCGAACAAGCTTGGTTCGGACTTACCCCTTCAGGGTACTACGTATGCGGTTATTGTGTACAAATTCGCGACTAGTCTGTGCGACTAGTCGACAAAGGGCCGGCCGCGCAAACAATGCGGTCCCGTGGCGGTCTGTAGATTAAAAACGGGCATTACCGCCCTGAGAGATTACGGCAGTGGCGGGCTAGCGAGATCATTGACAGTGAGGCAATAATAAATATCAGACTACATCACATACATTGATCTGACTCCGAGGTAAGTGGCTTAAGCACTTGTGTCACGGATATCAGATTGAACAGTGGTATTACAAATATATACTTAAATATTGGATATTAACACCCAGATTCAGAACAAACACAAGTATTCATCACACTAATGTTTGTCCTGGGTAGGTATCAAACCTACAACTCTTGGCGCATAGGGTAAGGCACTACCAAATGCGCCATCGGGCCAGTGAAATAGTTTTTATACCATGTTATATTTTGACTATTTGTCCCATGTTAGTCTGTCTGGGACTTAAAAATAATGTGCCAACTGTGTTCCTTGCCTAGCATGTCGTAAAAGGCGACTAATGGTATATCGGGTTTTGGTTATGTGATTGTGTAGGCGACGAGCTAGCCACTTGTCACTACTTTTTCACAATGTTCCATCTAACCCAGACCAGTTTTATTATTGGCTGAACGTGGTCAAACGGGCTTGTTGCCCCTTTGTCTCTGCTTACCCCTTCGGGGATTGCGAGCGTGATGTTTGGTAGTTTTGTATTTTGACTAAATATTTTTTTAAGTCATACCCTACTTTAACCACATGCACTTCGCTTGCCACAAGGTAATTTAGTCCCGTTAGTATTATTCTTAGGTGTAGTGCTGTTCCAAGATAAATTGGCTCACTGTTAACTTTCAACCACTGTGCCATGGGGTTGTGCGGTAACTTTTTAGGTGTAGCTGTAGCGAAAAGATAGATTAGTTTGTTGCGGACCGTGACGTCGTCGTCTGCCGCGACAGGCTGGGAGGTGATAGGATTCTAAGATTAAAATGCGTAGCCTGAATGTCTGCGGTATGAACATGAAAGAAGTGTAGTTTGGATTATTTTATTTTGTATGGAAGGATGTATGTTGTTGGGTTTTGGGGATATATTTTAATTTGGATCTGTTTATAATTGGTTTTAAAAAGAAACATTTATGAATTTACATTATTTAATGAATTACTACGTAAATATAAACGAAGAAAAGTTGAAAGAATAGATGACGAAAGATTGACTAAACAGATGCGAAAGTGGAAGGATGTAGAAGCCGCGGAAGGCCCAGGCTCACCTACCACGACCAGATTGGTCGTGTATTAACAGAAGGTGAAGTCATAAAAACCGTACCTAGAGCTTGTATGAAAAGAATCATGAATGCTGAAGAGGTGAGTGAGGTGTGTAAGGATCGTGCCGTATGGCGTTCGGTTCTCTCTGCCTACCCCGCTAGGGAAGTGGCGTGAAATTTAGTTAGTTAGTTGAGAAACTGCTTTCTGAATAGTGTTTCATTTATACATATGTACATTGCACACACACATATATATGTATATCATGCTTGCGATACCCGAAGGCTTATATAGAGTCTAAGGAGCAATAAAACTCCTTAACCGCTTTGATTAATAAATCAAGTTTGGCAAGAATGTAAATTGATGAAAAGTAATGTAAACATAACTTGCCCGTTGGTCGAGTGGACAGAGACCCTGGCCACGAAACCAAGGATCGCGGATTCGAATCTCGCTAGATGCAAATGTTTCGTGTGATGAACATGGACATTTGTACTCGAGCCTGGATATTTGTAAACGTATTTAAGTATGTATATCCGTTTGCCTAGTATCCATAGTACAAGCATAAACTTTTGGAACTAGGGAATTGGTGTGTCAGTCTGGACAATTTAATTTATTTATTAAGTGCCTACTTAATTATAACGCAATCACCAATATAATTATCTTTAATCGCCTTTTATGACATGCTAGGCAAGGAACACAGTTGGTTCATTCTTTGTACGATCAAAGCGGACCCCGACTAGGAACGGGACATGTTATATGGAAGATTTCTTATAGATAGTATCACTTACAACTAAGTTTTACAAAACTATATTGAAAATAAGTCTACACGCTTAGCAAACCATATTTTTGTCCCACCCCACCCATAAGATCCACCGTAAACTTAGCTTAAAAGCGCCCTAAATCAATTTCCCCATAGACACACAAATTCATGGGAATCTATGCAAAAAGACATTCCAAGTAAAACGTAATCCTATGGATATTTCATACAAATTTATATTTTCACTTACGACGAATCTGCTGTTGCATTTTCGACTCTATTGTTTGGGTGTTAAGAGTGATACGTAGGGGTGGTTAGGCACCCTTTGATAGTATTTATTTAAGAACCCCGAACGATAAATATTAATATCTTAGGACGGCGTAATAGGAGTCAATTGGTGGTGCACCTTTATCTTGTATAGGGGGATGTTGGGAATGTTTTGATTTTTATACGATGGTGTTTTTTTCATATAACTCATCTCAACTTTTAGTTTAATGTTGGGCTATGAAAGTTCTGGGAAACTGGGATTAAGGTATGTATTCCTTGCCTAGTAGGTATGTTGTAAAAGGTCTGATTGCAAGTAACGAGCTAATCTAACTACGTGACTGTGATTTTAGTCAAACTAGCGATCACCCACTGGTCGTTATTCAACCATTATTAGTTTATATTTTTTTAATATATTTATTGCAATATTAGCTTTCTGCACTTCTCCATATAAACTTTAACTGTGCCAAATCTCATACTCCTCCGTCCGCGTAATTCTCATAAAAAGGGGTACAAAGTTTTTGCTTCACGTATTAATATATAGATTTCCATCTAACCCAGCTCAATTTAAATCTTCATATCATCATCATAACATCACGCCCGTAATTCCCAAAGGGTAGGCAGACTCAAAGGGGCAGCAGTCCCCTTTAACCACATTCAGCCAAAAATAAAACTGGGCTGGGTTAGATGGAGAAATGGTTAAAAGCTTGCTTCTCCTTGTTTTCTTTCTAAACCATCTTGACTTTGACTTTGACTTTGAAACCTTCGAGGATTCTCTACCAATATAAGTACCTTTTATTCATTCCACAGCTAGTAAATAAATATTTGAATTGTGGTCGAATGGTTCGACCACTTGGCGACCACTAGTAAGTTGTTATTTTGACACTTCATTTACTATACTCAATACTGTATAGTGACGTCTCGTTTCTCGTGTATCGCGCGCCCCCTGTATCAGCCGCCACAAATCATACTGGCTCGCTAAATGATTTGTTGTCGCTCTGTGGCGGCGCGGGCGCCGCGCCCTCTAGCGACACTTCTCGGAGCCGTAGACTGGAAAAAATATTAGATTTGCTATTGATTAAAATTAAAAGGAAAGTAGGAATGACTCCTTATAATATAAGCTACCTTCCTGTGAAATTCCGTCATTAACGGTCCAGCCGTTTTAGAGATCAGCTGGTACAGACGTAGACAGACACAAACTAAGAAAAAATATAGCTGAATTGTTTTTTTTTTATAGTCATTTAAACATGAGATTTTCTTTTTTGACTGGCTCGATGGCGCATTCGGTAGTGAACCTGCCCCATGCGCCAAGAGTTGTGGGTTCTATCCCCACCCAGGACAAACATGCGTATGGTGAATACTTGTGTTTGTTCTGTGTCTGGGTGTAAATATCCAATATTTAAGTATATATTTGTAATACCACTGTTGATTCTGATATCCGTAACACAAGTGCTTATGCTACTTATCTCGGAGTCAGATCAATGTATGTGATGTTCTTGGATATTATTTATTTATTATAATTTATCTTTTTTATGTTTAAAGACGGCCACTTCAATTATTACATAAAAGTTATATAGAAATCCATTGTTTCGCGTATCTCGCGACCCCCTGTGCAATGTCTCGCCACAAATCATACCGGCTCGCTAAATGATTTGTGGTCGCGCTGTGGCGTCGCGGGCGCCGCGCCCTCTACCGACACTTGTTGGAGCAGACACAAGAAAAATGTGATAAATAAATATCAAACTAAATAAATATCAGACAATGTCACACATATTGATCTGACTCCAAGGTAAATAGCTTAAGCACGTTTTACGAATTTTGTACATACATACATACAGACAGCGCGCGAGCTGAATGCAGAGCTCAGGTATGTCTCGTCTCAGGCTCCGACTGCATTCATCACGCCCATAATCCCCGAAGGGGTAGGCAGAGTCAAAGGGAAAGCAGGCCCCTTTAACCACATTCAGCCAAAAATAAAACTGGGCTGGGTTAGATGGGTAATTGTGCAAAAGTCTTCAAGTCCTCAAGTCCTTTAATCTCATAGAGCTGCCAACTATATTTCCCAGCCCCATTCCATTGACTGCCTCGTTGGTCTAGTGCGCCGTCTAAGACCAAGAGGTCCCGGGTTCAATTTCCGGGTCGGGCCAAACATTTGTGGCTAGGTATTTCAATATTGAAATTACTCAGTAGCAGTCCGGAGTCAGGAAGTTGGCGGTTTAATCACCTCCGTGCCTCGGCAAGCACGTTAAGCTGTCGGTCCTGCGTCTGACCTCTCTCTGGTCATGTCGAATTGCCGTCTCACCGGACTATGAGAGTGAAGGAAAAGAGAGTGCTGTTTTTGCGCACACACTTGTGCACTATAATATCTTCAGCGCCGTGACCGAAATTGGTTAGGAAGACATTATTATCATTTCCATAAACCTTATATTTATATTTATGTTCCAAAACGCCCATTACAAGTCTCTCACCAAGTACCTTTGCCCTGTACACAATGATTCTCAATAGTCTGGTATCAATTGACGCAGGTACATTTTGAGAGCGGGGTCTAGCCGACATTAAAAACGTGACAAAAAGAATGAAAGGACACAAAGTCTATTGTTAAAATCTGGCCTGGCCCGTACCGAATGGGACAATCAGGAGTAGGCCTGGGGCCTGGCTGCGGCTGAGATGAGTGTCAAATTCGAAATTCAAAATGCGTTTCTTTATGTCGGTCCGGGATCCGAAAAGAGTATGCCAACTGTGTTCCTTGCCTAGCATGTTATAAAAGGCGACTGACTATAAAGTGGTATATCTTTTGCTAAGCTCAGTAGGGAGGTGAGCTAGCTATCTTTATTTCATATTTGAAAAATTGGCAAAACTATTTGTATATTTTTCTTATATATAAAAATTAATTACTGTTCGTCAGTCTCGCTAAAACTGGAGAACGGCTGGACGGATTTGGCTGATTTTGGTTTTAAAATATTGGTAATCTTCTAGGAAAGGTTTGTACGGTAAGAAAATATGGAAACATGGCAAGGAAAATAATAAAAGAAAATCTGAGAACGGGGCGTTACGAAGTGCACAGGGACAGCTAGTAATAGATTTTTTTTTAACTAAAATTTACATAAATAAATTACTATTTTTGGCAAAACAATTCACAGATTGAACGCACTGGTGCATTGTTACTTCAAAAATTATAAAATTTAAAATGTAATATAATTTTTTAAAACCCAATTACTTTGCATCAAATTTCTACTTCAACAAAGATAGTTTAAACAACTCGCTACATTCCCTCCCATCTCTGAGCCTACGACATTATGATGAACACTCCAGAATCGTCTTTTTTCGAGCGTCCTCTCATTTAGAGCGATACGCTCTGTAACTAGCCCGCTCTATACATAAACAAACGCAAACGATCGTTCGAGACAGACAGACAGACTTTAAAGCTCCCAACAACTATTTGCGAAGCATTCTTTAACTTTTTTATGTACACTTTAACTTTTTTAAAGTGTAGATGTTAATGACGTTTAGCGTTTTACTTGTGGGTGGTGATTTTAACCGACTTAAATGAGTTTTGATACGATTGTATGTTTTTGCAACGGTCGAGTAAAAAGGAATAAAAAAAGGAATAAATATCAGATAAAAATGTACTTAATCAATATATATAAAAATCAATGCCACTTTTCGTTGTAATTTTATAACTTAAGATAGGGCTCACCTATCCATCCCCCCCGCTGGGGTCTTCGGTTTGGCGTACC
This sequence comes from Glyphodes perspectalis, assembly GCA_951394215.1. Lineage (NCBI taxonomy): Eukaryota > Metazoa > Arthropoda > Insecta > Lepidoptera > Crambidae > Glyphodes > Glyphodes perspectalis. The sequence continues at coordinate 7,196,355 of OX596227.1, forward strand.
GGGGGGGCTTAGTAGGCCCTGGTGCAGGACAGGGCCGAAGCTAAGAGAGACCCCGAGGTGAGCTGCGACTGCTCGGCATTTCCCACCGAGCAGTTGCGGCACCGGCCGCAGCCCCCTGCGGCCGGACTAGGATTGCCGAGGAAGAGGAGGAGCTGAGTGTGTCGTTGCTCGCCTCCCTATCCTCGGCAACCCGACAGGGGCGCGCTGGGTCGCGCTGTGGTGGGTCGCAGAGGGATTGAGCGTCTCGATGCTCTCCCTCTGCGACGACAGGGCTAAGCCCTCAATCTGGGTCGCCGGGCGGAAGGCGACCCCTTCGACGAGGCGCTCTCCGCGTGCCCCTCTGGCTTAGCAGAGGGCACAGCGCGAGAGTGGGCCCACGACGCCGGTCACGGGGATGATCGGCGTCTGAATACTGGGCGGAGTGGTTGAGACATGCTGGGTGGCCTGGCATGTCTCGACGCGCGCGCGTGCTCGGTGCTGTGCATCCGACGACTGTTGTCGTGGGCTGCACAGCATCGACCACCGCCGCGCGAGGTGGGCCGCGTAGCGCGGCACGCGCATCACCGGAGGAGCAGTCGTATAGTCCCGACAGTGGGGATACAGGCTCCTCCGGAACTGCGCCGCTGGAGGCCACGTTGGGGTTTTAGTCGGTTCGAGTCCGACACACCGCCCTCTGCTTCCCCGAGCAGAGGGTGACGGCTCGTGGGAGTTTCCCCAACAACAAAAAAAAAAAAAAAAAAAAAAAAAAAGGGCTCACCTATCCAAACCATATGTTTAGGCTTTGTTCGGACTATTTAGTGGATGGTTTATGTAAAGTTTGCACAAAATCGGTAGAGCGGTTCTTCATTTATCACATTTTTTGTTACAAATGAATTAAATAAATGGCGGATCATTTTGTTAATGGGGATTTTGCAATTATGTTATTTTTTTTTATATTTCACTTAAAACGTAGCGAAGCACGTACCGGGCCGCTATAATCTATACTTATAATAAATCTGTAGAGAGGTCAATTCTGTACATGAAATATATTTTCAAAATAACTACCAGGGGGTGATTAGTGATCGATACTGATGCCAAAAATGCAATCAGTAAAATTTTTGTCTGTCTGTCTGTCTGTCGGTCTGTATGTTCCTTATAGAAACAAAAACTACTCGACGGATTTTAACGAACCTTGGTACAATTATTCTTCATACTCCTGGGCAGGTTATAGTATACTTTTCATCACGCTACAATCAATAGGAGCAGAGTAGTGAAGGGAAATGTTGGGAAAACGGGAGAAGTTACTCCATTTTTTAAGCTTCCGTCGCGCGTGCAGCCTTAATGGTTAAAGTTACATAGAAATCATGTATGACGGAAATAGTCTTTATAATATTAACCATAAACGCGGGTGACACCGCTGGCACAGCTAGTAAGTAAATAAATAATACATTATCCGGACTAACACTCCAATTTCCTAGTTACAAACTAAGCTATAAGCTTGTACTATGTATACTAGGTGAACGGATAGACATACTTAAATACGTTTATAAACATCCATGACTCGAGTACAAATGTCCATGTCCATTACACGAAACATTTTCCCCTAGCGGGATTCGAACCCGCGACCCCCGGTTTTGTGGCCGGGGTCTCCGACCACTTGACCAACGGTATCTGCCTATGCCTTCTGGGATAGTCAGCAGAATCAACAGTAGTGTTACAAATATATACTTAAATATTAGATGTCAACACCCAGACACAGAACAAAACAACATAAGTGCTCATTACACGAATGTTTGTCCTGTGTGGGAATCGAATCCACAACACTTGGCGCATGGGGCAACAGGGGTCAGGGCTATTTTTAGTTTTATGTGAAAAAACTTACCTACTTATTTAACAAATTTATCTAAAGGACAAATTTAAAGGGTATCAGGGAATGAGCAAAATATTTTTTTTTACCTTTCATACAAAATAGGGAGAGAGGAGCGGTGGTAGCTCAATGGTAAGGACACGCACCTCTTAACCGAGGATTGCGGGTTCACAGGCATGTGCCTCTAGATTTTTCAAATCTATGTACGTATGTATACCACTAGCTCGACGGTGAGGGAAAACATCGTGATGAAACCTGCAAATTCAAACAACTTTGAATTTGTAACCATGATTATACGATAATAGATTATCGGTTATTTGCTTACTCGCATGAACTTTTTTTTGGTCTAATGTTCGTTTAAGACAGATGAGTCTGGCAGGTATCAAACCCACAGCCCTTGTATCATAAATAATTTGTATGAGCGCGCTTTCTCAATATATTTTCACCGCCAAGCTATTGGTATATTAAAAAAGCCCACATGTACGCCACGACTTGAACCAACGTCTCTCAAACGCGAGACGCATTTTCTCACCATTAAGTCACCACCATCCAAAACCTGACTGTTCGTTTTTTAACTCTAAACACATCTTTTCCCACCCCTCCAACGCACCCCTCAAAATGATCTGCCAACGCGATTCATTGCCCCAGTCTCGCAATTAGAACGTTTCACAGACGTAAATACTGAGACTTAATTACTGAACTACAGGTGTTGGGGGAGGGTGCGGGTGGAAGGGGGTTAAAGAGCCGATCGGAAAGCATTTTGCATTCGTAGCTACAAGAGTACAAAAGCGGTGGTAGCTTAGTGGTGAGGACACGCGCTTCATATACAAAGGGTGTTGATTCAAACCCGGAAAAACAGCTCTATGGTATTTTCATATCTATCTCATTCATCTTCCTAGCGTTATGTCCCGTGCTTAGACGGGGTCCGCTTAGACCATGATCCAGGATTTAGCGAGTCTGGTAATTACATTGAAGCGACTGCCGATCTGACCTTCGTAACTCTAAGATAGGGGAACCAGACAATTATTGGATCATGATTACAAATTCAAAGTTGTTTTAATTTGCAGGTTTCATCACGATGTTTTCCCTCACCGTCGAGCTAATGGTATAAATACGTACATAGGTTTGAAAAATCCAGGGGTACGTGTCCGGGTTTGAACCCGCACTCCTCGGTTAAGAGGCGCGTGTCCTTAACATTGAGCTACCACCGCTCTAAAACCATAACCCTTTTTTAATTCGTCGTAGTCGCCTAAAGAGGAAAACGTTTTCCCCCAAACAACTTACAACTCTTTATAATTAAAGCCTCATTATTCAACACTCCAGCGAGAAAATATTGTTCAAATGGCCAGCGACGGCCCACCTGGGTACGGTCTAAATAAAACAGCCGGCATGTTTATTGGTGAGGTTAATTTTGAAAATGGCCTCTTAGTACCCCTTTAAGAGGGGGGTAATTGTGGGAAAACGCTTTGGAAGGTAATGATTCTGTAGTTATGAAGATGTTGTAAGAGAATTTTAAGTTTCTGTATAGAAAGGATGGAGAGTGGTTTGTAGCTTAATGGTAAGAACACGGTCCTCAAATACGAAGGGTTTTGGTTTAAATCTTATGATTTTTAAAGGCTGATCTCCGAATTGTTATGATTGTTAGGTTCAAAAAAATATCTTTATTTCACTAGGTTAGGTGTCTTCTAACGTAAAAGAAAAAATTTAGTCCCATGTTAGTCTGGAGGAAGAATATACCAATTATGTACCTCGCCTAGCGTGTGAAATTAAATTAAATGAAATGTTCTTAATTTATATAGGCTTCAACAAAGCACTTATTAATCGTCCAAAATAAATTCAATATCAAACGGTTCAAAAGGTTGCTTCTACCGAGAAGAAACCGGCAAGAAAATCGATAGTTACTCTTTTGAAATGGAAAATATTATAACTAATAGTTACAATTTCTTAATCAAGTTAAATCTATCAGTACAGGTAAATAGCCTATTAAGAGGCCAACCAGATATTCTTATCATTTAAATAGTCATCTACACTACCGTGTCGTTAAAAGCGATTAATTGTTTGAAGGGTTTGTGATGTAGGCGACTAGCTAATATTTGTCACTAGTTTTTAACCGACTTAAAAAAAGTTGGAGGTTCTCAATACGACTGTTTTTTTTTTGTTGTTAATAGATATCACTGAGAATTGTAAGCCGATTTTCAAAATTCTTTTTTTAAAGTTAATTTTCTATCCAACCTGATACTTTTTACTTTGACTGAATGTGATTTAAGTAGCTTAGCGCTCCTGAAACTCTTTTGTCTATCATTTCACAGCTAGGGAGCGTGATTGTATGTTGTTTTTTTGTATTAGTATGACTGATTTAAATGAAACTTTCACTGGCATCAGGCAGAGGCTTATTCAACAAAAGTAATGTAAATAAAAAAAAATTGAAGAAAATTTAAAAAATATTAGTAATTTAAAAATAGTTCTCTTTTATTTTTTATATAAAAAATTATCATCATCTTCCTAGCGTTATGTCCCGTGCTTAGACGGGGTCCGCTTAGACCATGATCCAGGATTTAGCGAGTCTGGTAATTACATTGAAGCGACTGCCGATCTGACCTTCGTAACCCTAAGACAGGGGAACCGAGACAATTTTTGTATCATGGTTACAAATTCCAGTTACAAATGACAGTTTTTTGAATTTGCAGGTTTTATCACGATGTTTTCCCTCACCGTCGAGCTAGTGGTATAAATATGTACATAAACTTGAAAAATCTAGAGGTACATGCCGGGGTTTGAACCCGCACTCCTCGGTTAAGAGGCGCATGTCCTTACCATTGAGCTACCACCGCTCCTTTATATAAAAATTTATGTTACCCAAAAAATATATTGATACATTTCACGTGAACGAAGTACGAGGCGAGAGCTTGTTTCAAATATAAATTCAGGTGTTCTTATAGCGAAAATTAATAAGCTCTGTTGTTAATATAAGTGTCTAACAATAAAATCGATGGAAATGTATTTGGAACTTGCGATGCGGACCCGAAACTTAACGAGGTAACTTGAACAAGCATGCAGCTGTTGAGATGTTAAGGGGTGGTCTGGGGGTTGAGGGATGCGGAATAATTTGAAATACTATTTTTTATAATAATGTGACAAGCTCGATTGCGTGTCCCTGCCCCATACGCCAAGAGTTGTGTGCTCGATCCCCACCCAGGACAAACATTCGTGTGATGAATACTTGTGTTTGTTGTTTGAAATGAAATGTAATGAATTGTAATTTATTTGTAACAAGTACCCGATACATTTAAATGGAGTCTTGACTCCTAAACTAGTTCAGAATTGTATTTCAGGAGTCAGTATCTTTCCAATTTTGTTTACATTAGTGATACTTAAGTACAGTAACATTACATTGGTGATAATTGGAAAAAACAAACAAACAAAACAATTCTCACACTTATGAATGAGAAATTTGTGGTCAAATGTATTTCTAGAGAGGGTAGTAATACATAAATAATACCAACTTGTCAAGATATCCGAAGGTATTGAAAAAAATCGACTTTTTTTTTGTGTTCCCCTTATTGTGCCGGTGTGGTATAAAAATGAATCGCTGAATGTGTTGCTAAGCGCAAATCTCGAGAACAGCTGAACCGATTTCGCTAATTCTTTTTTAGTAGTGTTTGTTATTATCAGGTGAAGGTTCTTGTGAAAGAAAAAAATAAAATTTATGGCTATTGAAAATCTGAGAACGGGGCGTTACGAAGTGCGCCGGGTCAGCAAGTAGTTAATATCAAAAAATATATAAATATAAACAGATACATAGATTGCAATCACTGTGTGTGTGTGTGTGTGTATTTGTAAGTAAGAACCTTCAATTTGGCTAATACTAAAAAACAATGGAAAAATTTCTCAATATTTTGCCTCTAATCCAAAACATCTAAGAAAACACACTCCCCTTAACAGATCTCTAAATTAAGCACTCATTATTAACATGTGACGTACGTGTCAAGTTAAATCATAGTCCGTCTCGCTCGCACCCCACACGAGAGTGCGAGAGGGGAGACCAAATTGTTCGAACTCATACACTAGTAAGTCTTGTTACCCTTGCGTTGCAGCCGTGGGGTGAAACAAGAAGTGTAATGGGAAAATAATTTACTCGTGTCACGGACTAGTAAAAAAAGAAGGACTCCGCGCCACTAACTAGACGTTGAACCTCCGTAGGCGCTCCAATTTGACACGCAATTTACGACACACATTGACATAAGCGCTCCAAATGACAGATTTCCGATATCTGGTATCCTTAAGTATCTCACTCACACATGCATAAACGTGGCTTCACGCTGTAGTATGACAGCGTGGAGTCCTTTTTTTACTAGTCCGTGACTTGTGGCCAATGTATTAACCTTCGGAGAAAAAATATGTACCATATCGGCTTGGGCTTAAAAAGAATGCGTAAACTGTGTTCCTTGCCTAGTATATACGACATGCTAGAAGCAAATGTTTTTTTTCCTTGGGACATTTTGTACTCGGGTCATGAATGTTTATAAACGTATTTAAGTATGTTTATCCGTTCACCTAGTATCCATAGCACAAGCAAAAGCTTAGTTTGGAACTAGGGAATTGGTGTGTCAGTCTGGCGAATTTATTTATTTATTTTGTGTTTTAGAACGCTCTCGACGAGTCAGCGGTGAGGTCTGACAGCGAGCTGTCCGGCGTGCTCGACGCTGACAAACTGAACGACGGACTGAGCAGCGACCGGCTGAGGAGTGAGTTACTTAATGGCTAGAAGGCTCATTCGGTAGTGACCCTGCCCCATGCGCCAAGAGTTGTAGGTTCGTTCCCCACCCAGGACAAATATTCATATGTTGAATACTTGTGTTTGAGCTGTTTCTAGGGGTTAATATTTAAGTATACATTTGTATTACCACTGTTGTTTCTGATATCCGTAACACAAGTGCTTAAGCTACTTACTTCGGAGTCAGATCAATGTATGTGATGTAGTGTGATGTTTATTATTAATTTACTGAGACAGTTAGACAGCACTGAGCTGCGTTGCAGTTGGAGGAGTGCTACACTTAGCAGTTAACAATATGCTTTAGTAAGGGTATTTCAGTGCGCTAACCCAGTTTACTGCGCCAGTTGTATCAATGCATTTCGACACAACGAGCCAATGAATTGAGGCAAGCATTTTAGCTGAGTTGCTTATGTTGAAGTTGTATAATTCAACTGGCAAATTAGTGTAATGTGGCGACATGTACACGTCTGTCTATTTTGCTATAGGTATGACAGTCAAATTCAAATCTATTATTGCAATAATGTTCTAAAAAAGAAGTCTAGCTAGACAGTAGTTCCGATGAGCGTGTCAACAAATGCTATAAGCATTTACTTATATAATGGTGTGCGAACTACGCGCTCGCACTAAAAGTGGAGGTACTTCCGCCGAGCTTGGAGTTGCCTGCTCGGGGACCTAGGTCCGACTAACCGTCGCGGTGTTTTGTATATATACTTAGTGGCGAGAATAACTTCGTCAGCGCGATGCAGGATTGTATGGCGTTTCTCTATGTTCGATCGACGTCAGTTATTTACGTATTACTGGAGCTATAATCTTGACTATCTTGTGGCGCGATCGCCACAATGGCATTCGGTCAAGTAGTTTAGGCGTCAGGAAGTAACATACACCGTTAGGTTCGCATTTGTAATATTTAGCTTAACTTCGTTCAACAGACTTCTACAGAAAACTCATTCAGACAGACGCTCAAATTCGGAACCTGAAAAAAGGTGTGAGCGACTACACCTCATTGAATAATATGAATCAGAACAGTTACAATATCCCAGAAAGATCAAAAAGATCACTGAAACTCAGAGGGCCGAAGTCTTTACTGCGGTTCAACACGAAGAAGGAAGCGAAAGATGTGCCTTTAGAGAATATTGCGGAGCTGCACAAATTCAATTTGTTTTACCCACCGTTTTATGCTGTCAATTCTACTAAGAAGAAGTCGAAGAAACCCAAGAGACATGTCAATGGCACGGATGAGCCAACAGGTTTTAATTTTGTTTTTAAATTTGCTGGCTACTTTTTGACTCGATGGCGCATAAGGTAGTGATTATGCCCCATGCGCCAAGAGTTGTGGATTCGATCCTCACTCAGGACAAATATTCGTGTGATGAATACTTGTGTTTGTTCTGTGTCTGGGTGTTAATATACAGTATTTAAGGATATATAAGCTACTTGACACGGAGTCAATCAATGTATGTGTTTTAGTCTGAATTTATTACTATAACTAACGTCTGAAGGATTCGGAAAGGAATAGAAATAAGCTTCAGCAACAATATTCATAATTGCTTAATGCTTAGCTTAAACACATTTAGCCTAAAATAACTTGGATTTGACTAAATTATTTTTTTTAAATTAGCTGGCTCGTTATTTTCACAATGGGCATTCTGACTGGCAATTGAGATACTTTTTAAAAGCTGTCAAAACGCAATCACTTTTTAATTTATGTATTACGGGCTTGTCAGATTTTAACGTCACTAGTTCGTATAGTCAACGGACTAAATATAATATTAATGATATTATAAATCGTAGACTCAATATAATCCATAATTTTTATTTTATGGAATTGATATTTCAAAATAAATATACACACATACAAATAAATATAAATGATGTCAACATCCGTTAGTACAAAGCCGATACCAAATAAACTATTAGTCGTGTTTCGCAGTTGTTACATTCTTTTTTACATACAGATTAACACAGATTAACATGTGTGTTATGGGTATTATATCTTTATCTAGGGGTATAAGTAATAGTTCTAATACCCATAACACAAGGTATATGGGTATTTACTAACCATCCGATCAACTTATCCGTTGTCTAGTATTCATTGCACAACTATTCGTAATTCATAAAGAGAATAGGTGTGCCAGTGTTAGCAATTTATTTACATTTATCTGTTTACTAGGTTTTTTGATCGAAAAGAAACAAATACTAGTCCAGTACAAACCTCGCGGAGCTTTGAGGAAAGTGCCTAAATGCTCTCACGCACCGAAGGAGTCGAAATCTCACGAGAAACAATTGAAACATCCATTCTACAAGAACACGCAAAGACTAGACGAGTTGCTTGATCAGTTCCTTGATAAGAATTTACCAGAAATGATGATTGATCCATTTGGTGTTGATGTGCTGTTCAAAAAGAAGGATAAAACAAAAACGCATAAGACTAATGTGAAGATTGAAACTGAGAAACCGCTGAAGAAACCAGTTGCGAAGGAGAAGGGCCATGGCAAAGATTCGCTGTTCAATAAGAAACAGTACAAGGCGAAACTGAATAAGGAATTCTTTGATTTGGTGACTAGTAAGCATAGAATTAATGGGAAGATCACATCGAGCACCACCCCGGCGTATGACGTGTTATTAAGTGTGTCTACCATTGTGTAAGTTTACCTATAAATACAGGGTCATTTGCAAAACAACAAACTCGTAGGAGTAGATTACTGACATTATAAACTAGAACATTTATCATCTATGATTTTTCTTAAATGGACAGAAAAAGGAATACTTATACAAACTACATCAGCTGTTCGGTCATTTAGTATGGAAAGCCGTTTTTTTTTTGTTTCGATTTAGGAATAGTTGTAGAACAAACGTAGACTGGCTCGATGGCGCATTCGGTAGTGACCCTGCCCCATGCGCCAAGAGTTGTGGGTTCGATTTCCACCTAGGACAAATATTCGTATGAGGAATACTTGTGTTTTTTCTGTGTCTAGGTGTTAATATCCAATATTTAAGTATATATTTGTAATACCACTGTTGTTTCTGATATCCGTAACACAGGTGCTTAAGGTACTTACCTCGGAGTCAGATCAATGTGTGTGATGTAGTCGGATATTTATTATTTTATTTATTAAACGTAGTTGTTTATAATGTCAGTAATCTACTCCTGCAGGTAGTTGATGTTTGCCAATGACCCTGTATATGAGTAAAGTAGATTATGACATCCGTAGAATCATTGGCATTGCATGATTTTTCATTTAATTCTAGAAGGCGTGATTTTTCAATAGCTATATAATAGTTAAATAAATTACAATGGAGATGATCTTAATTTTTTTATAGATTGTTTCTAAAGTGAGACATCGAATCACATTCACAAATTTGTGACCTTAAACTATACTTATTGGTTAGTAATTTTCTTCTGACCAATTGAAAAGTCGATCCTAAATTCTACTTCGGATTTTTTCCGTAGGTATTTCTTTCTATCCGTCTATCAAAACCTATTCTTGGGAAATGTAAATAGAAATTATATTCAACTAGCAGACCCGGCGCACTTCGTAACGCCCCGTTCTCGGATTTTCAATACCCATTTTTTTTTCTTGCAACCTTCGTATTTTTTTTTTCATAAGAACTTTCTTTCACCTGATAATAACAAACACAAACAAAAAGAATTAGCGAAATAGATTTAGCTGTCCTCGAGATTTGCGCTTAGCAACACATTCAGCGATTCATTTTTATATTATTGACAACTTAGATCTGCAATGCTTATAAAACTGCTTATAAAACTTAATGAATGCAGTAAAAATATTTGACATTCACTTATTCGATAAGTTTGTATGGAATTCTTGTAGCGTGACCTCGACACTTACTATTGGTCAAGTCACTCATCGCATCTCATTTTGATCTTAGTCAAAACTAGATAAGACGAGTCTACTAAGATCGTCCCTATTCTAAGGAAAATAGATTAGTAAATAACTTAACGACAACTTTGTTTACAGTAACCCTGGATTGAGAAAAATAGCAAAATCCGCCACCACCCCTCTGGGAAGAACTCCGAGCCTCCTCGAGAGAGTTCCAAACATTCGGAGGCTGATGCAGCTTGAGGAGGAAGATGAAGACGGTCTGGGATATGAGGACCTGAAGGAGGTGTTGGCGGACGACACCGAGGCGCATGATGACACGGACAGAGTGCCGGAGAGGAAGAAGAGGATGCATGTAAGGAACTATTCATTTACTTTGTAATATTTAACATGTTCCCGGCTGTACTCTTTAAAGACAATAATCGCACCCTTGGAATAAAAGTGACCTACCCTTGAAATGCAAATAATAGGAAATAAGATATAAAGTATCAAAGCTTACAGGAGTTTTGATAGTCCAAGATGCTCTCGCGCTTTCTCGCACAGCGGAACTTTTAACGAGTCTGGGAGGATATTTGGCCCGTCAGATTTGTCTGGCTCATTGCATTTTTTTAAAAATACAAACATACATACATAACATCATGCCCATAATATTTTTTTAAATGTTATAGTAAATAAAACTAACTACAAAAAACTAACTAAAGTTTACGTCACTTCCCTAGCGGGGTAGGCAAAGAGAACCGAACGCTGTATGGCACAATTCTTACACACCTCACTCGCCTCTTCAACATTCATAGTAAATAATATGTATAAAAATGTATTTATTTATTTATTTATTGGGTTTATCAACTATTGTTACAATGATTGTTACTATAATATCATGCGTTGTGGAACTTATATTATTGTACAACAGATTTACTGATAAACTCTACTTGCTCCATAAAATGCACAGTTACAGACATAAAAGTAAAATCAGTCTTCCTACTTTGGCGTAAGTTAGCATGTTTTTTTTTTCCACCTTTGATACCTGCTACCTGTTAAACGGCCCCGCTTTCAGCTTAGCGAGTAGCCATTCCTTTCCAAGTTTATGTTATACCACCGATCCTAAGAATTACATCTTTCCTAAAATCACGTAAGTCTGGGTTGACTGGGATCTCACTCTATGAGTAATCATTACTTTTATTCTAAAAGTGCGAATATGGATGTAACTTTTTTACTTAAGATATATATTTATATCCATCTTAGTTTAGTTAATGAGTCTAGGTTACAGTCAAAAAGATGACTTGTGCATTGAGAAGTCTTAATTAAGTCTTTAATTTTTGTAGTTGCAATGAAACATGAAAATATGCAACTTCATTTATATTTTCCTCAGAATTATGAGATAATAGAAGACCCAAAACTACCCTACAACCCATTGAAATACAATCCTCCTGGGGTACACAACCCCAACTGGAAGGGTCCTATGCCTCTATACCCAGATGAGCTAAGCTCTATGATCAAACAAGCTGCTATACAGAATCTAAATAAAGTCCAAGTTCCAGTGAATACCAAAGATGTTTCATCAGAAGTAGATCGCGCCGAGAAAGATCTTAGTGACGTTGAGTATATAGAAAACTATTCGGATAATAAATTTGATAAGCTAGTTAGAATGGCACAAGCGTATAGCGATTATGGAGTTTTGGAAGGAAAAAAGGAGCTGGTCAGAAATGATAATAAGCCTGTTGAAGGGAAAGGCGTGGAACGTATTGTTAAGTTGTCTGTGAATAAGGGGAAGTCATTGAGAGACGCGCTGCTTACAAGGTTTAAGAAGAGGAAATGTGAGTATGTCTTTGATGTTACATACATACATACATAAATACATATCATTACACCCGCAATCCCTGAAGGGAAAGGTAGCAAGGGGCAACACCCTTTTAACCACATCCAGCCAAAAATAAAATAAAACTGGGCTGGGTTAGATGAAAAACTATGAAAAAGTAGTGACAAGTGGCTAGCTCGTCGCCTACATAATCAGCACCCAAAACCCGATATACCGTTAGTCGACTTTTACGACATGCAATGAACACTGGTTCGTTCTTTTTAAGTCCCAGACCAACATGGGACCTTTGATGACATGAAGATTTGATAGATGAGGATGCAAAGACTCCGTTACAAGACTCCTATTGTCTAGCAGTTGACGTGTCATTTGAATTTTAAAAGGTGGAGATGGTATTTTACAGAATGTGTATTTCTATTGCCGCTATAACAGTAATTAAAATTACTGTTTACAGGTCTAACTATTTACATAACTACCTACAAATAGCGTGCGAGTTGAATGCAGTCGGGGCCTAAGACGAGACATACATGAGCTCTGCATTCAACTCGCGCGCTATTTGTATATAAGTATATATCTAACAAAATATAAGTTTGATAATATTGCTTTAACACACGAGATATAATATCATCTTTCTTTTCACATACAATTTAAATGCAAATTAAGTAGCGGGAATAAGCTAGTTTTAAGTATGATTTATTGCAGGCACAGTTTCTGAAGGAATACGATTTGAATTCAGACCGACAACAAGTTCCAGAGAAGACACTCCCATTGAAATCATGAAAGCTCTACAGAAACACGTGAAAGTTACCAATCCTTCTATAAAAAGTATTCTACCCCATTTCCAAGCTACCCAGCTCCCTATCAATACAGAATATAGTTTATTTAGTGCTACTGTTGAGAAGAACGCTTTGCCAAACCGCGGATGTGTTACATCGAAGAAAAACGATGCGCAGAATGATTATTCAGATGGCAGTGGCGTTGTGTTCACTCTTGCTAAAGGCGGTAAAAGGAATTTGAAATCTGTTAGAGATGATGTTAATTATAATAGCGGTGGAGATATAAACGTTTCTGATATTACAGGGGTAGCGACTAAGGAGCCTGCGCGAGACGAGTACGGAGATAACTCTGTGGTTTTCGCTTTTGCTAAAACGACGAAATCTATTGTCGATGGGGTTCAAAGTCATTTTGATGACAGTATTAATGAAGATATGAATGTAGTCAAGATTGGGAAACGTTCTTTAAAGTCTATTAATGATGAAAATGCTACCGATAATGATTATGATGTTAAAAAGAGTAATTTGGCCCTCGTAAGACAAGATAGTAGTCATTTGGGAGACTTTGAAAACAACAATGACTTTAAACTCGATATTGGTGTAGAAAATAAAGATTTTAACTCTACTAAAAGTTCAAAAGAAGGAACTGTTATGAAAAGAGATGTATCTGGTAACCATTCAGAAATATATGAAACTTCTAGCATTAGAATTACAAAAGAAAGCGGCAAACATATTAGAGAGACTTCGTCAAATGACACCAAAAAATTTAATAAGAGTTCAAGTTTATTCGAAGATAACATGTTCATTAATTTGATCGCTCCACGAAGTAACGACAATTCATCTGAAATGGATTTGGGAGAATTCTTCAGGATGATGGCAAATTGGTTTAGTTTGCTAGCTGAGTCCGACAATAGTTATAATGAAAGTACAACGGCTCAGAATGAAGCACAGTGAGTGTCTTATAATTTTTTTTTTATAATTATAGATGAAAATGTCGTCATAATAGGTATATTTGGACTTCATGAAAGAGCCCATTCCGTTTCTCATATTATTATTTACAGTAATAAAGAGAGTCGCTAATTAATTTGAGGTCATAGTCTAGGCGAACCCTGACTAGGTCTAGGTAGGACAAAACGCTAGAAAGATTAAGAATTTTACAATTCAAAATTTGGATTTCATAAAAGAATCATCTGTAGAAAAAAATCAAACTAATATTTACATGATTAAACCTCTGCCTATAATTATATTTAATACTATCACTTTAAATACAATATAAGCCAAGTTCGCATACGGCACAAAATGTTGTCAAACCTTCGACAAGAACTAGTCTACCGTTCGCGAAAAGAATTATTAATATGTAAAATAAGGTTTACCCCACAGATCCAACATCAATAAATTCACCACCAAGAAAACACTCCTTCCTTCGTCGAAGACCAACGAATCTTTGAACGTTGTGTATCCTATGTACGACTCCGATATGATCGAAAACATAGGACATAGGTCCAGGGTGTTAATGGGTGTCGAAGAACATGATAACATATCTACAGATGTACCTAAGATTCATAAAAGTTCTGTGCAGGCGAATTCTGAAGAAGTGAGCAGTACTGGTAAGGTACTTTCTGGGGAGAGTATAGAAGTTTTTCATTTAAACATTATTAAATCTATATACTTATTAAAATTACAAAGAGGCAAGATTTGACTGTTTGTTTGTTTGTATTGAATAGGCTACAAAACTACTTAACCGATTTCAAAAATTCTTTCACCAATAGGAAGCTGTTTTATCAGCGAGTAACTCAAGCTATTTATATATATATATTTTATCCCTCTATTACTACAGGAACGGGAATTGCGGGGGTTAGATCGTTAGGCACTGTTTAGTTATTTAAATTTTTCATATCACGTTGGGTCAATCAATTAATCAGCTTTATGGTAAAAGGTCAACATAGTCTATGGCCAGGCGCGAAGAGTGCACCCTTGAATTGTAGTAGGTATACCCCGGCTACTACCATCTTGGCTGGAGTGGGATTCTCCAGTTGCAGAGGCTCTTGGAAATCCCGCAGAACTATCTTGCCCCTGATGCGAGATGGTATGCGTGACACATTTCTCAGAGTTAAAGAAAGTAATAGGTGCGTCAACACAAGAGATGTTAGGCACACGATGCCGATCTTTTGAAGATTTTTTTGAGGATTATTCGCGCTGGAAATATAAATAATAGTATTGTAATCACTGAATCATGATCGTATGACGAGTAACTTAGGTCTCCCATCGCCAATGCGAATCCTCAAGAGTTCAAGCCTTTGGTACTCTGAGTCTCCGAAAGAACGTGATGTAAGGCATTTTCTCTCAAGAGTCCTAACTTGCTTAGGCCAGTCCCGTCATGTCAAAATCAAAGCTTTATCGTAGCCCTACCTGCAAAAATAAAGTATGTTTATTTTTCAGTAATCGAACTGATGAAATCGCTTACAATGACCTCAAACACACCATCTACAACAGACCAAGAAAGTCCTAATACTAACATTCTGACTTCAAACGAGTCTACAACATCATTAGCCACCAAATACGACGTTGATGGAAATACAAAAGTAGGAGAAAACAAAACTATAGTGAAAAGAAATGTACCAGAAGACAGCAATTTGATATTTTGGAATGATATGTATGACGATGAATACGGTATTAAACTAGACCCTATTGACAGTGCGATAAGGGATAAACATAATGTAAGAGGAATGGATTTTATGAAGAGGTCTGGGAATTGGATTCAGGATAAAGTGAGAAGTTTTGCTAGTAGTTTTCGGAAGGACAAAGAAGATGGAAAGAGGAGACTGCTGCGGGGTGCGAAATATCATGGGTTAGTTTCGAAAATTAATTTCTAATATCTCATCAAGTAGACAGCGTCGGATTCAAGGTAAGAAGAGGCATGCTCTGGTGGTTCGGACATGTGGAAAGAATGGATGGCGAAAGATTGACTAAACGGATATACAATGCGAAAGTGGAAAGATGTAGGAGCCGCGGAAGGCCCAGACTCACTTACCACGACCAGATTGGTCGTGTGTTAACAGAAGGTGATGTTAGGAGTCATAAAAACCGCAGAGCTTGTATGAAAAGGATAATGAATGTTGAAGAGGCGAGTGAGGTGTGTAAGGATCGTTCCATATGGCGTTCGGTTCTCTCTGCCTACCCCGCTAGGGAAGTGGCGTGAAGTTTAGTTAGTTTTAGTTTCATCGAGTAGATAAAAGGAGGAAAGCCTGCTGAAACCTATCTTAGCTTGCAATTATGTAAATTTTATGAATTCTTGGTCAAATGTAAAAACCAGTATACTATTGTATATTATATTTTATATTGTATTGTATTTTGGAATACTATATTTATTTAAATGTATAAATCTGGTACCCATTATATTTATTTCTACTCAAGCGTATACGATTTTTTTTAAGCATGAGCAAGGTTATCAACCTTGCTTAAACTGAAATGGACTCTAATGTGGGACACAAAGTTTAAATGTTTCTAAAGTAAATGTTAGAAAACTAATCTTACTTAATATTATGAACGCGAAAGTTTGTGTGGATGTTCGTTACTCTTTCACGTAAAGAGTACTGCATCGATTTTAATGAAACTTTACAATATTATAGCTTATACATTAGAATAACACATGAGCTATGTTTCATTGATGTACCACGCGAGCAAAGCCGCAGGCAGAAGCTAGTAATCTACAGTCAATTTACATTTAGATCATATTATTTGTGTTTCAGATATAATCCTTATTCAGAAAACACTCGCAATAGATTTGTGAAGAGAGACACAAAATATGAAGACGTGAGTATATTTTAAAGACACTCTTCTATTTCCTACGATGCATGCCCGTCGAGTGAGGGTTAGACAATATAACATCACACCCATAATCCCCGAAGGGGTAGGTAGAGTCAAAGGGGCAGCAGGCCCCTTTAACCACATTCAGTCAAAAACAAAACTGGGCTGGGTAAGATGGAATATTGTGAAAAAGTAGTGACAAATGGCTAGCTCGTCACCTACACAATCACTCACCCAAAACCCCATATACCATTAGTCGCTTTTTACGACATGCTAGGCAAGAAACACAGTTGGCAGATTATTTTTAAGTCCCAGACCAACATCGGACATTTTTATTATTAGCTTTTAAAAAATTCGGATAGCGTGAAGTTCTTCAAAAGTACCGGTCCCGGTCAGCCGTCATCAAAGCTATCCACTCCCAATTCACTCATATCATCTTTCACACAATCCATCCATCTCTTATTTGGCCGTCCTCGTCCTCTCCATCCACTAACTTTCATACTCATCACTCTTTTTGTCACGTGTCCTTCCTCTTTCTTTATCACATGCCCATACCAAGATAAACGGTTTCCTCTCATCTTATCTATCACTGGTGCCACTTTCATACTTCCTCTACTATATTTATTTCTTATCTTGTCCATTCGCGTCACTCCACACATCCACCTTAACATTCTCATTTCCGCTGCATGCACTCGTCTTTCATCCGTCTTCTTCAAGGCCCAACAGTCCGATCTTTCCGACTTATGTAGTATAAAATGTAAATATATTTTACGTCACAGGATGAATCAGACGAGAATCTGAATAGTTTCTCAGCATTAACAGCTAAGATGAAATCCGTGTGCAAAGAAGCGGCGAAGGAGGTGCAACAAACAAGGAACTTGAAAGGTATACTGAAGACGTCCATTGTTGATTGATTTTGATAGTACAAAAGTAATTAGATCGTCGATTCTAAGCATCACAAGTTCTAAGCTATTTACTTCGGAATTAGATCAATATACTTGTATGTGGTATATTGTCTGATATTTGTCAATACTAATATTATAAAGAGGAAAGATTTGTATTATTGTGTGTGTATGTTTGTAATGAATAAACTCCAAAACTACTGTGCCGATTTCAAAAATTATTTCACCATTGGAAAGCTACGTTATCCGGAGGTAACATAGGCTATAATTTATCCCCATATTCCCACCAGAACGGGAACTACGCGGGTGAAACCGCGGGGCGCTGCTAGTTTGAAATAAAATAGTTCCAGAAACACCGAAAATTATCAGGGTCACATAATCCTTCATGATGGTTTAGCGATGCGCGATCCCGTTGACGTCTGATATAAAGGCGTGAACGGTACATGCCAGGGGTTTTGTCGGTATAGCCCGCCTACTACCACCTTTGGCGGAGCAGGGTCCTTTTATCATTTTGAGGGCCCCGAAAGACCGACACCAGGTCTGCAGTTCCATGTTGGGGTATATTAGGAGAGGCATCGGACAAGTTTTCAGCTTGCCTCATTTACCTACACAAAAATTGGTGCCAGCTCTCGGACCATACAGGCAAATCAGACTAATTGGGTCATGGTTACAAAGTTATAGCTTTCTGTTTGTTTTTTTGAGCGTACATTGAAATGTTTGATCATATGTAGTTTCAAAATCATAGTTTCGAATTTATCTATCTATACTTATAATAAATCTGTAGAGAGGTCAATTCTGTACATGAAATATATTTTCAAAATAACTATCAGGGGGTAATTAGTGATCGATACTGATGCCAAAAATGCAATCAGTAAAATTTTTGTCTGTCTGTCTGTCTGTCTGTATGTTCCTTATAGAAACAAAAACTACTCGACGGATTTTAACAAAACTTGGCACAATTATTCTTCATACTCCTGGGCAGGTTATAGTATACTTTTCTTCACGCTACAATCAATAGGAGCAGAGTAGTGAAGGGAAATGTTGGGAAAACGGGAGAAGTTACTCCATTTTTTAAGCTTCCGTCGCGTGTGCAGCCTTAATGGTTAAAGTTACATAGAAATCATGTACGATGGAAATTGTCTTTATAATATTAACCATAAACGCGGGTGACACCGCTGGCACAGCTAGTAGTTAATAAAATGTTACTGGTTTCCTTTTGATATTTTCTCTCGTCACGAAGCTAACTTTCCTACAATCACGTTATGACATATTTCAGTACGTCAGAACGAAAAAGAAGATACAATGACGACATCTTTGATGCAGCAGTTGGTCAGACTGATGACAGACCTGATTGACTTCCAGGTCAAACAGAAGACTTGTGTCAGTAAGTTGTTCTGGTCATCATTACCTTACTTTCTCAACTACCTTTTGGTATCTCCCGTTGCTAGTAGTGGTCCAATTTGATCATGATCCTGGATAAAACGAATCTGGTTGTTATATTGAGGCGACTGT
The DNA here is from genome assembly GCA_951394215.1 of Glyphodes perspectalis. Taxonomy (NCBI): domain Eukaryota; kingdom Metazoa; phylum Arthropoda; class Insecta; order Lepidoptera; family Crambidae; genus Glyphodes; species Glyphodes perspectalis. The sequence goes on from OX596227.1 coordinate 7,215,621, forward strand.
TTTATGATTTCCACAATCATTAGGTCCAACATCGGTCTGGGACTTAAAGAATGTGCCAACTGTGTTTCTTGCCTAGCATGTCGTAAAAGGCGCATAAGTCGTCTTTTACGACATGTTAGGCGTTCCCGTATCTAACACATACATAATATCACGCCCGTAATCCCCGAAGGGGTAGGAAGAGTCTAAGGGGCAGCAGGCCAGCCAAAAATAAAACCTTGTTAGATGGAAAGTTGTGAAGAAGTAGTGACAAGTGGCTAGCTCGTCGCCTTAACAATCACACACCCAAAACTTGATATACCATTAGTCACTTTTTACGACATGCTAGGCAAGAACCACAGTTGGCACATTATTTTTAAGTCTCAAACCAACATGGGACAATGGGCTGGGTTAGATGAAAAATTGTGAAATAACACCTAATATGTATCACATTTATAAAAATAGTAGCATACAATCTTCTATTTCAGAATTACCTCCAGATCTTCAAGAGTTTTTGGAATGGCTGACTGCACCGAGTCCTGAACAGATGGAGCTGAGAAATCCGAAGATGAGTTACCATGACGACAGTCTAGTGGGTAAGATATTGCGCTTAAGTTGGTGCGATTTGGTTAACCAAATATCAATTAATATTAGACCACATCACATGCATTATCGGTACGAGACTGAAGATGCACGTTGGTAAAAGGACTTCAGATGTCTGTCTGGTTCTGGTTCTGGTCTGGTCTGGTTAATTTATGCTTAAATGTTGTAAACTTCGTTTTTTTCTTTTTTGGTGTCTGACAAGCTCATGTATTGGTTCAGATGCAAATATGATCGATACACCCTTGTAAAATATGTTGTTGAAAAGAGTTTCTTTTCGGTGGAAGCAACATTCCGAATCGGTGGTAGATTCATATTATTAGTTGATTTTCCTGTTGAATTGACGATTTATAAGTGTTTGTTTCAAACCTGTATTAATAAAGAGTATTTTGACTTTTGACTTTGTCAGTGCACATCTGCCGGCTGAATTAATGATGATCATCATCCTCCTGTAGACAGTGGTATAAAACTTATATAGATTTAAAAAATCCAGAGCTACGTGGTAGGGTTTGAACCCCACCCCTCGGATGTGAAGCATGAGCATTGAACTACCACCACTCCTCAAATAATGAACGATATTGATAGGAACATTTCAACAGAAAAGCCAACTGATCAAGTGTTGGACCTGATTACGACTCCGTCGAGCGAGAAGGAAGAAGTCCATTCGGACAGCAGGTCCGACTGCTTGGGGACTCTCCATGCTGTCCAGGATCTGCTGCAGCAGTTTGATGAGATGGCTGAAGATGATAAGGTAATTAGCACCAACATTTTTAAGCACCTTGATTGCACCTTGGCTTTTAAGTGATGGTAAGCTGTAGCCTGAAACGATTGCCAAATACAGAGTCTTGCAAGTTGATGTTACTTTGAAGGTTTTGGTGAAGATTCATTTAATTCATGCGACTGGTACTTTCGGTAATGAATTAAAAGCAGCTTCAGGGCCATTACTTATATCAGTTTTCTTTTAGAGGGTGGCCCAGATTATTTTAAATATCAAAGGTGGTATCATATTTCTTTACCGCTCAACTAATGGTATCACTGTGGTCTTTGTGGAACATTACTTGCTCAAGTTTGAACATATATTTCTTGCATGTGAAACGCCATCATCTTCCTAGCGATATTTCCCGTGTTTTAGACGGGGTCCGCTTAGACCATGATCCAGGATTTAGCGAGTCTAGTAAAATTACATTGAAGCGATTGCCGGTGTGACCTTCGTAACCCTAAGAGGGGAACCAGACAATTTTTGGATTGTGGTTACAAATCCAAAGTTGATTGAATTTTCAGGTTTCATCACGATGTTTTCCTTCGCCGTCGAGCTAGTGGTATAAATACGTACATAGATATGAAAAATCCACAGGTACGTGCCCGGGTTTGAACCCACTCACTCCTCGGTTAAGAGGCGCGTGTCCTTACCATTGAGCTACCACCGCTCCTGTTGCATGTGAAACGTATGTCCTACTATTGAGCTATCACCGTTTTGACAACTATTTATTTAGTAAACCCTGAACTTAGTCTTTATTGTAGTTATTATATTAAAATAACTAACTAACTAAACTTCACGCCACTTCCTTAGTGGGATAGGCAGAGAGAACCGAACGCCATAACGTAAAATAATTGATATCTATTGGTTTCAGAGCAAAATGACAGGCATCAGAGAGTACTTAGAAAATCAACTACAATTTTTGAACAAACAGCTGACTGCTTATGATGATTACAAGGTTAGTATTATACATTTTTAGATACTTGAAATCATTTTTAGTTTAAACTTAAATAAAAGTCCTGTTGTAATGAAGAAATAAATAAATAACTAATTACAATAATAAATATTAATTTTAGCATCGTAATAAGAGACGTGAGATCGTTTTTAAGAAGTTAGTTAAGCTAACATAATTGTTTACAGATACCAAGTATGTTTGAAGAGCAAAATCCCATGCGTTTCAGACGAGATATAGCAAGAAGTTTTGAAGGTCGAAGAAGATACAAAAACCAGATAAATTCTAGAAGAAGAAGGCGTAGATTTAAAAGAAGATTCTTGAAGAACTTTAGCAAGAAACATACTAGAACTACAGCTAGCATCTATGATGGATATCCAATCACCGAAAATAATAAACTTGAAATTGAAGATAATAATGATGAGAAAGTAAATGGTGGAAAAAAAGTGAAAATTGAAAAGAGAAATCTAAGAGATGTGTATTATAAAGCAGTGGAAGACGCAAAAAAATCGACTACGTTCAAAAATGTACATAAAGATGAAATGGAAGGTTTTGATAATGCTCAAATTGTGAGGATTGAAAACTAGTTTATTACAGAACTACTCAATGATGAATCCATTCACACTGCATATACTTTTCGTGGAGACTTTTATTTTAAACACTAAAAGTGGTAAACATGTGACTAGATTGATGATTAACGGTCGTCATAGCCTAAGGACATTTGCAACACCAGTCAAATGCGTTGTCGACCTAATAGGTGCCTAATAAATACTTTTTGAAGAACCTTATGTTATAGGAAAATCTTTTATAGTGAGCTTATTTTGCAGCTGGTGCATTGGAGGAAGCCTCTCTCGCATCCAAATGGTACTGGATGACGTGAGATTGACAAGTATCTGGATTTTTAGTTCCGTCGTCATCTCTGTCTGTCTCAACATGTTGTTTTCTTCTCTCTCTTTCCCCCACGGCTCGAGAGTCAAATGAACACCTTTATATTTTTACATCTTTATAGTGTAATTTTAGACGAATGTATTTTTAGGAATGAACGGTAAAATAAATTAATTATGAAGGAAGATTTGATCTTATTTTTAGTTCAGCCATCAGGATTTCAATTTGGATTGATATATAATAAGCTAGAAACTCATAATCAAAACATGCAAAAATTGTGTTAAAAGTCACTTAATAAAATCTCATTTTCGTTGTAAGTTATTAATTATTAAGTTATTGAACTGCTTGGCAATGTTGCAATCAGAATTAAAGTTAAGTGCGAAATGTCTTTCGCATATGATACCTCCCAAATTAACTAATAGATACAAATACTAGGAGGACAATTATAGTATATAGAACTAAATTATATCAACTACTAGCTGTGACCGCGGTTTCACCCGCGTTTATGGTTAATGTCATATAGCATATAGCCTTCCTTGATGGGCTATCTAACACTGAAATAATTTTTCAAATCGGACCAGTAACATAACATAACATCACGTCCGAAATCCCTGAAGGGGTAGGCAGAGTCAAAGGGACAGCAGTCCCCTTTAACCACATTCAGCCAAAAAAAAAACTGGGTCTGGTTAAATGGAAAATTGTGAAAAAGTAGTGACAAGTGGCTAGCTTGTCGCCTACACAACCACATACCTAAAACCTGATATACCATTAGTCGCCTTTTACGACATGCTAGGCAAGGAACATAGTTGGCACATTTATTTTTAAGTTCCAAATCGGACCAGTAGTTCCAGAGATAAGCGCGTTCAAGCAAACAAACAAACTCAATAATATTAGTTTAGATTTTATTTCTGAAAAATAAGTAACTGAAATAAGTAGAAAAGATAAGCATTGGGATCTTACTTCATTACTTGTAAAGCATGTTCTAACAAAATTTATGTATGTTGTAAAAACTGTTATTAAAACAATATTTCGCATTTTTCTTTACGTCGCGTCCAGAATTGAAACAAGCAATTGAATTGCAGCCGAATAGCAGTGACGATAAAAATGCCCTAAACTAACTGAACTAGTTAATCTTTCAAGCTGCATACACGTCTGCATAGACGGAGATACAGAGGGGAAGTGAACGTGAGTTTGCTGCCTACTTTCATTGTTCAATGGGACTGGAAGTCTGGACCTTAAAAGTTTTTTTTTTTTTGAGAGGACGTCGGTAGTTGGCCGAAGGCAGCCTTTACTACCTACCGGGCTGGCGGGGAAGCGGGAAATTCTCACCCCTATACTTAAAAAGAATGTCCCAACTGTTCTTGCCTAGCATGTCGTAAAAGGCGACTAATGGTATATCGGGTTTTGGGTATGTGATTGTATAGGCGACGATCTAGCCACTCGTCACTACTTTTTCACAATTATGCATCTAACCCAGCCCAGTTTTATTTTTGGCTGAATGTAGTTAAATGGGCTTGCTGTCCCTTTGACTATGCCTACCCCTTCGGGGATTTCAAGCGTGATAATATGTATGTATTACTGTGACCTTTTAGGTAAATAAAAATAAAATAAATTCTCCACACTGACACATCAATTCCCTAGTTCCAAACTAAGCTATAGGCTTATCCTATGGATACTAGGTGAACGGATAGACATACTTAAATAAGTTTATTAACATCCATGGCTCGAGTACAAATGTCCATGTTCATCACAAGAAACTGAAAACCTAGCGGGATCCGAACCCGCGACTCTCGGTTTCGTGGCCAGGGTCTCTGACCACTCGACCGACGGGCTGTTTTAGGTGTATCCCTTCTGCAGATAACTTGTCTACCTCGCGGTCCACTGAGATGCGATAAAGTGCAGTAATATCGTAAAAGCATTGCCGTTACAAGTTAATATTTCAGCCGGCTCTCGCCGTAATAAAATGCACGTCCGCCCTGTATTATTAACTAGTGTTCGTCTGAATGTGTACTTAGTAAGTTTGGGAGTTATTGTTTGAGTATACTTTATATATCTAATATATAAAATTCTCGTGTCGCGGTGTTTGTTCCCAAACTCCTCCGAAACGGCTGAACCGATTTTGATAAAATTTTGTGTGCTTATCTGGTAGATCTGAGAATCGGCCAACATCTATTTTATGTACCCCTAAATGTTAAGGGTGGTCCACCCCAAAATTATAACTTGAGAACGGCTTTACCAATTCTGCGAATTCTTTTTTTTAGTTATGTTTGTTTTTTGGTAATTGAAGGTTCTTATGAAAGAAAAAAATATAAAAGTTGCGCTGTAAATGAATGTGATATCAATGTATGTGATATCTCTAGCGGGATTCGACCCTTGGTTTCGTGGCCAGGGTCTCTGAACACTCGACCAACGGGCCAGTCAAGTCAAGTCAACTAAGTACTAAAATTTAAGGAAAGCTCGTTTTAACAACTCCTTAAGTTTACCAAGAAGCTCATCATCTACACAATCACAAACCCAACGACATACGGAACATAATGAAACACACTTGGTACATTTTTTAAGGTTCCAGACCAACATGGAACATTTATTATCTTCCTAGCGTTATGTCCCGTGCTTAGACGGGGTCCGCTTAGACCATGATCCAGGATTTAGCGAGTCCGGTAATTACATTGAAGCGACTGCCGATCTGACCTTCGTAACCCTAAGATAGGGGAACTAGAAACCAGACAATTTTTGGATCATGGTTACAAATCCAAAGTTGTTTAAATTTGCAGGTTTCATCACGATGTTTTCCCTCACCGTCGAGCTAGTGGTATAAATACGTACATAAATTTTAAAAATCCAGAGGTACATGCCCGGGCTTGAACCCGCACTCCTCGGTTAAGAGGCGCGTGTCCTTACCATTGAGCTACCACCGCTCCATTGGAACATTTAAAGAATCGAATATTATAAAAGGCTTTATATACGTCTCTTATGAAGTGTATGACATTAATTCCTCTTTTCCCTCGGCGTTAAGAGGAACATTCACCGTAGAAGCTAATTCAATGATGCTTGTTCGTGTCAATGTACTATAAAATTACTGTAAGAGCCTGCGCGAGGGGTGACCACACGATCGACGATAAAATGGATAGATAGATAAATTTTTAAATTAATATGTGAAGCAAAAACTTTGTATCCCTTTTTACGAAAATTGGGCGGGCGGAGGAGTATGAGATTTCGCAGTTATATGTTAATGATAATATTTAAAAAAATAATTACCAATTATGATCGAATATCGACCACTGGGCGACCACTAGTATTTTTAATTGCACAAAAAACAAATACTGAAATAAGCATTCTAACAAATACAATACAATTTAGGATAAATGTCTTTTGTTTATACAAGTGGTCGTCCAATGATACGATTTCGACCATAATTCGTTTATTTTTTAAATAATTTTGTGTATTTCTAATGCATTATTTGTTAAAATATCTGTCTGATTTTACAGTTTTACGCATAAATGGCTCATTGATTGTGATGTAATTGATATGCTTTTTGTACCTAAGTGGGGTATTTTACACGGAAACTGCTATAACCTATAACTCCGAATTCCGCATGGGCGGAGCCGGAGGCGAAAGCTAGTCGTGTAAACATTGTGTAATATGTACATAGTGTTGATTGTGTGGACGACAGGCTGGCCACTTGTCAGGACTTTTTTCACAATTTTCCATCTAACCCAGCCCAGTTTTATTTCAGACTGAATGTGGTTAAAGGGGCCTGCTGCGTCTTGACTCCGCCTACCCCTTCGGGGATTGTAGGCGTGATGTTATGTTATGTTATGTACATAGTATTTTAAAAAGTCAAATTCAAAATATTTTTTATTTATATAGGATTCAAAGAAACACTATTAAATCGTCACAAAGTCAGTTTTAGCAAAGTTGTATTATGAATCATATTTAACTTTAAACCATGTTTCAAAGCGGGCCTGGTTTACAATAAGGAAATAATAAACAAACTATATATACCTACAACAATATAAAACAAAGTCGCCGCTTCTGTCTGTTCACTTAGATCTTTTAAACTACGCAAGTGATGTTATATGTTGCAATGCCCTTGCAGGGTGTCACATATAAACTTTAATTCTTTATAATGTAATGTAACATCAGGAATTGTAATGTGACAACTAATAAATTATGTTAATTTTAATTTTAATTTGAATGCGGTTTTCACCAATAGATAGAGTGATTCGAGAGGAAAGTTTATATGTACAGTTTCATATTGTTTATCTCACCGTGCGAGAAAATATTTAAAGGTCACCTATCTTGGCGTTGACTACGGCAAGGGGTTGCTTTACTTCGCTATTTATTGACGACCTAAGCCATAGCAAAGTATATTAATATACACAAACAGTATATCTATTTTTTTACTAATATTATAAAGAAGAAAGATTTTTTTGTGTGTGTGTATGTTTGTAATAAAATTTAAAAAAACCTTTTGCCGTTGGAAAATTGCATTATTCGGAAGTAACATAGGCTTTATTTTATCCCCATATTCCTACAGGAACGGAAACTATGCTATAAGTTATAAATAACGTGTTAATACAAATATCTTGGTCGTTACTTCTATCATATGTTCAATAATTTCGTCAGTTTCTGTACCGGGGGCGTAGCTCAGATGGTAGAGCGCTCGCTTAGCATGCGAGAGGTACCGGGATCGATACCCGGCGCCTCCATCCTCTATATATAAACTTCTAGGTTTTGTTTTTTTATTAATAAAAACTAGCTCTTGTCTGCAACCTTATCCAAATTGGGTGGTTAGAAAGAAGAAAATCGCTTCAAATGAAAAAAAAAATAACTACATTTTTCTTATTTGCAATTTTATTAAAAATAAAATAAACCGACTACACGTTTTTACCAGAATAACTACAATAGTGCGACAAATTAGATATATGTATATATATATTTTAGTTTGTTATTTTCAGGACGCAGTTCGTATGAAAGTAAATGTGGCAAAAATGTATGCGAATGAATGAAATATAAAATTTTTTGAAGGAAAATATTTTACGTTATTATTCAACTACTTGCTTGCTTATGATAAAATCCTGGGTGTTTTTTGATAAGAAATCTGTATATGGAATGTTCTCATCCCATCTCGGTCTGAGATTTAAAAAGACTGTGCCAACTGTGTTCCTTGCCTACATGTCCTAGAAGGCGACTACATAGTATCGACTATTGTGTACATTATGTACTTTTCCTCAATTTCCACATATCCTACCCAATTTTTTTACTAAATGCGGCTTGCTGTTACCTTGACTCCCCCGACTTCTGAGTTAACGTGCGTGATGTATGTTTTTATTTACAACAATCAGGACTGTCCCGCGAGATGACACAATCATGGTCACCCTAACGCAATAGCAGACAAACGTGTCACGACCGCGTTAAGCCGGGGACCACTCCGCAAATTGTTTGTGCCGAGTTAAAAATGGATGGGGACCGTAGACGGGTTCCACACGTTAATAGGAATAACGGGTATTTGGTAATATTTACCGGTCCGGAGTCTGAGGGAGTTTTAATAAAAAAACATGAAACATACACTTTTTGAAAAAAGCGTAGAGCGTTCTTTACTTATTGTTAAGGATCATTTCCAGGGGGTGCGGGTTCAAACCAGGGAACGTATCAAACACTGGATTTTTCAAATCTGTATACGTACTAGCTGACCCGGCGAACTTCGTTCCGCCTAACAGTCAACTGCCTCGTTGGTCTAGTGGTAGCATGCGCCGCCTAAGGACCAAGAGGTCCCGGGTTCAAATCCCGGGTCGGGCCTAAAATTTGTGGCTGGGTATTTCAATATCCAAATTACTCAGTAACAGCCCGGAGTAAGGAAGTTGGCGGTTTAATCACCCCCGTGCCTCGGAAAGCACGTTAAGCTGTTGGTCCTGCGCCTAACCTCTCTCCGGTCATGTCGAATTGCCGTCTCACCGGACTATGAGAGTGAAGGAATAGAGAGTGCACCTGTGCACACACTTGTGCACTATAATATCTCCTGCGCAGATGGCTAATCCTCGTTGAGATTGGCTGCCGTAACCGATATCGGTTAGGAGGACATTATTATTTTTTTTATTTTAATGACACATAATCGGGTTAAATAAATTGAGATGTAAGCTATCCTATCTTTCAAGTTGGATCAAACTGCACACGGTGTGCAAATTTGATTAAAATCGGTTAAGTAGTTTCGGAGTCCATCGCGGACAAACAACGTGACGCGTAATTTATATATATATATATATATATATATATATATATTAAGATTAATACCACTAGCTTGGCGGTGAGGGAAAACATTGCATAACGTGATGAAAAATACAGTTTCAAACGACTATTGTTAAATTTTTTGGTTTCCCTACTTGGGTCACGAATGTCAGATCGCCAGTCTCTTCAATGTTTTTACTAGACTCGCTAAATCATCAATCTAAGAGGTCTAAGCGGACCGATGAGGGATTGCAATCCTGCTGGAAAATCTAAGCTCGATCCATTGAGCTATTATTACTACGTATAGAGAAGCTATGTCAAACAAAAATATTATCACGAAGCATGGACTGAGCGTGTTTCAGCATTTGCAGCGCTAAAACTAACAATTGTCGTCTAATTAAGCTATTAAAACACGCAGCGCTAGATCGCTCATAGAGTACATTTTTCTCGAATTGGTATGTTTGTCTGGAGAATTTATTTATTATTTATTGTCCAAGTCCCAGACCAACATGAGACAATATTATTTTGCCATTACAAGACAGATACTTCAATTCATTTATAGCTATATATTAATCGGCCAGCGGTCGAAATTCGACAATAATTCATTTAAGTTTTTTATGAATTTCTAACGCAATACATATTTATTAATATCATTATCTTTCTGCGCTCCTTCTCCATATAAACTTCAACTGTGCCAAATCTCATACTCCTCCGTCGGTCATGTTCGTAAAAAGGGATACAAAGATTATGCTTCACGTAATATATAGATAGATAATAGCGGTGGTAACCCAATGGTAAGGACACGCGCCTCTTAACCGAGGAGTGCGGGTTCAAACCCGGGCACGTACCTCTGGATTTTTCAAGTCTATGTACGTATTTATACCACTAGCTCGACGGTGAAGGAAAACATCGTGATGAAACCTGCAAATTCAAACAACTTTGGATTTGTAACCATGATCTAAAAATTGTCTGGTTCCCCTATCTTAGGGTTCGAAGGTCAGATCGGCAGTCGCTTCAATGTAATTACCAGACTCGCTAAATCCTGGATCATGGTCTAAGCGGACCCCGTCTAAGCACGGGACATAACGCTAGGAAGATGAATATATAGATAGATAGATTTAAAACTTTCCAAAGCGCTCTTGTTTCTTCAGATCGGAACCCTAATTCCTTGTCAATTTATCGTTTCCGAGATAAACAACAAATCAAATTGCCAATCTAAAACTATTTCCGGGAATCGAATCCATATCCCTGAGGTAGCTTATTCCGGTCACGCGCCTACTCCATCCGCTCAGGTGGTGCCGAACAGCCGTGTACTTTATCCGCTGCACGGTAAAGTTAGAGGCAAGTTTAGCGAAGTTCACGTCTTTTATGTAATTGGGGTATTCTCCTCAGAAAAATGTTTTACTCAGTAAGTTAGACTATCAAAAAATATTTAATACGTACTTTTTGCTTCAAAGATCTGAAATTTAGCTCTTTACGTCACTTGGACGGTATCATTTTCACACCTAGTGACGTCACGCGGTACTTTAACGCACTGTAGCTTCATCATTTTCAGTTTGTTAAACAAAAGAGAAAATACGTAAGCAATATTTTTCTGTAATTTCAATAGTGGCACATACATTTCTTTTAGGAAAATAGCCTATTCAGGAATTTGCAAATTAAACAATGTGTTAATTACTCAAGTGATGTTTTGTCAATCTGATCCTGATTTATTGTTACCGACTCATAGTCAAAACCTGGTCCATCGAGCATTATTAGTCAATATCTAAGGGACCTGACTAAATTAATCGACTTATATTGAATATCACGTATTTATTATTATACATATATCCCTGAGTATCAGAGGCGCATATTTTTTGATTAAAAGTATAGTATGCCATATTGTTTTCTGTACGAAATTAATATCTACGCCAAATTTCTTCAATAGAACTTGGCCGCCTGTTTACCGTGCCCGCGTAATACATAAATGTGCAGGTAGCTCGCGAGTTGGAGTGTACTAAGACCGATATCAATTTAAATATACATCTCGACTGTACGTGCTTCCTCATTACCGAGTATACAGGGGGCGCCATTTTGGATTGTAATCCTAAGAGCTACTTTTAAATTTAGCCCTAAATGTAGCCCTAAAAAAGGGCTACATTTTCAGTACAATAAAAACTAATCGACTGTACACATACATACATACATAATACCACTATTGTTTCTGATATCCGTAACACAAGTGCTTAAGCAACTTACCTCGGAGTCAGATCAATGTATGTGATGTCGTTGGATGTCGTTGGATGTCGTCGGATATACATACATACGTACAGTCGTACAAAACCATCATGTTTGAAATTCCCGAAGAAACAGACACCAAGAAGTAAATCTTATCCGCGTTTAGCAAAAAAATTAGTTAAGATGGTTTAGATGAAATGTATTACAGTAATGAATTCCCCACAATGACACACCAATTCCCTAGTTCCAAACTAAGCTTATGCTTGTACTATGGATACTAGGTGAACGGATAGACATACTTAAATACGTTTATAAACATCCATGACTCGAGTACAAACGTCCATGATCGCCACACAGAAAGATATATATCATCTTCCTAGCGTTATGTCCCGTGCTTAGACGGGGTCCGCTTAGACCATGGTCCAGGATTTAGCGAGTCTGGTAATTACATTGAAGCGACTGCCGATCTGACCTTCGTAACCCTAAGATAGGGGAACCAGACAATTTCTGGATCATGGTTACAAATCCAAAGTTGTTTGAATTTGCAGGTTTTATCACGATGTTTTTCCTCACCGTCGAGCTAGTGGTATAAATACGTACATAGATTTGAAAAATCCAGAGGTACGTGCCCGGGTTTGAACCCGCACTCATCGGTTAAGAGGCGCGTGTCCTTACCATTGAGCTACCACCGCTCACAGAAAGATATATATTGATCTATTTACATACAAAGGATAACTTTTATGGCATGGTACTCATACCATTCAATTGCAGTGACTGGCTCGATGGCACATTTGGTGGTGACCCTGCCCTATGCGCCAAGAGTCGTGGGTTCGATCCCCACCCAGGACAAACATTCGTATGATGAATACTTGTGTTTGTTCTGTGTCTGGGTGTTAATATTCAATATTTAAGTATAATATTTGTGATAGCTCTGTTGATTCTGATACTCGTAGCACAACGGAGTCTGATCAATGTACCTATGTGATGTTGTCGGATATTTATTTATATTTACAGTACTTTTTTTATAAATGATAATTATCCGACTAATATATATTATTCTATGGTCTACGACTAACACCATAAATACAAAACTTAACTATCGATTACAAACAAACATACTATCGTATTTATTATTAGACAGGACAGTCTCCACAAGGCCGCTGTCACTATCCACTATGAACCCACCCCGTATACACAGGGGAGGCATAATGTGAGCCATGTAGCTTGAAATAGAGCACCCTGTGCATAAATGTTTGCGAGCGGGCGGTATCGAAAGTATCCGACGAGGTAAGTGCTGTATTTTGTACGAAAATTATTGCATTGCTGCGGAATAGTGATGGGACATGAGTCGATATATCGATAGTCGATGAATTTGTGAATTGTGTTTTTTGGAAAATGTATCGATTGTTGATGAAATTTGTAATTATGTGTTTTTAAAGGGATTTAGTTTTGAATTTGATTGCAAGACATTTTGTGTTATTGCGTAGGCGATGAGCGGTGGTAGCTCAATGGTAAGGACACGCGCCTCTTAACCGAGGAGTGCGGGTTCTAACCCGGCACGTACCTCTGGATTTTTCAAATCTATGTACGTATTCATACCACTAGCTCAGCGGTGAGAGAAAACATCGTGATGAAACCTACAAATTCAAACAACTTTGGATTTGTATCCATGATCCAAAAATTGTCTGGTTCCCCTATTATAGGGTTACGAAGGTCAGATCGGCAGTCGCTTCAATGTAATTACCAGACTCGCTAAATCCTGGATCATGGTCTAAGCGGACCCCGTCTAAGCACGGGACATAACGCTAGGAAGATTATGATGCGTAGGCGATGAGCTAGCCACATCTCAATACCATTTAACACAGTTCAGTTTTATTTTTTGGCTGAATGTGGTTAAGGTTAGCTGCCCCTTTGATTATGCCCACTATTGCCCACCACCATTGTGATGATATGTATGTATATACATTTTGGGGTCGATTGATTAAGTGGTTATTTTCCAATTGTCAATTCCTTTTAAAAAATTTATACATACATACATACATTTCCATAGCATCATGCCCATAATCCCTGAAGGGGTAAGCAGATTCAAAGAGGCAATAGGCCCCTTTAACCACATTCAGCCAAAAACAAAACTGGGCTAAGTTAGATGGAGAATTGTGAAAAAGTGGTGACCAGTGGCTAGCTCGTTATCAACACAATCGCATTTTGTATCTAGCATATTCAATGCGCTTGATCTCGCTTCTAATGAGGGTCTGCATGTACCACGATTATAAACTAAATAAGTCTACTTAGTCATTATTTTGAATTGGGATGTTGACTCCATTTATATTTAATTTTTAAATATCAATTCTTAAAAAGAAAGTATCGTAGCATGCTGTTAAGCATTATTGATTTTCAATCATATTGAGTCTAAGATTTTTAATTTTACAAAAACTGCTTAATAACTGCTTAATATAAAAACTGCTGCTGTCAGTTGACTATACTAACTAGTGACGTCACACGTTGACAAGCCCATACAAAAATCTATGAAGTGATTTCGTTTTGGCAGCTCTTAAAAAGTATCTCAATTGACTAGCCAGTCAACATCCCATTGTCTGCAATATGAAACATAGATAGTTATTTGAATGTCTGGTTTCCTCACGACGAATGCCATCACGGCATAGCAAATGGTAAATGTACTTAGATTTAAAAATTTTTAAATACCAGTATTTAACTGTTGTATTTTATTTTGTTTAGAAAATTTTAGTTCCATATGTCTTACTCCTCTGCAAGGAACATGTGATACGCTTATTATCAAACATGCTTAATTATGATCCTATAAAAAAGACAAAAAAAAATTCGTTTCAAAAAACTATTATTTAATTACACACAACATTTTCAGTTCAACTATCGACAAAAACAACCGCCTCACTGGCCTAATCGTCCTTGCAAAGTGCAGTCTCGACGTCATAATGTCGATAATGCACTGCACTAATTATCGCGCACAATTTGTGCATATCGATAAAGTGCAAGATTGTTCCGGCGTCTAGCCGAAAATTTTAGCGTAAATTCTTCGAATAATGTGAAGAAAATTGGAATTGAAATTTGAATAAACCTTTTTACAGACAGATAGACATAAATAAAATATAAAGTATGTATGTATGTATGTATGTATTAAAACGTGATACGAAGCGGTGGTACCTCAATGGTAAGGATACGGTCCTCTTAACTGAGCAGTGCGGGTTCAAACCCGGGCACTTACCTGTGGATTTTTCAAATCTATATACATATTTATACCACTAGCTCGACGGTGAGGCAAAACATCCTGATAAAACGTGCAAATTCCCACAACTTTGGATTTGTATCTAACCATGATCTAAATCTTTTCTTATTCCCCTATCTTAGGGTTCCGACGGTCAGATTGGCAGTTGCTTCAATGTAATTACCAGACTCGCTAAATCCTGCATCATGGTGTAAGCGGACCCCGTCTAAGCACGGGACATAACGCTAGGAGGATGAATGTATTTCTAATGCATTATTTATTAAAGTATTTGCTTTTTGCACTTCTTCTCCATGTAAAACTATAGGGCATTTTACGTTAAACGGGCAACTATAGGGCATTTTACGTTAAACGGGCAACTATAGGGCATTTTACGTTAAACGGGCAACTATAGGGCATTTTACGTTAAACGGGCAACTATGGGGCATTTCACGTGAAACGGGCAACTATGGGGCATTTTACGTTAAACGGGCAACTATGGGGCATTTCACGTGAAACGGGCAACTATGGGGCATTTTACGTTAAACGGGCAACTATGGGGCATTTCACGCGAAACGCATTAGAAATACATTAAGTTAGAAAAAAAAATAAGGAATTTTGGGTAAAATTTTTTACTACTGGGTAAAGAAAAATATATGAAATTATCTTTATTTTTATATGCTTCAAAAGCACTTATAAATCGTCAGAACAAGTGCACGATTTAATTCTCACCGGTTATATAAAGTAAATTCTACCAAAAAGAAACCAGCAATAAACTGAATAGGTACTTTTTTTAAAAATTGTGTTGCTTATAATCTTAATACTCCTTGAAATGTATAAGTTACTAGCAGCGCCCCGCGGTTTTACCCGCATAGTTCCCGTCCCTGTAGGAATATGTGGATAAAATATAGCCTATGTTACTTCCGGATAATGTAGCTTTCCAATGGTGAAAGAATTTTTGAAATCGGCACAGTAGTTTTTGAGTTTATTCATTACAAACATACAGACACACAAAAATACAAATCTTTCCTCTTTATAATATTAGTATAAATATAGATATACTGTTTGTCTATATTAATATACTTTGCTATGGCTTAGGTCGTCAATTAATAGCGAAGTAAAGCAACCCCTTGCCATAGTCAACGCCAAGATGTGGTGACCTTTAAATATTTTCTACTCCTCCATGCTAAATAATATACCTAAGATCTAAACAATGTAAACATTCATCTTCTTAGCGTTATGTCCCGTGCTTAGACGGGGTCCGCTTAGACCATGATCCAGGATTTAGCGAGTTTGGTAATTACATTGAAGCGACGCAGGTCTGACCTTCGTAACCCTAAGATAGGGGAACCAGACAATTTTTGGATCATGGTTACAAATCCAAAGTTGTTTGAATTTGCAGGTTTCATCACGATGTTTTCCCTCACCGCCGAGCTAGTGGTATGAATACGTACATATATTTGAAAAATCCAGAGGTACGTGCCGGGTTAGAACCCGCACTCCTCGGTTAAGAGGCGCGTGTCCTTACCATTGAGCTACCACTGCTTAATAAATCTAAACTATGTAAACACGTAAATAAATGTCTCTATGGTTGTTCCCCATTTTTATTTTATTTTAGTCAAGTTATCAGTGCTATATGTTGGTCTGGGACTAAAAAAGAATGTACCAACTGTGTTTTTTTCTAGCATATGATAAAAGGTGACGAATGGTGTATTGGATATTAGGTTTGTGTAGGCCTAACTTTTTTTTTCTCTTTCTTAAGCCAATTTGGATGAAGTTGCAGACAAGAGCTAGTTTTTATTAAAAAAAAAACAAAAACTAGAAATTCATATATCGACGCTTAAGAACCAAGACCATCTATCTACACTTTTGGCGCTTTTTACTTTTTAATGCAGTTATTTTTATGATTAATTTACGCATCGTTTCCTTTGATCAGTAACCTCAAATTCGCATTAAATAAGAAGTTATGAAAAAATACCAATACCACCTAAGTTACGTGACGTAATAAATTTAAGGAAATAAAACGTTTTTTTCGTCTCCTGTGAAATCGACTTTTTGTAGATAGATGGTCTTGGTTCTTAAGCGTCGATATAGAGGATGGAGGCGCCGGGTATCGATCCCGGTACCTCTCGCATGCTAAGCGAGCGCTCTACCATCTGAGCTACGCCCCCGGTACGGAAACTGACGAAATTATTGAACATATGATAGAAGTAACGACCAAGATATTTGTATTAACACGTTATTTATAATTTAATTAGTATTTTCAAACGCAATTTTAATTTTAACATTTCGCCTCTAGCTTTCGCCCCCGACTCCGCCCATGCGGACTTCGGTCTTTTAAATAATGTTCTATCATGAATCCCACGGGTTTTTTTTTGTAGGATTATAAGTAACCTCCTTTGTTAGGGTTCCAACTATAAACGTGTCAAATTTCATCGCAATCGGTTAAGCAATTTAGGCGTGAAGACGTTTCAGACAGACAAAGTTATTTTTGCAGGTTTTTATCCGTAACATATTGCACTTGTGGTTTAATCAAAACTTTCTGTTTTTGACTAATGCGGAATTCAAGGATCGATTTACCCGGAACTTTGATTATTTTCCCTAGATAAAAATAGCGTAAGTCAATCATAATGATATCAGTTATTTGCCATTAAAATCTCGTCAAAATAGGTTCATCCATTTCGGAGATTAGCCGACAAACTGACAGGCTAAAATTTTAGGTGCTGATTTGTGGTATAGTACTATTACGAATTTCAGGCACAATCCCAAGATCGATAATAATAAATGAAAAATTCTCCAGATAGACACACACACCGATTCCCTAGTTGCAAACTAAGCTTATGCTTGTACTATGGATACTAGGCGAACGGATAGACGTACTTAAATACGTTTATAAACATCCATGACTCGAGTACAAATGTCCATATTCATCACACGAAACATTTGCCCTTAACGGGATGCGAACCCGCGACTCTTGGTTTCGTGGCCAGCGTCCCTGACTACTCGACCAACGGGCCAGCCTGATAAGCTCCTTAAATCATATTCGGCCAAAAACAACACTGACTTGAGCCGACACTGAGGCGACGAGCTAGCCACTTGTCACTACTTTTTCTCAATTTTCCATCTAACTCGACCCAATTTTATTATTGGCTGAATGTGGTTAAAGGGTCCTGCTGCCCCTTTGACTCTGCCTACCCCTCCGGGGATTATGGGCGTGATGTTATGTATGTATGTACTGCCTTGAGTTAGATGATAATCTGTGAGAATGTGTTGATAAGTGGCTAATTTGTCACAACAATCATATACCAAACATCCAATACATATGTTACTGTAAAAGCCCGTATATTGGTCAATCTTAGGTTTTACTAGTAAATCTTAGAATTTACCGACATGAGTTGGTAAATTTTTTAGAAATTAAACATTTCTAGGTTAGGTTATATTATGGGTTAGTTAGGTTAGGTTTATTAACCTGATTAAAGAAATACCTTACCTAACCTAACCTATAATATAATCTAATCTTAGTTAGGTTTGGTTAGATAAAATTTTCCAAGTAAAGAATCCTAAGATTTACTAAGTAAATGGTGGTAAAAGTTCGAATTATACACCTGTTCGGACTTTTACCGTTAAGAGTTGGTAAATCTTAGGTTTTACTGGAAAATCTTAAAATTTACCATAGTTCGAGCTATTACAGCAACACATACACTATAAATCATTTACGACAGGCAAAGACTCCTCAAATCCCAGACCAACATAAGCAACGCAACTTTAAACCTTACCACAAGTTTTCTTTAAAAACCCGTTTTAACCACAAAACATTTTTTAACACTAAACTTGCGTTCATTTGCACAGAACACAAAGAATGTATTTTCAAATCATTTGTTCTCTTTACAGACTCCCCTACACACAGCACTATTGTGTATGGCTTACGTTCGTACTGGGGGAGTGAGGATTATTATGACAACTTATAAATTATTTACTGAAATCATGCGGTGTCTTGTGGATACCGATTGTCTTTGTTTTGAATCGAATAAGACTCGGAATGAACAAGAATGTGTGCAGTGAAGGCTTAACTGAAGATTAGCTGGTTAAAGGCGGATTTTTTAAAGTATTTTAAGTATATTAGTATTATATTGTGTTTCTTCCCTAGCATGTCGTAAAAGGCGACTAATGGTATTTAGGGTTTTGGGTATGTGTTTATGTAGGCGACGAGCTAGCCACTTGACACTATTTTTTCACAATTTTCCATCTAACCCTGCACAGTTTTCTTTTTGGCTGAATTTGGTTAAAGGGGACTGCTGTCCCTTTTACTCTGCCTACCCCTTCAGGGATTTCGGACGTGATGTTATGTTATGTTATTATATTTTAGACTAGCTGTGCCAGCGGTGTCACCCGCGTTTATGGTTAATATTATAAAGACTATTTCCGTCATACATGATTTCTACGTATCTTTAACCATTAAGGCTGCACACGCGACGGAAGCTTAAAAAATGGAGTAACTTCTCCCGTTTTCCCAACATTTCCCTTCACTACTCTGCTCCTATTGATTGTAGCGTGATGAAAAGTATACTATAACCTGCCCAGGAGTATGAAGAATAATTGTACCAAGTTTCGTTAAAATCCGTCGAGTAGTTTTTGTTTCTATAAGGAACAGACAGACAGACAGACAGACAGACAGACAGACAGACAGACAGACAGACAGACAAAAATTTTATTAATTGCATTTTTGGCATCAGTATCGATCACTAATCACCCCTTGATAGTTATTTTGAAAATATATTTCATGTACAGAATTGACCTCTCTACAGATTTATTATAAGTATAGATTAAAGATAAATGTCAAACAAACTTCAATTAGGATTATTTAAATATTATTTGATTAATAACAGAAAATATGTTAACAGAAGGTGATGTTAGGAGCCTTAAAAACCGTAGAGCTTGTATGAAAAGGATTATGAATGTTAGAGAAGCGAGTGAGGTGTGTAAGGACCGTGCCGTATGGCGTTCGATTCTCTCTGCCTACTGTGAAGTGCGGTGAAGTTATTTAGTTGATAGTTGATTAAGAGTAGTTTTTTACTGTCAGTCATTAAGGGCGAGTTATTAAGTAAATATACATACATACATACATACATAATGTCCTCCTAACCGATATCGGTTACGGCCGATATCAACGAGGATTAGCCATCTGCGCAGGAGATATTATAGTGCACAAGTGTGTGCGCTAACACAGGTGCACTCTCTATTCCTTCACTCTCATAGTCCGGCGAGACGGCAATTCGACATGACCGGAGAGAGGTTAGGCGCAGGACCAAGGGCTTAACGTGGTTTCCGAGGCACAGGGGTGATTAAACCGCCAACTTCCTGACTCCGGGCTGTTACTGAGTAATTTGGATATTGAAGTACCCAGTCACAAATTTTTGGCTTGACCCGGGATTTGAACCCGGGACCTCTTGGTCCTTAGGCGGCGCATGCTACCACTAGACCAACGAGGCAGTCAGATACATACATAACATCACGCCCACAATCTCCGAAGGGGTAGGCAGAATCAAAGGGACAGCTAGCCCCTTCAACCGCATTCAGTCAAAAATAAAACCATAAATTAAATGGAAAATTGTGAAGAAGCAGTGACAAGCGGCTAACCTGTCGCCTACACAATCACACACCCAAAACCCGATATACCATTAGTCGCCTTTTAGTATTTAGTAGTAGTTTTAAGTAAATATAATATAGCTTATAATTAACCAGCTTTTTTTTCCGACACCTCCAACAAATATCATTACATTTTAGCCAATGTAAACAAAAACTTAACAAATCATATATTTAAAACTTCTTCTAGAATCACTCTATCTATTGGTGAAAACCGCATGATTATGCGTGCAGTAGTTTTAGAGTGTATCGTGAAGAGACAGACGCAGGACTTTGTTTTATAAAATGTAGTATAATAATAATAAATAATAAATTCTTCAGACTGGCACACCAATTCCCTAGTCCCAAACTAAGCTTAAGCTTGTGCTATGTGAACGGGTAGACATACATAAATACGTTTATAAACATCCATGACTCGAGTACAAATATCCATGTTCATCACACGAAATATTTGCCCCTAGCGGGATTCGAACCCGCGACTCTTGGTTTCGTGGCCAGGGTCTCTGACCACTCGACCAACGGGCCAGTCATGTATTAATGTAAAGCTTTGAAAGATCTCTCAAAGAGCCTATTTTTGAGTAGATGCAATATATAATGGGTTTATAGACACGTTGTGAGTCTGAGACTCATAAATAATGTGGATAGGTACCACTGTAATAATGTACCGTATTCCTTGTCTAGCATGTCGTAAAAGGTGCCTAATGGTGTATTGCATTTGTGACCATGTAGCGACGAGCTTATTAACATTCTACAATTCTACATACATATGATGGTATTGTTAAAGTACATTAATTAATATACTACCAGTTTTAGCTTGTGGCATTGTCTGCGCTAATCTGATTTACTAAGCAATACCGTCTTTACCATAAAGGCACAGGGGGCCCTTGTCCCCCCCCCCCCCCCTTCCTCAGGGGCCGTAGGACCGACAATTTGTTTGTTTTCCTTCAAAATAAATTACTTTAAGTATAAATATAACAACAAGAATTTGCTCAACAGAACCGTAGTTGAGAAGTATTATCTAGTACTATTCGGTTTCTTTACTTTCCAAAAGGGCCCCAATTTATTTTGAGCCCAAGGGCCTCAGCATAATTTAACACGGCCCGGTTACTGAGAAGATATCACGCGGGGTTTTTGCAACCAAAACGTTTGTATTTTTGTGAGTTTTTGAGATACCATTATATTTTTTACACCGATTCTTCTCTGACTCGTGTTCCGGTGTCCTTAACAATGTCTATTTGTAAGTTTCTAGAAAAAAATTGTACTGAAATTCGCCCGCCATTTAGCCAAAGAAGTCGATTTCCCGTCAATATTCGGTCAGTCCCCGCAACTGCATACTGCATCACCTCACCCCTCGGCATATTTACGACAAAACCTCTTAGGGTGCTCCCGGTAAATACTTTATGCGTCCTGCCGTCGACTTTTATTGTGGCAGACCGGGGTTCGCTTCCCAGTCGGCATCGGAGTCGTAAGAATGAAAGTTTAAGTAGGTTGCATCGGGGTAAATGTCGACAGACAACTTGTGGGTGTATTTTGACATCTCAATTGCATTTTGTCTCATTTAATGGCACGTGTTTGTCTGGGGTCAAAAGAATGTGCCAATTTTGTCTAGCATGTCGTAGAAGGCGACTAATGGTGTATTAGATAATGAGGTTGTGATTGTATAGGTGACGAGCTAGCCACTTGACATTAATTTACCACAGTTATTATTACATACATAATACATAACATCACGCTTATAATCCCCGAAGGGGTAGGCAGAGTCAAAGAGGCAGCAGGCCCCTTTAACCACATTCAGCCAAAACTATAACTCGGCTGGGCCCGATGGCAAATTGTGAATAAGTAGTGATAAGTGGCTAGCTCGTCGCCTACGAAATCACACACCCAAAACCCGAAATACCATTAGTCATTACAGTTATTATTCTTTTCCTTTTTTTTGATATAGGTGGTTGAAGGAGATCACGGCTCTTTGGAATATACCTACTCTTTCAGGAATAGGGATGTTGACTGGCTAGTCAATTGAGATACTTTTTAAGAGCTGTCAAAACGAAATCACTTCATAGATTTTGTATGGGCTTGTCAACGTGTGACGTCACTAGTTTGTATAGTCAACTGACTTAATATTAAGCAGTTTTTGTAAAATTAAAAATCTTAGACTCAATATGATTGAAAATCAATAAGGCTTAACAGCATACTACGATACTTTCTTTTCAGAATTGATATTTCTAAATTAAATATAAATGGTGTCAACATCCCAATTGGTGGCGTAATTGTGTGTTTGTATATGTTAATTCAACCCTTTTTTGCTAAATGTGCCGGAGAAACTTACAACTCTGCCTACTTTGCGAGCAAAATAGATAAATTCAATAAATAACTTCTCCGGTCCACACACCAATTCCCTAGTTCCAAACTAATCTATAAACTTGTCCTATGGATACTAGGTGAACGGATAGACATACTTTAAGACGTTTATAATCATCCATGACTCGAGTGCAAGGATAACTACCCAATTTTTATACACACCAAAGCCGCCGGCCCACCGGCAGCTATTTCTTGGCGGGTTAGTCGGCGGCTTCACTCATTGCAGCCCGACAGTCGCCGGGCAACTGAGCGCTGGCGTGCGCAAGCAAAGTCAAAGTCAAAGTCAAAGTCAAAATACTCTTTATTTATATAGGTTTGAAACAAACACTTATAAATCGTCAATTCAACAGGAAAATCAACTAATAATATGAATCTACCACCGGGTCGGAATGTTGCTTCTACCGAGAAGAAACCGGCATGAAACTCGGTAGTTACTCTTTTCAACAACATTTTTTTACAGGAGCCGCACACATGTCGCGCGGGCTCATGTCGACGACACACAGGCAAGGCAGGTATTTTTTTATAAAATCGCTATGAACAAGACAATTAATAACCTGACTGTACCTTTTTTCCAAAAAAACCAGTGTGTCCAGTTAGCGAAAACATAAAAGTAATTTAATTTAAGTTTTACTATTTGGACATACGTAAAAATCTTAGCGTGTACAGATGACGAAATAATAAGCTATATTAATTTTGAGTTTCACTAACTAGACACACGTGTGTTCAGTCTCTTGTCGAGTTAGTGAAAAACCCCATTATTCTTACCATAGGCCGTCGGGTGGTGTCGGCGGACTGTGTCGGTCGCGGCTTAGTGTGTATTGTGTTTAAGGATTCTTAAAGCGGTCACTTATATAGCGGTGGTAGCTCAATGTTCAGGACACGCGCCTCTTAACCGAGGAGTGCGGGTTCAAACCCGGGCACGTACCTCTGGATATTTCAAATCTATGTACGTATTTATACCACTAGCTCGACGGTGACGGAAAATATCGTGATGAAACCTGCAAATTCAAACAGCTTTGGATTTGTAACCATGATCCAAATATTGTCTGGTTCCCCTATCTTAGGGTTGCGAAGGTCAGATCGGCAGTCGCTTCAATCTTCAAACCAGGCTCGCTAAATCCTGGATCATGGTCTAAGCGGTCCCGTCTAAGCACGGGACATAACGCTAGGAAGATGATGTGTTTGAGGTTTCATAGCACGGTAGACTAAAGGAGCTTAGAGTATAAGACTCATAATATACATAACCTCTGAAGTTTTTCAGCGATTGAAGATATAAGGTGCTTGTTCAATCTTGTCCCATAAGCCGCCGGCGCGGTGAACCTGAAACAAAACGTTTAAAGGGTCAGTAACAGCTCTTAGCGCCTATAGGCTACGGTGAATGTCCACCAACACACTAGTATTACTCCTGTTTGCCAATTTTGCAGTTTAAAAGCTTTGACATCAGATTTACGGCATGCTAGGCAAGAACATTGTTGGTACATTACATTAAAATGTAATAACTAACTAACTAAACTTCACGCCACTTCCCTAGCGGGGTAGGCAGAGAGAACCGAACGCCATATGGCACGATCCTTACACACCTCACTCGCCTCTTTAACATTCATGATCCTTTTCACACAAGCTCTACGGTTTTTATGACTCCTAACATCGTCATCTTATCATAAATATTGTCCCCTGTTAGTCTTGTACTTAAGAATAATGTTCCAATTATATTCCTTGCCTAGCATGTCGTAAAAGGCGACTAATAGTCTACTGTGTTTGTAAATTAAGAACAACGATTAGATTCCTCGCGATTTTGAACTCCCTTAGATCTCTAATTTCTAAACCACAGACAATAAATAGTGTCCCAACCTTATAATCAGCTTCCCCATTCTTTTATCAAGCGTAATAAAGAATAAAAACCAAAAAAAATTGCAACGACATTTTCCATTGTATCTCTCCTTGCGGGAGAAAAATACAACTTAAAACAATGTAGCTATTTTGTTTAGACACAAAGAGTGTATTTACCTTGCCATGTATAGTGTATCTCTGTATCACAGTTATGTATGAGACACGCCCTGTGCGGTGGGCGTGGCTAACGAGGGGGCGTGGTTGAAAAATCTGAGAGGGTTGAAAGGTGGATGCGGTAAGATGTAAGGAGCTTAAAGTAGGATTGTGTTTCTTCCTAGCGTTATGTCCCGTGCTTCGACGGGGTCCGCTTAGACCATGATCCAGGATTTAGCGAGTCTAGTAATTACATTGAAGCGACTGCTGATCTGACCTTCGTAACCCTAAGATAGAGGACAGACAATTTTTGGATCATAGTTACAAATCAAAAGTTGTTTGAATTTGCAGGTTTCATCATGATGTTTTCCCTCACCATCGAGTTAGTGGTATAAATACGTACATAGATTTGAAAAACCCAGAAGTACGTGCCCGGGTTTGAACCCGCACTCAGTTAAGAGGCGCGTGTCCTTAATTGAGCTAACACCGCTCTAAGATTGTGTTGAGAAATAATGATAATAATAAATTCTCCAGACTGACACACCACTTCCCTAGTTCCAAACTAAGCATAAGCTTGTGCTAATACTAGGTGAACGGATAGACATACTTGAATACGTTTAGAAACACACATGACTCAAGTACAAATGTCCATGTTCATCACACGAAACATTTGCCCCTAGCGGGATTCGAACCCGCGACCGTTGGTTTGTGCAAGTCTCTAACCACTCGACCAACAGGCCTGTCAATCTAGCTTGTGGTCATGGCTGAGATGATGTTTTCTACGAAGACGTAGATCCCGAAGGATTATCAGTTTTAACGGGATGATAAATTTCTATGTCGTTTTACATGTTTCAGACTTTGGGTTTGCTAATTTTCTTCAAAATCTGATATATTATTATGATCTAGTCGTCGATACATTATAAACAGATAGACAGACAGAGAAACTCATTCAGATTAAAAAAAGTTTAAGAAAGAAGTCAGAGGCAGGTTTGTTGTATCTTACAGAGAGACAGATGAATTACTTTTGCATTTATGATCAAGAGAAAAGAATGCATGGAATTTGAATAAAACTGTTGGTATAAGACAATCTAGACCATCATCCTATAAAGTTTTATAGTATGAAGACTGTTGATCTTGTCCCATGTTGGCCTGGGACTTAAAAATAACGTACCAACTATGTTCCTAGCCTAGTAAATCATTAAAGGCGACTAATGGTATTGAGTATTGACTTTGCGTAGAGGCAACGAGCTAGCCACTTGTCACTACTTTTTCACAATTATCCATCTAACCCAGCCCAGTTTTGTTTTTGATTGAATATGAAGCTTCTTTCTTCATGAGCTCTAGTTACCCTTTCGTGGGTTATGAGCGTGATGATATATTATGATCTTCCGTTATGTCCCGTGCTTACTCGGGGTCCGCTTTGACCGTGATCCAGGATTTAGCGAGTCTGGTAATTACGTTTAAGCGACTGCCGATGTATTCTTCTTAATAGGCAAGGTGACTAAAAAATTCTGTTCAGTCCGTCGGTTAGATTATAAAAAAATATTGAACGCGTATTTTTTTTTTATAAGTCAAACAAACATTGACGTAGATACAATGCATTCTAGTTGTGCGTGACGTCACGCTTTCGTACAGTTTTTGTAAAAATAGTGACGTCGCAAGCCCCCACTCCAAAACTTTGATGCTCTTTATCTTAGCGATTTTTAGTTAATTTAATAAAGCGAAAAATATGTGTCTAGTACTCAATAGAATTATAGTTTTTTAATGCAGTCATCATCCCTTCATAGACATAGTATTTGTATTTTTTTATACAAAATTTTGAATTGAATTATTCATACATCCTTATCATCCCGCCCATAATCCTCGAAGGGGTAGGCAGAGTCAAAAAGGCAGAAAACTGTTTTCAATTTTGGCCAAAAACAGCTAGCTGACGCCTACACAATCACACACCCAAAACCCGATATACCAT
This sequence comes from Glyphodes perspectalis, assembly GCA_951394215.1. NCBI lineage: Eukaryota > Metazoa > Arthropoda > Insecta > Lepidoptera > Crambidae > Glyphodes > Glyphodes perspectalis. Next base: position 7,242,427 of record OX596227.1, read on the forward strand.
TAGTCGCCTTTTACGGCATGCTAGGCAAGGAACACAAGTTGCGCCAGTTGGCGTATTCTTTTCAATCCACAGACCAGCATGGGAACAATTTCAATTTAAATTACGAATGTCTAATAAAAACGTGTGCTCCCAAAGATATACGCTCACAAACTCTGCTCAGTCTCCTTCCTACATCCCTAATTCGCCGAATAGGCGTCTCCAAAGCCAGTCATTGGCTGAAACTCCTGAAAATCAATACCAGCATGAGCCCAACTCTCTATGAATGTTTCACGAAACCCTATGCAGCCTTCTTTATGGAGGTTCCTACCAATGGATTGATTTCCGTGTTTTCCGGTAGCTAATAATGTATATTTTTTAGTAAGCGTGTATATTCTTTTCAAGGTTATCTTAGGGAGCGGTGTTATTTCTTCGGGATTGTAAATGGAAGTTTGTGTACGCTTGCTTTGGGTTAGGGTCTAATATAAAATACCGAAGGAGATGGATACTTGTATTGCGTGTAGAGAAGATAATGTTAAAGATACCTACCAACGGATTTTTAAAGAAACGAAAAATTGTTTCATAATTAAAAAAAATATATATACGAGTATATCACACTACATTACATACATTGATCTGACTCCGAGGTAAGTAGCTTAAGCACTTGTGTTACGGATATCAAAATCAACAGTGGTATTAAATATTGGATATTAACACCCAGACACAGAATAAACGCAAGTATTCATCATACGAATATTTGTCCCCCAAATTTTTAAAATGGGGCAGGGTCACTATACTACCGAATGCGCCATCGAGCCAGTCGTTCAATTCAAAGTCAATTGTCAAATGAATTTAAAAATAGATATTCATAGTACCACACCTGCAACCCTGATAGGGATAGGTACAGTCCAAGGGTCAGCTCGCTTCTTCAAGCACTAGCCCATAATAAAACTCAATTCCGTCCACCTTCGTGTCGTTAACAATATGGGAACATTATGGAAAGTTGTCATTCGTTATCTAAATCTATACTTATAATAAATCTGTAGAGAGGTAAGTTCTGTACATGAAATATATTTTCAAAATAACTATCAGGAGGTGATTAGTGATCGATACTGATGCCAAAAATACAATCAGTAAAATTTTTGTCTGTCTGTATGTTCCTTATAGAAACAAAAACTACTCGACGGATTTTAACGAAACTTGGTACAATTATTCTTCATACTCCTGGGCAGGTTATAGTATACTTTTCATCACGCTACAATCAATAGGAGCAGAGTAGTGAAGGGAAATGTTGGGAAAACGGGAGAAGTTACTCCATTTTTTAAGCTTCCGTCGCGTGTGCAGCCTTAATGGTTAAAGTTACATAGAAATCATGTATGACGGAAAAAGTCTTTATAATATTAACCATAAACGCGGGTGACACCGCTGGCACAGCTAGTTAATAATAAATTTATTTCCACAAAAATAACAAAATACAGGTAACATGTTTACTGGTCTCCACACTAAGCGAAGCCTATCCTGTGGGGAACAAGTTACTATTTTCAAAAACAGCGTAAATTTGTGAATACAATAACATATTTAGCAACTCACAATCATTCCAAGATAACTATAGGTACCTAAGTTGTTTTTAAGTCCCATGTTGATCTGGGACTTAAAAAGAATGTGCCAACTGTGTTCCATGCCTAGCATGTCGTAAAAGGCGACTAATGGTGTATCTTGTTTTGGGTATGTGTTTGTGTAGGCGACGAGCTAGCTTGTCACTATCTTTTCACAATTTTTTATCTAGCTCAGTCGGGCGTGTATGTGTAGATCCCTAATACCTTGAAGGTAAAGTCCAAGGTCGATAGTAACTGGTACTCGCCTAGATCTGCAAAGAAATTTTTTTATATTTATTTTGTTCTGACGATTTTTAAGTACTTTTTTGACGCCTATATAAATAAAAATAATTTCATTTCATTAATTGTATGACTTGGTATAAATATTAATCTCATCTGTACATTTTCATAAATATATTGAATCTGGCATTGAAAAGAGTAACTACCGAGGTTTTTCTCGGTAGATGCGACATTTCGAACCGGTAGTAGATTCAAATTGTTCTATTTTGTATTGCTTGACGATTATAAGTGCTTTTTTGAGGCCTACGTAAAAAATGATATTTTGAGTTGAGTTTAAAACCACATAAGTTTGGTTTTGTTAATAAACATCAAGCTAGCCTAGAATTCGTTATAAAAATTTAATAAAACAATCACGAATCACCCAAGGCTGCAGTTGCAGTGTGTCGCCGGCCGGACGCGCGTTTGCATACAAATGGGCCAGAGTTTTTATTTTACATTTGCACAGTGTTTATACGCGACCCTCCGAGACGTTTAATGTTGACGATTACACTTGAAATGATAGCTGAGATTTGGCGTGATCTTGTTATGACACAGAAACCATTTGTCTCCTCTTTGTCTGGGGCTAAAAATGTACCGTTTCTCTTGCCTATCATGCTTTAAAAGACGACTAATTATATAATAATAATAATAAATATCTGACTCCGAGCTAAGTAGCTTAAGCACTTGTGTTATGGATATCAGATTCAACAGTGGTATTACAAATATATACTTAAATATTGGATAATAACACGAATGTTTCTCCTGGGTGGAGACTGGAGATCGAACCCACAACTCTTGGCGCATGGGGCAGGGTCACTACCGAATGCGCCATCGAGCCAGTCTAAAATGTCTATATGTATGGAGTTTTGGGTGTGTGATTGTGTAAGCGACGAGCTAGCCACTTGTCACTACTTTTACACAATTTTCCATCTAACCCAGCCCGGTTTTGTTTTTGGCTGAATGTGGGTAAAGGGGCCTGCTGCCCCTTTGACTCTGCTTACTGCTTATAATGGGTGTGATGTTATATATGTATGTACTGCAGTAAATTAAAAATTAAAAGCTAAGATATGCAATTATTAATTGCACTTAATAATTGAATATGTTTGCTTTTAATCATATAATTTTGTCGATTACAGACACTATGATGCTTGCCTCAAGTTTTATAAATTTTTACGGGATTTTTTTTAATTCTTGGATTTATGGAATTCTTGCATAACGAAAAATGTACTTATATGAAATAAGGATCGTGTGCAAATCATACCCCTGCTTTTAATATCAGAAGAGCCAGAGAAAAACAGCAATATTATTTAAATACTTTTTTATAATACCACATTTTCTTTGTTTCCGAGTAAACGCAATGAAAACTTCCAATAACCGATTACGAAGAAGGAAGTTATGCCAAGGAGCCCAGCTGCCTCTTTTAAGCGAACATACAATTATGAGTTTCCCATAAACCCCGCAGCTGGTCCCGTGCATAAACTATAAAAAGAAACGGGAATTAAACTTTATAATCTGCATACAAATAAAGATGGCGAGACAAATAATTGGTATTTTATACAGAGCCGAGCCGCGGGTTAAGAAACTTGTGGATAAGGCTCTGTTAATTGAAAAAAATCTGGGAAATCTTCTAATAATTTAAAAAAAAATTGCAGGAAAGTAAATTATTTTACCAGGCCCCATCGGATTATCCTATTTTTATGGAATACTAGCTTCTGCCCGCGGCATTGCTCGCGTGGTACGTCGATAAAAAATAGCCTATATGAGATTCAGGTGTCGCTACATTATCCTAAAGTTTCATTAAAATCCATTCAGTGCTATTTGCGTGAAAGAGTCACAAACATCTACATATCGAAACAAACTTTCACATTTATAATATTAGTATGATAAAAGTGTTAATATTAAAAAAGAATGTTCATACGTATGGTAAATTAATCCATAGTAATTCTTATTGTATATAAGAACCCTAAGGCTTGAATAGTCTTAATGAAATATTACCCCTGATAACGTGTCTAGGTATCTACCAAATATCAAAATAATTGATTAAGTAGTCAAAACTTGAAAGGGTATATTAAAAAAATTGGATTACATTTATTAAATAAATACTCTTCATATCTGCCAACAGATACCGTGGTGGCAACCACGGTAAGACTCCAATGTGATTTTAAAATAATTAAAAAAATATAGTAATGTTTTTTGTGTCACACTTTCGCACACACACACAAAGAATCAAAAAATGTTTTCCGGGTGTATCCACAATATGCTTTCCCATCCGCAACGAAGTGGTATTCAAATGAGCAACTCTACAGACAGACAGACGGACGCTTTGTACTTGTTGCTTTGTTGTTGCGATTGAAAACGAGGGGAGATTACGTCAGTCCACAGATCTAGCTCCGGTGGTGTCTTGCTAAGGGTGCTAAGGGGGTGGGGGGTGGGATATTGTCTTGTCGCTTACGACTGCGACAATCTGTGTTCATTCACTTTTTAACCGACTGCGAAAGAGGGTGTGTTTTCGCGCGTATCTTTTATGGGCATATCCTTACTCATCTTACGACTTAGGCTAGTGCTATGGATACTATATGAACGGATAGACATACAAACATCTATGTCTCGAGTATAAATGTCCATGATCATCACACGAAACATTTGCCCCAAGCGGGATTCGAACCCGCGACTCTTGGTTTCGTGGCCAGGGTCTCTGAACACTCGACCAACGGGCCAGTCATCTTTGACAACAACAACAATTGAATGTCTGATTCAATTCATCATCTTCCTAGCGTTATGGCCCGTGCTTAGACCATGATCCAGGATTTAGCGAGTCTGGTAATTACATTGAAGCGACTGCCGATCTGACCTTCGTAACCCTAAGATAGGGGAACCAGACAATTTTTGGATCATGGTTACAAATCCAAAGTTGTTTGAATTTGCAGGTTTCATCACGATGTTTTCCCTCACCGTCGAGCTAGTGGTATAAATACGTAGGTACATAGATTTGAAAAATCTAGAGGTAGAATAAAATAGAATAGAAAACAAAACATTTATTGACCATTAAATAATACAGACACATGAGACAGGAACATACATTGGTACGTGCCCGGGTTTGAACCCGCACTCCTCGGTTAAGAGGCGCGTGTCCTTACCATTGAGCTACCACCACTCCGAATGTCTGATTCAATTGCCACAAATAATTAGGCATGACGAGGATTATTAGGTACTTAGTACACTGCGAAGTCCAAGGCTTCAATGGATACCCGTGGTGGCCACCACTCAGGCGATGTAGAAGCGCCTCGGGGTTTAGTAGGTATACCCCGGCTACCGCCCATCGTGCCCGGAGAGGGGTCTCCGATTAAGAGACCTCTGTGAGTCCCACACACCACGTCTTCCTAATTCTAACGGTGTGACCGTGCATATAGCATTCGCCGCGTCAAAAAAAGGTACTTACTGCACCATTACTTACCTTTTACGACTTGCCAGGCAAGTAACACAGGTGTCACATTCTTTTTAAGTTTGACAAGCTCGATGGCGCATTCAGTAGTGACCCTGCCCCATGCGCCAAGAGTTGTGGGTTCGATCCCCACCCAAGACAAACATTCGTATGGTAAATACTTGTGTTTGTTCTGTGTCTTGGTGTTAATATCCAATATTTAAGTATATATTTGTGATACCATTGTTGATTCTGATATCCGTAACACAAGTGCTTAAGCTACTTACCTCAGAGTCAGATCAATTTATGTGATGTAGTCTGATATTTATTTAAGTCCCAGACCAACAGGGAAAAAATTATTTATAAATACCACGAAACAGCAACTTTTCTTTGTTCAATTCCAGACGCAGTCGCCTTACAGCCAGTTTCCAATAAGGCACAGACCTTTTTATAATAAAATGCAAACTTGTAGTGCATTTTAAGTGCAAACAAATTGTTTTAATGCGCAATAAAGACTGTGTAAGTGTTACGGGCGGGTAATGTTTTCTTTTTTAAAATTACTCTTTCGGATATATTGTGTCTGGATTAGCTGACGCGTTTCCATTGCTTGTTGAGACAGGACTTTTCTGAATGTTCTAAGGTAGTATTATATAAAATAAATTATGATCATTTATTATATATAATACTTATTTTTTGCCCAATTTGGTCTGATATTTAAAAAAGAGTAACCTTCAGTAATTGCAGGCTCGATGGTATGAAATGTAACGTAATTATTTTTTACTTTTTATGAAAACTGTCTCGTATATAAAATCCATATATAAAAAAAACATTTAAAATTGCGTACAATTTATTTCCAAATCACGATCTACACAGTCAATTAACGTCAAGACTCAACTAAATGGTTTTTCATCTAAGTTTAATAAGTTACAGCCAACTTAAGTACTATCGCGTAGCAATATTTGACTACGTCAACTGACTACGAGCTCGTAGCTCAAGCTACAGGCTTAGGCTAAAACGCTACGATGCTACGAATGATTCAATGATGGCATTGCAACACCAAAACCAACCATAGAGACATTTATTTATGTTTTTACATTGTTTAGGGCATATATTATTTTTAGCATGGAGGAGTAGAAAATATTTAGAGGTCACCTATCTTGGCGTTGACTACGGCAAGGGTTGCTTTACTTCGCTATTAATAGACGACATAAGCCATAGCAAAATATATTAATATACACAATCAGTATATACAATATAGTTTCACAAATCATAAAAACACTAGCAGCGCCCCGCGGTTTCACCCGCGTAGTTCCCGTTCCCGTGTGAATATGAGGATAAAATATAGCCTATGTTACTTCTTGATAAAGTAGCTTTCTATTGATGAAATAATTTTTCAAATCGGTCTAGTAGTTTTTGAGTTTATTCATTACAAACATACACACATACACACATACAAAAATTCAAAAGTGTAAATCTTTCCACCTTATAATATTTATAAGATGAAATAGACTTTGACCAAAGTATAATCTGAATTTCAATGTTACAATATAGTTTCGTAAAAACCATTTTTCTTAGGATCTATTAGTTTATTTCTCTATATAACAATAATTTCAATAACTTGATAAAAAAAATTCATAATATTCGAATACAATGACAAATATTTCAGTTAACACATATTCAAAACAATAATTTTGTCGAAATTAAAACAAATCATACTAATTTATTACAAAACAATAGATTTTTGTGCTAAAATATAATAAAATAATCTTTTATTTTGCGTCTTTTTTTTCTTAAACCAATTCTAACCTTTTTGTCTAGTGAAGCAATGGAAACGGACACCGATCGCTAGATAGGGCACGCCGGCGCCATCTTTGAAAATCGTTTCGCGCGCAAATGACTGCCATCTGTCAAAAGTGACAGCGCGCCAAAACAACATCAAGGGTTAAAAACCGTTCGAACAGGTTTTATGTGATGTTTTGAAAAATGTAAAACAACACGGTTAGTTAAAATTAATTCTGCTTGGGACCTTCTGTAAAATAATAATATGGAATGGTGCAGGTGAAGGATTTCAAAAATGATGCATCTTAAAGCTATTTTAAACATACGTGTAATAAGAAATATTAAACTTTGACTTTACCAATTTGTAGTAGAAAAAAAAAAGCTAAAAATAACATTGATAAGTAAGCAATTCTAGAAAGGTTAGCTTATAATAAAATCTTATATTTAGCGCATATCGTCATTATAATGCAAGGACTGTCTATCTAACTTTTGTAAACCATACCAAAAGAATTTTGAACGTGTAGCTATACATACATTTTGACTAGCTCGATGGCGCATTCGGTAGTGACCCTGCCCCATGTTCCAAGAGTTGTGGGTTCGATCCCCATCCAGGACAAACATCCGTGTGATGAATACTTGTGTTTGTTCTGTGTCTGGGTGTAAATATCCAATATTCAAGTATTTATTTGTAATACCACTGATGATTCTAATATCCGTAACACAAGTGCTTAAGCTACTTACCTCGAAGTCAGATCAATGTATGTGATCTCGTCGAATATTTATTTAATTAATAGTTGTTTTAATATGCAGGTTTCGTCACGATGTTTTCTCTCACCGTCGAGAAAATATTACTAACTTAGGTTTGAAAAATCCAGAGCTACTTGCCCGGGCTTGAACCAGTACCGCATAAGTGGCGGGACTCGTTACCATTGAGCTACTACCGCTCAATGGGGGCAATCACGTGTAGAGAAGTTCATGTTCAATTAATTTTACCTTTTTTATAATTAATAAGATACTTATGTCTTATGTGGCTATGTATCCTCTTTTATATACCCAAAAGCCATGGTAATTCGTTTTTATTCGTAAATAAACTAAACAAACCATACACAATAAAGTTACACCTATCATAAAGTATACAAACCAATACATCTGCATAAACCCGAACACGAATCCCATCCACCCCCAGCTACCCTGTTTAAAAACTGCATAGGCAAACTCAGTAAACATCACGAACGTGTCAACAAACGCTTTCAGCGATCGGCGTCGCCAATTTCCCCTCCGCCGACACGTCCGCTCTCCACAAAAGTCGGCGAGCGAGTGCCCTATCTGTTCCGAATTCAAATTTAACGGTTGACCGGAAGCGGGCGGCGCGTCCGGCGGCGCGTTCCGATGAGTTTCGGTTATCTGTTGGTTTAGGGCAGAGTTTCTAAAAGTGACCGATGTCGACCCCTTGGGGTAGTGGTCTATATAGACGAAAACTGATTATGAGGGCGATAGGTCTAAAAATCGACCCCTATTAATTAATACAAGCGGAGCGGTGGTTACAAATTGTCTGGTTCCCCTATCTAAGGATTGCAGTGGTCAGACCCTGACAAAGAACGAGACATAAAGCTAGGAGGATAATGGTTTCTTATTTGAAACTTTCAAGATAGCAAAATTGTGTAAAATGTACCCCTTGTTATAATAGATAGTTAAAAAACTAAACCAATCAATACGCTTGCAAACGTTCGTACAAGATAAAAAATAACTCTGAAGCGTAAAGTTTTAAAATTGGTAAGTATTTTGTAAAAATAAGAAAAAAAATTTAAAGAGGATTTTTAAAGTAATTTTATTTTTTATTATTTACAGGGTGTTACAAAACTACCCGTAAAGCCGAAAGGAGGTTAAATATGGCCTTACAACGAGGCAATTCGCAATATTTAATAACCGTAGTAACGCTGTATAACATACCCCAAAAAAATAAAAAATATTATTATTTTCACTGATGTGCAAACCCTATTTCAGTAAAATTAAAGATTAAACTACGCAGAATGTACCTACATTTCTACCTAATTCGCGGAACGACAAAAATTTTAAAGATTTGAAAATGACAACATGTTTTTTTTTCCAACTTGACATTTTTTGAAGCCAGTACTTTAGTATAATGACATCCTTGTATTGAGGTAGCAAATATATCTTTTTTTTTATTATTATTATATTTGAATATCCAACATATAAGAATGAAAAATAAAACAACTATTAAAGTAGACAATTATTAGGTAAAATAGGTAGAAAGGCCTACTTTATGTAGTCACTAGCTGTGCCAGCGGTGTCACCCGCGTTAATGGTTAATATTATAAAGACTATTTCCGTCATACATGATTTCTATGTAACTTTAACCATTAAGGCTGCACACGCGACGGAAGCTTAAAAAATGGAGTAACTTCTCCTGTTTTCCCAACATTTCCCTTCACTACTCTGCTCCTATTGATTGTAGCGTGATGAAAAGTATACTATAACCTGCCCAGGAGTATGAAGAATAATTGTACCAAATTTCGCTAAAATCCATCGAGTAGTTTTTGTTTCTATAAGGAACATACAGACAGACAGACAGACAGACAGACAGACAAAAATTTTACTGGTCGCATTTTTGGCATCAGTATCGATCACTAATCACCCCCTGATAGTTATTTTGAAAATATATTTCATGTACAGAATTGACCTCTCTACAGATTTATTATAAGTATAGATAATCTGGTTCCCATGACAGCTTACTAGGGCTGACAAAATTTTTGGCTTTTTAATTAATTATATTTTTTACGGGGTATTTTGTGACACGTTGTATAGTAAAGGGGTCTCATGCCGAAAATAGTTTGGGGATCCCAGGTTAGGTGGATTGGACTATATCTAGACGGTTTGAGGTTTTGAATTCAATACTAACATTGATAGATATGTGTTTACTAATACTTATATAAATTGATATGTCTTGACTGGTTGTAATTTAAAAAATCAACCTTTGTACGTGTTTAGATACACAAATAGGATATGCGTACAAAGTAGGTTTTATTTAAATTTATTTATTTCAGGATAGCTAACAAAGCATGCAGATCAATGTATGTGATGTAGTCTGATATTTTTTTTTTACAAAGCGTGAGATGAGGTTTAAACAATAGCGGTGATAGCTCAATGGTAAGGACACGCGCCTCTTAACCGAGGAGTGCGGGTTCAAACCCGGGCATGTACCTCTAGATTTTAAAAAATCTATGTACATATTTATACCACTAGCTCGACGGTGAGGGAAAACATCGTGATGAAACTTGCAAATTAAACAACTTTGAATTTGTAACCATGATCCAAAAATTGTCTGGTTCCCCTATGTAAGGGTTACGAAGGTCAGATCGGCAGTCGCTTCAATGTAATTACCAGACTCGCTAAATCCTGGATCATGGTCTAAGCGGACCCCGTCTAAGCACGGGACATAACGCTAGGAAGATGATGAGATGAGGTTTGAACAATACCAAACTATTTATTGCGTATTAATTGAATGGCCCTAAGTGGTATAGGGGTCAAAATATAACAAACAGACTTTTTCATTTGCTTTTGTTGCGACTGGCTCGTTGGTCGAGTGGTCAGAGACCACGAAACCACGGGTCGCGGGTTCGAATCCCGCTAGGGGCAAATGTTTCGTGTGATGAACATGGACATTTGTACTCGAGTCATGGATGTTTATAAACGTAATAAAGTATGTCTATCCGTTCACCTAGTATCCATAGTACAAGCATCAGCTTAGTTTGGAACTAGGGAATTGGTGTGACAGTCTGAAAAATTTATAATTTATGTTGTAAGTATTCACGATCTACTAAGTCCTGTATTAATTGATAGAAGATAATGTGTCAAAGTTACGAGTGAGGTTTGTAAGGACCGTGTCATATGACACTTTGTTCCCTCTCCCTACCCCGCCAGAGAAATGGCGTGAAGTTAGTTACTTAAAGTATTCCTACATAACAAATATGCTCAGCTTCCGTCTTCACCGATTACACCAAAACATTAACATACCAATCTTATCATCACCTTTTGTCCGTTATATCAGTGTGACCCACATCAAACTTTTCACACGAGTGTCTATGGAACGTGCGAGTGTCTATGGGCGTCCAGAGACAATCGCGGCTCCGCGCTTCCGACGTGGGAGCTCCGTTCGGAAACAGTACTACAGAAACTCGATGGTACCTTGAATTATATTTTATGGTAACTCGAATCTAAATGTTAGGGGTTTTTCTTGAATTTAGTGTCATATTGGTCTGGGACAACTGTATATCTGAATTAATTTCGACTGGCTTGATGGCGCATTTGGTAGTGACCCTACCCTATGCGCCAAGAGTTGTGGGTTCGATCGCCACCCAGGACAAACATTCGTGTAATGAATATTTGTGTTTGGGTGTTAATATCGAATATTTAAGTATATATTTGTATTACCACTGTTGGCTCTGATATCCGTAACACAAGTGCTTAAGCTACTTAGCTCGGATCAGTGTATTTGATGAATTTTGATGTATTTAATTCTCTTACAATAGCAACTTGTTTAAGCGAGTTTGGCCCGGTCTCTGACCACTTGACCAACGGGCCAGTCAAACTGGAAAGAACCTTGGTTTTGTGGCCAGTCAAAGCTTCGAAGCCTGCTCAATGTAAGCAAAGAAGAAAAATCGATACACAGTCACCTGGTAGGGGCGTCCGTCTAAAGTGACACCGGGTTCCGTGAATCGCGAATGTAACTTTTAATTGAATCGCGTTACGTCACTATCTGGTAATGAATCTGACGTCACATACATTGAGCGCGACTGTCAACGATAAGTTGACGAAGAGCGTGTGGAATTGAATTTGCGTGTGTGTAAATTGTATTTGGTTCATCTTTTAACTATTGTTTCTAAGTAAAATATATTATAGTATATATATTATTTACACTATCAAGATACATAAATTACGGACTAGTAAAAAAAGATCATTGAAGCTCCTCAGGTGGTCCAACTCGACACGCAACTTACGTCACACATCGACATAATATGCGCCAAATGACAGATATCCGATATCTGGTATCCTTATGTATCTCACTCACACATGCATACTATATATAATATCAAAATAGTAACAAACTAAAACTAACTAACTAAACTTCACGCCACTTCCCTAGCGAGGTAGGCAGAGAACCGAACGCCATATGGCACGATCCTTACACACCTCACTCGCCTCTTCAACATTCATAATCCTTTTCATACAAGCTCTACGATTTTTATGACTCCTAACATCACCTTCTTTTAATACACGACCAAAAATAGTAACAAAACATTTTTAAAAAGTTTTACCGACAAACAAACACACATTTAAATTTAAAATATTAGTTAGAATAATCTGTTTTTAATTTTTTACAAGTAAACATAGACTATAGATCACATTAAATACTTATTGGAATCTGTTGAAACTTTGAACTCAAAAGGTAGTCTATTGACGAAATCCAATTGCACGCGAGCGAAGCCACAGGCTAATGCTAGTGTACGTGTATATTGCATGATATACACGTCTGTATGTCAGTTTGTTACAAAGCGAACAGAAACCGCTCAGATCAACATTCACAATAGAAAGTGGAAATTTAATTTTCAATGTTTCACCTCAGCTTGGTTAGACTCAGCAAAATGTGAACTTGGATTTTTTTTTTAATACTATCTGACCCGACTACTCTGACTATTATACTTCCAACGCCCCGTTCTCGGATTTTGAATACCCATTATTTTTATTTTTCGTCCAACTTTTTTATTTTTTTCTTTCTTATGAACCTTCGCCTGATAATAAAAAACATATCTAAAAAATAATTAACGATATAGATAAAGCTGTTCTCAAGTTATGCGTAAAGATGAGAAATAGGGTATATTTATATATGTAGATTGTGTATATATGTATTTATGTAGATTTCATAAATATGATGTATATATTAAAAGAGGAAGTTCATGAATATTTACATTAGTCGGAATAATATGGAAAACTTAAGGAAAATAATGATATGTTTATTTTAAAATTGAGAATAATGGCTTTTTTTAATTAAAAATAATAAAAAACTTGTTTAATATTTTTTAAGGCGTGGGATCGTTTGAACTCTTCAATGTTCACAACTTTCAGCTCTATCAGATTTATAGTAAACTTCTCTAAATATGTATTTTGAACGGATTTTCTGTCTGTCAGGTTGTCTGACTACTACAGCGGAGAGGAGAGGAGCGGAGCGAATTTTTGAGCGATTGGCTGATATTGGCACAGCCCCACTCGGCTGTGCCAATATCAGCCAATCGGATTAATTGCTCAAACATTTCGAACGGCGGTCTAAAAAAGATTCAGTTGCCAGATTACCACGACTAAATTGATCGTGTGTTAAGAGCCATAATAACCGTAGAACTAGTATTAAAAGGAATATGGATGTTAAAGGGGCAGGTGAGGTGGGTAAGGACCGTGCCGTATGGCGTTCGGTTCTCTCTGCCTACCACGCCAAGAAAAACTTTAAGTTTAGTTCAATCAATAGACATTTTACTCGGTAAAAAATTATTGTTCTCAACTCCAAATCTTTCGTAGTCTCCAATCGACAAGTAACAAGTAACAAACCAACTAATTCAAGTTTCGCTTGCATTAAATAGTGTTCATTGTTACACCTTTTGTCCGCTAGGCGGCGCTCTCACCCGTATCGAGACTTGTGATTGGTTTAATAAGTTTGTCTGCCTCAATGATTGCTTGTAAGGCTGCCTGTCCACCGGAGCGGAGCGAGGCAGCGGAGCGAAGAAACGGATAAATATTAATCAAAAGGATTGTACAATATCTTCGCTCCTCTTTACTAGACATTTTCTATTGGTGGATTTTTAACTCGCTCACCGCTCCGCTAGCTCGCTTCGCTCCGATGGACAGGCAGCCTGAAGTCCTTAACCCACTGGTGATTAGGTAGCGATTTTAAAGCGGCGAAAAAGTATAGTAGTTTGTCCCATGTTGGTCTTGAACTTAAAAAGAATGTGCCAACTGTGTGTCTTGCCTGGTGATTAGCGTCTGTGATCGTGTAGGCAACAAGCTAGCCGTTTGTCACAACTTTTTCACAATTTCCAGCATACTCATTCCTATTTCTATGGTTGGTCAACAAACGTATTTCACCTTTAACACCCTTTCGCCTACATCACATACATTGAACTCCGAGGTAAGCAGCTTAAGCACTTGTGTTACAGATATCAGAAACAACAGTGGTATTACAAATATATACTTAAATATTGGATATTAACACCCAGACACAGAACAAACACAAGTATTCATCACACGAATGTTTGTCCCGGGTGGGGATCGAACCTACAACTCTTGGCGCATGGGGCAGGGTCACTACCGAATGCGCCATCGAGCTAGTCAAAAATATATAGATTCTTGAACTACCCTCTGTATTGCCCGGCTGGTCCACACGACCGGTCAACACAATAAACGTTATTGGGGCAACTCAAACAAGTTTGTTGACGCCTTTAAGCAAATGCGGGGATGTCTTATGACGCTCTGTTTTGACTAGAATGGGTGTTTGTAGAATGTACATAGAGAAAGAATCAGCCAGGGAGCCACACTTGAATGAATATTTAATCCATACATACACACATAACATCACGCACATAATCCCCGACGGGGTGGGCAGAGTCAAAGGGGCAGCAGGCCCTTTTAACCAAATTCAGCCAAAAAAAAAACTGGGCTAGGTTAGTTACAAAAAACAATATTTGAGTCAAGTAGTCAATTGTCTAATTCAGGATTTAAGTTATGAAGATTTTAATCTCAAAAGTATAAATTTCCATGTCTCACGGAAGCTATTGCTTGAGAAGCGGTTGAGATACATAAATAAAATAAATAAATAAATATCCGACTACATCATATACATTGATCTGACTCCGAGGTAAGTAGCTCTGTGTTACGGATATCAGAATCAACAGTGGTATTACAAATATATACTTAAATATTGGATATTAACACCCAGACACAGAACACAAGTATTCATCACACGAATGTTTGTCCTGAATGGGAATCGAACCCACAACTCTTGGCGCATGGGGCAGGGTAACTACCGAATGCGTCATTGAGCCAGTCAGATACTTAAGGACACGCATAAATCTTTTCATACACGCTCTATTCAGAAGCCTTAATAACGGCTCGTATCATAACCTTCGGACATGTTAGATGAGTCGGAACCTTCCTCGATTTCTGGATCCTTAGTCTTTCATTGTAGGATATCTGCATAGTCACTCGCACCAGTCGTAAGCGAGATCTTGCTCTGAGATCTCGCTAACTTGTCAGAACTGAGGGACCAGATGTAAAGGGCTGAATTTTTTTATTATTACTTTTGCAAATTCCTGCATAGTTTCTACAATAGTTTTAAGACTACTTCTAAATATTGGTAAAGTTTTTTTGCGAATCACAGGACAGGTCCCTCGGTCCACACTCACATGTAGCAGGTATGTATGGATTACAGTACATCCTTCCACTTTCACATTGTATAAATAAATTCTCCAGATTGACACACCAATTCACTAGTTCCAAGCTAAGCTCATGCTTGTACTATAGAGACTAGGTGAACGGATAGACATACTTAAATACGTTTATAAACATCCACGACTCGAGTACGAATATCCATGTTTATCAACATTTGCCCCTAACGAGATTCGAACGCGACAGTTGGTTACGTAGGCAGGGTCTCTGACCACTCGACCAACAGGCCAATATATCTGCCTAGTCACTCTTTCACCTTCCATTCTTCCCACACATCCAACCATACAGAAAACTGATACCCGAATGTATTCAGCTGAAATGTATAAACTGTTTAAACTACCATAGTAAGTAAAGTATCAATTTTCAATGCGATTACACAAAAGTATTATCTGCAGACGACATCCCAATTTCGAGGCCATCCCCTCCAGATGTATATCTGATGGGCCTGGCTACAGACATGTTTCAGACTAGTTTCCACCCGCGGTTTTATTTAGGTATATCCTTCGGTCTGATTTAAGATAATCTAACGGGTTTCTGATTTTTTTTAAATAATTTAACTATACTAAAAGTAATATTATTTAAGACTGAATCATTTAAAAAAGGAACAAGTAGGTGATTCTAATTATTCAAAGTGATGTAGGTACTCTTATTTTTTTTAAATATGCTTAAGTGTTTTAACACCAAGCAATATTTAAGTACAGTTTATGATCTCAATTAATAAAACAGGTTTTGTCTTTTTGAAATTTTCTCATAAAGTATAATGAATAAGAACAAAATTGTTTGGTTTCGAGTTATTTTAAATATTTACTGTTATTGATAAATACTTAGTCCCATATTGTTCTGGGACTCTGCCTATGTTGATATGGGACAAAAAAAAAAGAATTTGCCAACTGTGGTACTTGCCTAGTATGTCGTAGCGGGCGACTAATGGTATATAGGGTTTTGGGTGTGTGATTGTGTAGGCGACAGGTTAGCCGCTTGTCAAATTTTTCACAAATCATCTTACCCAGCTCGGCTTTATTTTTGGCTGAATGTGGTTGAAGGGGCTTGCTGCCCTTTCGACTCTGCCTACCCCTTCGGGGATTATGGGCGTGATGTTATGTATGTATGTATGATAAATATAAAGTACCATTAAAAAAACGTAGCTAAATGAAACCGCATGATCTTTATTAAACAACAAATCAATATTCAGATAAAAAAATATCTAAATTCATTCAGTAACACAACCAGATAATATCCGAATCATGCTCCAAGCGGCACCCGACTAGCACAGGACTAAGAAGATGATGATATCACTAAAAAGAAGTAGGAAGATTCAATTTCAAACTGCATACTACGAAAAGTACAACCAAGCAGACCATTACATAAGCAGCCTCTATGATCATTAAACACCACACTGCCCCCACGTCATCTCCTTCGCGTTTCAATTTATGATCAAAGCATTTCTCGTCCACAAAAACACAATACACAAAGAAAAAGAAGCTGAAACCAAAAGAGGCTAGCATATGGAAAATTGTCAACCCTATAAACCAGTCTAGTAAAGTCCTCTTCGAAGTACAAAGAGCCGTTAATAGTATCCCATGGGTGATGAAAATGATCCAGAATATGCAGATGATGATTGTCAGAAATGCTGCGAAGATTTGCTCCTTCTTATAATACTTGTCTAGGTCTGGGCGGTGACCTGGAACCAAAAGAATTTGCGAGTTTAAAGAAAACCGATTGACCTTTGACCTTGTCTAACTTTATGACTCTGACTTTGTAAAATCGAATGACCTTTGACAATTGACCTTAAGTTTCGTTAGTTACTTTTCATGCAGTGCCATTTAAGAAAATGAATATACCAAAGTAGTTAGTTAATATGTTTAAATATTGGTATGTATTAGGATCAATGGTTAAAACGTTAGTCAACCGGCCTGCACTGGTAAAGTACCATTCTCTAACAGAAAATCCACGTAGGTAAGTTAATAAAAGTCTAGAAAAACTATCTGATTTGAACCATATCAGACGCATATAAAATCAATATCAGACTGCATAACATACGTTGATCTGACTCCGAGGTAAGTAGCTTAAGCACTTGTGTTACGGATATCAGGAACAACAGTGGTATTACAAATATATACTTAAATATTGGATATTAACACAGAACAAACACAAGTATTCATCATACGAATATTTGTCCTGGGTGGGGATCGCACCCACAACTCTTGGCGTATTGAGCAGGGTCACTACCGAATGCGCCATCGAGCTTGTCTAATAAGACAACGTTCTTTGGCACTGAGCTACCATGGCTATAAAAATAACTTCAATACGACAGTTACCTGTTACATATAATATCGTTTGAATAGGTCCAAGCAAAAACGACGCACATAACCCAATGATGCATATAATAAATGACGTACAATTCCACGTCAGAAACTGGCAGTACTTGAAACACATTGTGCAGTGAAACCTGTAAAAAAAAAACATTGTTTAAACGTCGGTCTGGGAGTGAAAAAACGGTGCGCGTATTTAAAAATAATAATAAATATCTGACTACATTACAGTAAGTAGCTTAAGCACTTGTGTTACGGATATCAGAAACAACAGTGTTATCTATATGTACTTATAATAAATCTGTAGAGAGGTCAATTCTGTACATGAAATATATTTTCAAAATAACTATCTGGGGGTGATTAGTGATCGATACTGACGCCAAAACTGCAATCAGTAAAATTTTTGTCTGTCTGTCTGTATGTTCCTTATAGAAACAAAAACTACTCATCGGATTTCAACGAAACTTGGTACGATTATTCTTCATACTCCTAGGCAGGTTATAGTATACTTTTCATCACGCTACAATCAATAGGAGCAGAGTAGTGAAGGGAAATGTTGAGAAAACGGGAGAAGTTACTCCATTTTTTAAGCTTCCGTCGCGTGTGCAGCCTTAACGGTTAAAGTTACATAGAAATCATGTATGACGGAAATAGTCTTTATAATATTAACCATAAACGCGGGTGACACCGCTGGCACAGCTAGTTACAAATATATACTTAAATATTCAATATTAACACCCAGACACAGAACAAACACAAGTATTCATCATACGAATGTTTGTCCTCGGTGGGGATCGAACCGACAACTCTTGGCGCATGGGGCAGGGTCACCGAATCAGCCATCGAGCCAGTCAGAAAAACGGTGTGCCAACTGTGTTCCTTGCCTAGCATGTCGAATGTATTACGACGTACGACGGATACGACAAGCTAGCCACATCCCGCTACTTTTTCCCAATTTATCGTCTAACCTAACTTAATACTATGTTTGACTAACACAATACAGCACAGATTCTTTCTTTCTAACCCAAGGGATTTAGGTCTTGACAGTAGGATAGTTCAATAATACTAATAGTTGGTAGCCCGTTGGTCGAGTTGTCAGAGATCCTGGCCACGAAACCAAAGGTCGCTGGTTCGAATCCCACTAGGAGCAAAGGTTCCGTGTGATGAACATGGACATTTGTACTCGAGTCATGGATGTTTATAAACGTATTTAAGTATATCTATCCGTTTACCTAGTATCCATAGCACAAGCATAAGCTTAGTTTGGGACTAGGGAATTGGTGTGTCAGTCTGGAGAATTTATTCATTTAATAAAAACACATTTACAGTTATCTTTGGCTGAAAGTGGCCGCCTGCTGCCCCTTTGACTCTGCCTATCCCTTCGGGGATTATGGGCGCAAATTTATGTATGTATGTATGTATAAAAACACACTTTTATAAGTGGATTTTAAAATTAAAAACAAAAGGAGTCCCTTTGACCTTCCGTGTCGATTACATTGCCACCAAACTTACATAAAATATCTTTCAGATCAATAGAAGTCAGCAATCGATTGAAAAATAGATTGCAAATTTTGAAACAAACAATTTAAATATGAACATTGCAATAAACTAAAGGCTTATAAAATTCTAAGTAAATAAAGATATTGATTATGAAAGCTGTCATTTCATTATAGGTCAGGTTGATGGATATGTTCTAGAGTTTTTAAAAATTAATTTATTTGCTACGATTACAATTTTTTTATTTATTTATTATTACAGTGCAACCTCAATATAACAAATAAGAAGGGAACACTAATGACATACTATGGGATTAAGGGTCGTATAAGTGGGGACGTTATATAAAGGTTTTGGGGCGATAAAATTCGTTTATTAGAGGATTTTATACTCTCTTTGATAGTGAAAAATTCTTTATTTTACATTGACTCTTATGGAGAATTTCAGGAGATTACGAATCATTTGTTAAATCAAGGAAATCGTTATATTGAGGTTCGTTATATTAAGGTATTAAGGTATACACAACAGGTAACAATCATAACTTATTCTAAAAAAAAGAAACAATTTTTAAACTAGCAGAGCTAGATTGAGACCCAAAAGCGTGTACACACAGCATGATTAAAATATTGCAGTTAAACAAAGTACACAACAATTTAGGTTTAGCTAAAAGTTGAATGTGGTAGTAACACTACCACATTAAGCTTGCTTAAAGCTTAAAATAAAGCTTAAAATCCTTGGGTACAATATGGATGTTGGCACCATTTATATTTAAATTTGAAATATCAATTCTGAAAAAGAGTGTCGCAGTACTTTGTAAAACCTTATTGATTTTAAATTATATCGAGTCTACGATTTTTTATCTTACAAATTTAGTCAGTTGACTATACGAACTAGTGACGTCATAAGTTGACAAGCCCTTACAAAATTAATGAAGTGATTGCGTTTTGACAGCTTTCAAAAAGTATCTCAATTGACTTGCCAGTCCACATCGCTATTCATGAATATTTTTGTCTACCTTTAAAACAAACGCCCCATGGTGGTGTTCCAACCACGGGGCATTTGTACAAACTGTATTAATTGCTTATTTTATCGTGAAAGACGACTAATGGAAATTATAGCATCATGCGCAAACGCCGTAGAAAAAATCCGAGGAACAAAAAGCTCTTTACACAGAGCCAAAACAAAATTGATTTGCGTTAGACGGAAAATTAAAAAAAAACCGGCCAAGTACGGTTTTGACTCGCGCACGAAGAGTTCACTAAACAGCTAAATATTCCGTGAATATTTCAAGTGCCGTAATTAATATCGAGTGAAAAACGGTACTAAAATCTCGTTTGTTGTATGGGAGCCCCCTTTAAATATTTATTTTATTTTAATTTCATTATTTACTATACATATACCATTAAATAATCTGTAAATTTTTCAAGCGTTTACCTGTTGCCGTTATTATTATCGAGCAAAACACGGCAGAAAAATCACGTTTGTTGTATGGGAGCCCCCCTAAATATTTATTTTATTCTGTTTTTCGTTAAAGTGTAGTATTTTTAGTAGTATTTTTTTGTTAAAGTGGCAACATAAATACATCATCTGTGAAAATTTCAAGTGTCTAGCTATCACGGTTCATATGATACAGTCTGGTGACAGACAGACGGACAGCGGAGTTTTAGTAATAGACTTCCGTGTTTACCCTTTGGGTACGGAACCATAGTAGTGACAAGTATCTAACTTGTCGTACATAATCACAAACCTAGTACTAAGTACTTCAGTTCTCAGTGTTGCTTTAAAAAGAACATCCCGCTCTAACATAAAGTTGCAACGTGTAGAATTCCACGTCCATCGGTTAAGTCGTCACTGTTACTCTCTCCAAACATACTTCTTCGAATGCAGGAATTCCTCATCTATTCCTATCGAAGCGAGCGAGCGTTTAAACACAAAAAATAATGTTTCTACCATCTGAACATTGTTGTGCAGCAAACGTTCAGTAATAACGGGATTGTTCGCGAGTAATTTGGCGCAACTGAGCCGGACGGACGGACAGACAAATGGTGTGAGCACTTCATTATGACGTACGCACGCACGACATAATGGAACCAGGGGATTTATTTATTTGTAACAGAAGACATGCAGTGAGGTAATCAATTTACAGCAGCGATTACGGTTAGTACCTAATGTTAAGAGCAAATAACAAATTAACAATATCATAATTTTAAATCTTGGCCAAAAATTAGTTGGAATCACAGCAGTTCTCCACAGTGCTATTTTTTTTAATATTTCAAAAAAGTTTCAAGAAATCCAAATTACTTATGGCTTAAAAAATCATACTCATTCTATTAGAGACCTAAAATTTTACATTTGCTTCATGATTGTTTCAGTTTAGTTTTCAACAAAATAAAATATTCATTTAAATAAAATTTCACTGTCTACCTATTGCAGTTCTAGTCGTACAGTCATGATATCCCATTCACACATAAACCGCTACAACTAACACCACTTTTAATTACTTCGATCCAATATCCCCTTCGGGTGTACGTCGCGGTATGCACAAAAATGTTCATTACCGACTCCAAGGTAGAGTCAACAAAACAATGACTGTAATGTAGCGCGCGAAGCAATCTAATGTGGACTTTCAAATGCGTTCAGCAAAAAAGCGAGCTTTTTTCGGCTGAAAATGCGGCTGGGCTTGTAAACTCTATCTACTCTACTTTTTGTTTTGGTAAAAGGTATGGGAGTTATTTTCTATACTTACTAATATTATAAAGTAATGAGTAATAATACACGCGCCTCTTAACCGAGGAGTGCGGGTTCAAACCCGGGCACGTACCTCTGGATTTTTCAAGTCTATGTACGTATTTATACCACTAGCTCGACGGTGAAGGAAAACATCGTGATAAAACCTGCAAATTCAAACAACTTTGGATTTGTAACCATGATCCAAAAATGGTCTGGTTCCCCTATCTTAGGGTTAAGAAGGTCAGATCGGCAGTCGCTTCAATGTAATTACCAGACTCGCTAAATCCTGGATCATGGTCTAAGCGGACCCCGTCTAAGCACGGGACATAACGCTAGGAAGATGATGATGATGATGTGTGCCTTGCCCAGCATAAGCGACTAACATTTATCAATTAGTCAACATAATTAGAATCAGTAATCTATACTAATATACTAATATTATAAAGATGAAGAGTTTGTTTGTTTGTTTGCTTGATCGCGATAATTTACAGAACTACTAGTACGATTTAAATTTTTTTTTAGTGTTAGATAGCCCATTTATCGAGGAAGGCTATAGGCTATATAACATTAACCATAAACGCGGGTGAAACCGCGGGCACAGCTAGTTAACAATAATATCAAACCCCATAACATACATTGATCTGACTCCGTGGTAAGTAGCTTAAGCACTTGTGTTACGGATATCAGAAACAACAGTGGTATTACAAATACATACTTAAATATTCAATATTAACACCCAAACACAGAACAAACACAAGTATTCATCACACGAATATTTGTCCTGGGTGGGGATCGAACCCATAACTCTAGGCGCATGGGGCAGGGTCACTACCGAATGCGCCAGCAAACCATTCAAAAGAATATTACGAACTTTCGTATTATTACGTTGGGTGATTAGAAAACAATGCGCCAACTGTGTTTCTTGCCTAGCACGACGTAAAAAGCGACTAGTGGTATATCGGGTTTGGGTATGTGATTGTGTAGGCGACGAGCTAGCCACTTGTCACTACATCTTCACAATTTCCAATTAAGTCAGCCTAGTTTTATTTTTTGGCTGAATGTGTTTAAGGGGTTGTTGTCCCTTTGACTCTGCCTACCCCTTAGGGGATAACGGGTGTGATGTTATTTATGTATGTATATACTTATTTGACTGGCTCGATGGCGCATTCGGTAGTGACCCTGCCCCATGCGCCAAGAGTTGTGGGTTCGATTCCCACCCAGGACAAACATTCGTATGATGAATACTTGTGTTTGTTCTGTGTCTGGGTGTTAATATCACAAATTTTTAATACCACTGTTGATTCTGATATCCGTAACACAAGTGCTTAAGTTACTTACCTCGGAGTATGATCAATGTATGTGATGTAGTCGGATATTTATTTATTTATTACTAGCTGTGCCAGCGGTGTCACCCGCGTTTATGGTTAATATTATAAAGACTATTTCCGTCATACATGATTTCTATGTAACTTTAACCATTAAGGCTGGACACGCGACGGAAGCTTCAAAAATGGAGTAACTTCTCCCGTTTTCCCAACATTTCCCTTCACTACTCTGCTCCTATTGATTGTAGCGTGATGGAAAGTAAACTATAACCTGCCCAGGAGTATGAAGAATAAATGTACCAAGTTTCGTTAAAATCCGTCGAGTAATTTTTGTTTCTATAAGGAACATACAGACAGACAGACAGACAGACAGACAGACAAAAATTGTATTGATTGCATTTTTGGCATCAGTATCGATCACTTATCACCCCCTGATAGTTATTTTGAAAATATATTTTATGTACAGAATTGACCTCTCTACAGATTTATTATAAGTATAGATTATTTATTTATTTTCAAACTTTTCCGTTAACATGTTAGTTAACTTAATGAATGCCAACTGAGTTTCGTGCTAGCATGTTGATAAGGCGACTAATGGTGTATTGGGAATTGAGTTTGTGTCCCATTTTCATGTAGGTTTGCTTAAAAGGAATGTACCAGGTGTCGATTGGCTTGAAAAGAACGTGCCAAATATGTTTCTTGCTAGAATTTTTAAAGGGATTAATTAGGTGTTAGTTTCGTGTCCCATTCTTATGTTGGTTGAGTTAAAAAGAATGTTTGAATTGTCCTTTCTTACTATTGTTGTAAGATTAATGGTGTATATAGGCGTGTGATTGTATAGGCGACAAGGTAGCCACTTGTCACGAGTTTTTCAAAATGTTCCATCCTTACTCAGTTTTATAATTTTTTTTTTTTTTTTATTTATTTATAAGGTTCTAAAACAATTGCTATAAATGATAAATAAATTCTCCAGACTGATACACTAGTTCTCTAATTTTAAACTAAGCTTATAAGCGTTTATTACGCGCCTCTTAAATGGAGGAATACGTACCTCTAGATTTTTCAAATCTATGTACGTATTTATACCACTAGCTCGACGGTGAGGGAAAACATCGTGATGAAACCTGCAAATTCAAATAACTTTAGATTTGTAACCATGATCCAAAAATTGTCTGGTTCCCCTTTCTTAGGGTTACGAAGGTCAGATCGGCAGTCGCTTCAATGTAATTACCAGACTCGAATCCTGGATCATGTTCTAAGCGGACCTCGTCTAAGCACGGGACATAACGCTAGGAAGCTGATGAAGATGATGATTCTTCCGTCTTTTAATTTCAAGGGTACATAACTAGGAGGCTAGTTTTTTCCCAACCGTCCGCTGCACTGAAAATCGTAACAGGATTCCACATACTGAGAGTACCGTAAAAAGTGCATGAGAAAAATTGCATAGCCGGCGAATACCGACGCAAGTTTTTTAATAAACGCCCGAGCGGCTGGCTAAACTCGGATATGAATGTCTGCTTCATACTTGAAGTATGCGTAAACAGTATTTCACCTGAGTATGGTTTGTTGTGTATACGTATGGAGAAATCATCAGTGATTTGTACGTATATTTGAGACATACTATGGTTATATTAAAAAATAAATATATATGTTATCAACTGGCTGTGCACGCGGTTTTACTCGCGTTTAAGGTTAATGTTATATAGCCTAGCCTTCCTTGATAAATGGGCTATCTAACACTGAAAGAAATTTACAAATCGGACCAGTAGTTCTTGAGATTAGCGCGTTCAAGCAAACAAACAAAGTCTTCAGCTTTATAATATTAGTATAGTATAGATTAGACAAATTTGTAACGGGAAAGGATAGAATGTATGAAATTATTGTTTTGCTCTCTCAGCATTGTCAGTGTGAATATTGGTTCATATTCATTTTAATAACTATTAATTCGCCATACATTTCAATTTAGTTTTAAAGCTTGCCGTTGGTCAAAAATTTACTTATTTTGACAATAGGAAAATCAAAGGTTTTTCAAAGCACCAAATGAGCGAAGATAATTATTAATTATATCAAATTTTTCACTTAGGAACTTTCAATAATTTTGCAGTCGTGTTAATATCGTGATGAAACAAAAAAAATATGATGGAAATTCAATTCCAACTTATATTTTTTTCTGTGTGCAATCATTTTATAAGAAGCACCCCATTGTTTAAATATAAAATAATGTTTCTATTACTGCATTTACTAAAATGAATCTTTTTAAAATAACTTCTTGGTACCGCCATCTAGTAGGGAGTAGCAAAACTAAAAAAAATTAACATTTTATCTGTACACAATAAGCATATAAACAATTTAAAAGATATAAATAAATATATAAAATGAATTCAAACACCATATTTTTAGGGAAATATTTTTTTAATTATATACGGGCTCTAGTTACGCCATCTATTGTCAAGTAGCCGAACTGATCTGAATGCTAAAATATTCAACGAGGGCAGAAAGTTACAACATTATATAAATCTACAAATACAAAGCAAATTGGGCCTTGAATCCACATTTTAGGGTCCAAAATATTAAATGCGCTGGCCCAAGAAATAACATCACTAAAATATTTAGAGCACAGTCGGTGGGGTGAAATAGTGATATAGCTGCCGTGCAATAACGAAAGAGAGGTGCGTTTATATTCTTCTTAATTATTTTCCGCTATTACTCCAGAGAGTATCGAGAGCCCGCGGAATTGACCGCTCTCGAGCCTACCGACAAATTCCCGCGCGAATCGACATTTGACATTTCAAAAAGAACGAAAGAGGTTAGCTTGTATCTCGAACTTTTTGCTGTCAAAAAATTAAAAATATGAAATTGCAGATCTATATTGGGTTGGAAGGAGACCGTCTGCAAATTTTGTGAGGCAAACGAAAGAGACGAAGATATATTGATAGAGTAGTGCCTCTGTGGTACAATAGAGTGCCTCGCGACTACTTTTCTCTTTCTGTGTTTGAACACTGAGTCTGCTGTGTAAAACGTTTGGTTAAATTCTATATGCAGAGCGCCCCCTGTGTCTGTTGTTGGAAAGCGACAATTTGCCGTTGTGTGTCCTGTTGGGATGAGGGTGAGAGTGTGTGTGTGCATATTTATGTGTGTGTGCTTGGAGGGTTGAAACGGACGCAGTAATGGTACGGTGCGCAAAAAGATTGAAATATGACATAATAAAATAGTTATTAATACAAAAATAACTCACACTTTGTGCAAATATGGAAATTCGTTAATATTGAAGTGTGCTATAATTTTCATCGTGTAAGCCTTGAGCTTACTGCCGTGCCACGTTGGGCGCCAAAATAGTTGACATTCCTCTACGTCTACTTTCTGTTTTGTTAACATAACCTCTTTTTTGTTGTAGGTGCCCCATCTTGGTCTGGAACTCAATAAGAATGTGCCAACTGTGTTCCTTGTCTAGTATGTAAAAGGCGACTAATAGAATATCGGGTTTTTCGGTAGGTGATTGTGTAGACGACGAGCCAGCTAAATGTTAATCCTTTTTCTCAATTTTCCAACTACCACAACTCAACGTTATTTATTGGCTTAGAATGGCTTAAGAAGCATTATTGCTTAGACTCTGCCTACTCTTTCGAGGTTTACAGGGGTAGTTATATAAATAAATAAATATCTGACTACATCACAGACACCCAGACCCAGAACAAACACAAGTATTCTTCACACGTATGTTTGTCCTGGGTGGGGATCGAACCCACAACTCTTGGGGTATAGGGTCATTACTGAATGCGCCATCGAGTCAGATATGTATGTATGTTATGTATTTCTAAGATGATAAAATATGAAAATTACGGTTTCTAAAAAAAAATGACATTTACGAAATATTTTGGTCCTGCAAGAATCTTGATTTCATATTACTCTTAATATAAAAATAAATATGCCGTTTTTATTTCGATATTTGTAGCAAAATTTTTAAGGTAGAATTTTTAAATTTTGTTTAAGCCAGAAATTTATGTGAAAATCTTGTGGTATTACACTTTTTCTTTTCGTTTTAATTCAACTTAATTCAGTTAACAAAATCTTAAATAACTGTTTGTTAATACTTATTTTTAATTAAATAATGCCATGGCCTGATAACCTTAACACGGATGTGAGGTAAATTTTTTAATATCAATTAGGATTTCATCTCAGCTCGTTCCTCTGCTAACCGTACGACTAATCTCCGCCACCCTCCGTAATAGGCCATCTCCTCGTCTCCATGGCAACCGTACAAAATGGCTGCCGCTCCCCCCGCCTCGCCCCGCGCGGGTATATAAGCGCCTCCCCTCGTCGAAATCGGCAGAGAGCCAGTACGTTTCGCCGTGTCCACACGTCGCGGGCCGTACATTTTCGTTCGAGGCACATTTTCGATATTCTTTTTTATTCCCACCCGTTTATCCTTTACCTTTACGACTTGCGTTTTCGTAATAAATTTTTTTATTCGTTTCCATTTTTTTTATTTCGTCTTTATTTTTTTTTATTTTTAGTTTTTTCTTGGTGTGGTGAAGAAGGCGTTTTCAAGGTAAGTCTTTAATTTTAAGGCTGTTTTTAGCATTTTTCGCGCGTTTTTGACTGAAAATCGTTAGAGCTAATTGGTTTTCTATGTCCAAATCATTATTTTTAACACGTGCTCCGAGTGGTACTTATCGATTTCTGTGCAGACGTGGGGGGGGAGGTAAAAATAACCACACTGCTCTCGCGTGGCTTGAGCGAAAATCGCCTTTGTACCTTCGTGTTAGGGTTGCTAACCCTTTGTCGGGTTTGGCGGTTAAGGCTTTTGTGTCGGCATTTTATTAGGTGAAAATAATTAATGTCAAATAGATTGAATGCGACTTAATGTGACCACGAATTATGATGGAAATGGGATAATCGTTTTTTGACGTTTCGTAGTCTGTGGGACTTTTAGTGTGCTTGGGTTGGCGGAGTAGATGTTGGCAGTGAATTTTAATGAGGACTTGGAAATCGGATCTTGGCGGGACTTTTCCGTGCACCCTGTAGTTAGTATTTTGTTACATTAGTACATGTTGTTTTAGGATGAAAGGTTGGGAGTCAGTCCCGGGTGAACATTTTTAACTTTAGTATTAGTTAAGTTTTGTTGAATATATAGACTTCAATTTATGATTGCGTAATAAAAAATAAAAAAAAATATCATGCAGTCGGATCAAATATAAGTTAGTGTAGACTTTATTTCAATATAAGTAGGTTTCCAGAAAGAATAATTTGAAATTGAATTCTGGTTTTACTTTAATATACCAGGTAGGTACTGTTTTGGAATGGAACTTAGTACTAAATCCATGTTTCAATGGAAGACATTAAAAAATATATATAAATTGCAATTCGCATCATAATTTTCCATCAAATTGCATCTTTACATAGTATAAAACAAAGTCGCCGCTTCTGTCTGTTTGATTAGATCTTTTGAACTAGGCAAGGGATATTGATGCGGTTTTCTTCATAAGATAGAGTGATTCAAGAGGAAAGTTTTTATATATATATATATATAGTTTCATATTGTTTTGTGCTCACCATGCGAGCCGGGGCGGGTCCCTATATACAATAAATTATTTCCATATGGACATTTGCCTAGAAAGGCAACGAGTTTACTGAAAAAAAATCCCTACATTGTCCAACTTCTGTTCTTTCGATTAATTATAATACCTGCTTGTTGGACAAAGACTCCTTAAACTTTTCAGAGTAACTCAAATTTAAATTCAGATTTTTTGTTTTAACTCGCTGGTGGGATAAGACATCCTTTACTTAATTTAATATTGGCCCTTGCTCAGGACAAATACTAAACCCAAAAAATATTGCACTTGTAAATAAAAATAGCTGTCTAAGTATGAGAATACGATTTCCCACCTTTTCTTTACACAAAATCACTATAATACTTTTTATTATATGATAAGCTATTATCCGATTGGGACTTACAATATCAAAAATAAGTCTTACAAATAAAAAACCTAGAAAAATACACCGATTAATCTCATCTCTAATGTGTCTCCTTTACGGAACCGGAGAGTTCCCGCGCTTCGAGGTGATTACTCCTTAATGTGGTTACTCCATCGAAGTGCGGTAATAGATACAATATTAAGACTCTTTTAAGTCTAATAAATTAAATTAAAAATATTTTAAATATATTTTTGTAGGATTATAGCTACAACTGTACTTTCAATTGTACATTATATTAAATTCATTGTTTAAAAAGAATAAAATAAATATGAATGTTGACATATAAAAAATACTACATAATTGTTAAATATACATGCAAAAATGCAATTCACATTTGTGTAAATTAGACTATCCAAAATTTTAAGATAATAACAAATTTTATAACCATTATATATAATTTAATAGATATAAAACATAATTTAAAGAAAAAACAAAAATTTTTCTTGTGTGTAATTGAATTTAAGAAAATTTTTAAAACAGTTTAAATATTATTATTAGAAAAAAAAATGGGAAATCAATTGTTAAACGTCTTGAGATTGCATAAAACTACAAAAAAAATCCCAACAAATCATAGGTCCATGGTTCAACAATTTTGAGATTCACCCCTCATAGATAGGTACTTTTCTTTTTATAGCGTTCGAACCTACAACCCCTTCATACAATAATACCTCATCCACTACTCTAAATGGTTTTCCTTATTTCTCCCTTGGGGTGAAAATATACATTCATAGAGGGATGTTCATGATTATTTTGAGTGTATCATCTCTTATGGAATTGCATATGGGATAATAATGGTACAGTTTGTCTTACCCCCTAAAATCATTACGTTGTATCCAATTTCCATGATTTATTCCATAAAAATAGAGAAATAAAATATTATATTCATATAATGGGGGCTTGAACACTTAAAGATATTACTTCTGTAGTTCTTCTTTATATTTCTTATAATTATGTTATTGGTTAATAATAAATAACATTTAGACCAAGAAAAAGAAGGGAAATAAATGTATCTGATTTTTATGTATTGAAAAAAAAAATATCGAAATAATACAATCAAGTATTTTTTAACCTTACCACAAATAAAATAATATCAGAGGAGATTTTTGCTCTTTGTATATTTTAACATTTTAAAATATTAAAACTTCTTAGAAATATCAAATCATAATATTTAATTTGGTTTAAATAAAATAAAACATATTTTATATAAATTTCGAAATAATTTTAAATTTAAAAAGTCCAAAAGTCATTAATCAATTTTAATAAGTATTACATTAAAATAAAATTCCACTTATTCCTTTAACAACGAATTCAGTTCGAGATACGTGAGACAAAACATTCAAAATTAAAACAACTTTTTTAACTTCAACCTATTCTTATTCTAACAAAGTAACTCCGTTTGTCTATCCATGATGACAATGTAATATTTAAATACCAATTGAAGGAAAGAAAATATTATTTTTCATCTAGAATAAATCGAATAATACCGGCATGGAGTCTTTATATATTTAAGACTATATTCGAGTAAAACCGCAGGTAAAACCTAGTATGTCATAAACTCAATTCTTTGGATTTCTCTTCTTTTTTAACACAAAATCTCTACAAATTTCCATTCAATGCAACTTTACCTATAAGCCCCTAAAATCATTACCTCCCTTTGTTAGACGGAGTCGGGTAAAAGCCTCTCGCTTCCCCCTACTTTCAATACCCATCAATCTCCCATGCAAACTATCAAATTTTCATACATAAATATTTTATGGACTCCCTTCTTTGAGAAACGCATTTTGTCTCCGAGATGTGTAATAGAAATTTGGGGAATATGAGTTGGCCTTTGTATATATAGAAATAGGATATTTGACAGGTACGAGAATTGACTTTCTTCTTGCGTATTGTCTAACTGTTTTACTTGCATATCAAGTGTATGAAGTTACTTGTGACGTCACATTTGAAGGTAAAACGCTGGCATTTTAAAAACCCAGCGTTTTAAAAATATCATTAATTGAAATATAACATGAATCGACTGGCTTGATGGCGCATTCGGTGGTGATCCTGCCCTATGCGCCAAGAGTTGTGGGTTCGATCCCCACCCAAGACAAACATTCGTGTGTTGAATACTTGTATTTGCTATGTATCTGGGTGTTAATATCCAATATTCAAGTATATATTACTAGTATTTCTGTGGTCTGTGCTGATATCCGTGACATAAGTACTTAAGCTACTTACCTCGGAGTCAGATCAATGTATGTGATGTAGTCTGATATTTATTTTTTATTTTTATCTATACCCCATATGAATCCAAACCCTTTGCCTTCGAAGTCTTAACCAACGCTCCTATAGGGTTTTATTTTTTTGTGTTTCTGAAATTCACTTGATCAAACTTTAAAAGCTTAACAGAATTCTACCTAAGTCTCAGACCAATAGAAATAGAAATAGAAATATCTTTATTCATGTAGGCTCCACAAAAGCACTTATGAATAGTCATAATAATACAAAATAAATATTCTACCGCCAGTAATACGGAACTACATTTAAATATATATACTAATAATATTTTAAGGAGACAAGATTTGATTGTTTGTTTGTTTGTATTAAATAGGCTCCAAAACTACTGGACTGATTTGAAAAATTATTTAACCAATGGAAAGCTACTTTATCAGCGAGTAACATAGGCTATATTTTATCCCCGTATACTTGTGGTAACAGCAACTACCCGAGTGAAACCGCGGGGCGCTGCTATCGTTAATGTATTTCTAAACTGGCTTAGAATCTTTTAGAATGCA
The DNA here is from genome assembly GCA_951394215.1 of Glyphodes perspectalis. Classification (NCBI taxonomy): domain Eukaryota; kingdom Metazoa; phylum Arthropoda; class Insecta; order Lepidoptera; family Crambidae; genus Glyphodes; species Glyphodes perspectalis. The sequence goes on from OX596227.1 coordinate 7,274,602, forward strand.
AAATAATACTTTCAAGGGTACAATGGGCAAGATCCATTATATATAGTAATATCATCATCTTCCTAGCGTTATGTCCCGTGCTTAGACGGGGTCCGCTTTGACCATGATCAAGGATTTAGCGAGTCTGGTAATTACATTGAAGCGACTGCCGATCTGACCTTCGTAACCCTAAGATAGGGGAACCAATTTTGGATTATGGTTACAAATCCAAAGTTGTTCGAATTTGCAGGTTTCATCACGATGTTTTCCCTCACCGTCGAGCTAGTGGTATACTTAAATACGTATATAGATTTGGAAAATCCAGAGGTACGTGCCCGGTTTTGAACCCGCATTTTATTTCATTTCATTTCATATTTATATACCTATCTTTACACATAGGATAAATTTTATCCCATTTTTGTATCCACGTTGGATAATATCCAGGCTTATATTCATCACTAATTATTTCCATTCGACGTATCGATATTTTTTCCCGTCCATCGATATATTCGGATGTATAAGGGTCAACAGTTCAACGACCGTGACGCTAAGGTAGAGCGGGATGCTGGATCAATATGCGGCGTCTGTGAGCTAGTGATGGGACTGTGTATCGTATATCGATACAATTAAAAAAATATATATATTTAAAAATGAATGTGGGTAATGAAATTTTATATTATATTAGTAACTTTGTTATGTATAAAGTAGATATAATATGCGTTTTTAAACTTTGGGTAGATATCTTTAAAAAAAAATTAAGATTTAAGATTTTAACAGATAAATATATTATATCAGATAAGAAAAAGATTAATGCTTGGCTAATAAACCAGAGAGTCATTTCAATTTAATGATTGTGCAGCATAATTAGAAAGAGAATTTGCGATCTTAACATTTTTCAAAAATATTCAATTTTAATCCTTATTCCTTAAAAATTGAGACCCATATTATATTTATTATATACCCATATTTTTTAGTTAATTAAGCATCTAATCTAATACTGTAAAAAATACTATTAATTATTAAATCGAGTGAAACTTACCTTGATACTTTTCATGTGTCAATTAAAATTACTATAAAGTCCAAGTCGATTTAATATACATTTCGAAACATATAATGTTCAAAATGTCTCGTAGCAGTCACTCAATTTTCCATTCTCGACTCGAGCCCAACTCGATTCTCGATACTGTGCCCTTAGCTCAACGGCAGAGCGAGAGGGAAGCTCTCCGCGTGCAAAATAAATAATACCCCACAATTCCGGTTCGGACTGGTCTAAACCAGTATAATTAACAAGAACCCTATTTAAAAATTCAAACCGAACCAACCTCTTTGAACCTCAACTCAGCCGCTTTAAGCCACAAAGGTGGCGTGGAATATGTTTCATTTAAATAATATGTACATACATACATACATAGCATCACGCCCGTAGGCAGTCAAAGGGACAGCAAGCCCCTTTAACCACATTCAGCTAAAAATAAAACTCGGCTGGGTTACATGGAAAACTGTGAAAAAGTAATGACAAGTGGCTAGCTTGTCGCCTACACAATCACACACCTAAAACCCGATATAACATTAATCGCCTTTTACGACATGCTAGGCAAGGAACACAATTGGCACATACTTTTAAGTCCCAGACCAACATGGAATAACTCAAACAAATTGAAATGTGACCTTTTAATTACACAAAACCCTAATTATCGATAATTAATTCACCTACAATAAATAAGTGGCTATTTTTATTATTTAATTAGAGTTAGAAGATTAAAGGTCACAAATCAATCTCTTATTGTGGAAATTATTTTTTTTATAAAAACCTTATTGACGTCCTTTTATTAACTTTTAATTTTATAACATCTACTTTATTAATAAACAATTAAAGAAATAAATCCTACTATATTGTACTAGCTTCTGCCCGCGACTTTGCTCGCGTGGTATATCGATAAAACATAGCCTATATGTTATTTGGGTGTATAAGCTACATCATTGTAAAGTTTCATTAAAATTCATTCAGTAGTTTTTGTGTGAAAGAGTAACAAACATCCATACATCCTCACAAACTTTCGCGTTTATAATATTAAGTAGTAGGATATAATATATATTAATTTAAGATATGTTATTACGTCAATGTATCTGCAATAAAACCATAGGTTTTTGTCACAAATCGATTGTATAAAGCTGATTTACAAAAAAGTGTTTTATAAGCATAAGTTATAAAAAGGATAAGTTAAAATTATTAAAAGCGTGTCCGTCATCTTAAAATATTTACTCAACATAATTTTACCAATTTCCGGAATAACGAATTCCGCATGATCTTAGCTAACAATTTTATCTCCAATATCCAATCTAGCCAGCAATTGCCTGAGGTTCCCTACCCCGTCAAGGAATCACAAATTATTATTGATCTACCCACAATTTTCAAGCAATTAAACACTGTGATGGACTTTACTTACGCTTAGATTAGTAAACGGATCTTAGACGTTGCCTCATCGATAGCTGTCCACTCCCAATAAAGATTTCCAAGATAGAGGTTAGTTAAGACAAAATTTGGAGGCGAAAATTGAGTAACCACCTCTTAACGTAATTAACGTAACATCCTCTAAACAAGTTTAGCCGGGAATTACTTAAATCTGTCTCTTTCTTACCATTACGCGTAATCCAAAATTGTATAATTGGCATTTAAAAGTGTAACTATCGAGTTTCTTGTCGGTGTCTTCTTGATAAAGTCTACCTTCCGAACCGGTAGTAGTATTATTTGTTCTTTTTTGTTTTTGTATATTGACTTATAAGTGAAGACTTTCTTGAAGCCTATATAAATAAAAAAATTTTGAATTTGAATTTAACTTATCGGGAAGTTAGCGTGTATAGCAATATGAGGTTATGCGAAAATGCTTGACCCTGATTGGATTGCTGTTAAACGTCTATTTTATGAAAGAGGTTAAAATGTAATACCTTTTTAAATGATTAACATTACATTGTCTTCATAAGCTAGCTTTGTACAATTATGCTTATTCTATTTAATTTTTGAAGAAAACATGTTACAAAAAGCAAGTTTAATTGAATTTAAAAATATACCAACATTTTCACATTTCGAGGCCAAAATTGCATAAGGTCCTCTCTACCTCTTTGAATTAATAGTACTAAACCTTTTAAACAAATATGATAGTAAATTATATTAGACTACATTTTGTTGCTTGTTCATTTGACCAGATCTTACCAAGTGACAAATCGAAATAAACAATTATGACCATAGAAAGAAATCAGATGTTTCTGCAAACATACTTGGCAATTATTATAAAAAAAAACTTAATCGTTCCACTTGAAGGCGGCAACAATCTTATGTTTTGACACCCCATTTGTCCGGGAGGGCGGGGGTGGAACTGCCCAAAAGTGCCTGTTCATTGTTATTTCATGGGGATTAAAGGTGTAATGGTCGTGTTAGGGCGCCACTCGACTCTTTAGTCTCTGGTTATTTATTATTACACACTTTGTTACTCATTGTACCGTTATTTCGGATGTATAGAATGCTACTAATATGTTTCCATGTTTTCATCATCTCCTAGCGTTATGTCCTGTGCTTAGACGGGGTCCGCTTAGACCATGATCCAGGATTTAGCCAGTCTGGTAGTTACCTTGAAGCGACTGCCGATTTGACATTCGTAACCCTAAGATAAGGGAACCAGAAAATTCAAAATTGTTTGACTATGCAGGTTTCATCACGATGTTTTCCCTCATCCCTGGTACAAGTACGGAAATAAATTTGAAAAATCCAGAGGTATGTGCTCGGGTTTCAACCCGCACCCCTCGGTTAAGAGGCGCGTGTTTACCATTGAGCTACCACCGCTCAGATAGTAAAATTAAGAACAATATGTAATATATCGTATTAACTACAGTCTACCGCTCTACCAACTGAGCTATTGAAGTTTGTTAATAGGTATATATTAGGGGACGTCATTGCTCAACAGCGGGACAGAGCAGGCTAAATAAAAAAATTATATACAATAGCTTATTCACTAACTCAATACCCAGTACAGCATTAGTCGCCTTTCACATGCCAGGCAAGGAACACAGTTGGCACATTATTTTCGACACATACACAAACATGGGACAAATAATTATAATAAATAAATAAATAAATATCCGACTACATCACACACATTGATCTGACTCCGAGGTAAGTAGCTTAAGCACTTGTGTTACGGATATCAGAATCAACAGTGGTATTACAAATATATACTTAAAATATTCGTGTGATGAATACTTGTGTTTGTTTTGTGTCTGGGTGTTAATATCTAGTATTATTGGTCCTGGGTGGGGATCGAACCCATAACTCTTGGCGCATGGGGCAGAGTCACTATCGAATGCGCCATCGAGCCAGACCAAATAGTTATATAAAAGCCAGTTTATAAATACTTACCTATAGATGCAACTTGAGGATCTCAGATCTCAAGAAACGCAATCAATTTTCGCTCCAAATTGACGTCTAAGCGCCGAAGGACAAATTTAGTTACCAACCCTCTCCGGCGATATGACTTTGAGTTTTATTAAACTGATTAAACACTTTTAGAGTCTACGTCACCTGCCCTTTGGCTAAAATATGGCGACTAATGTAAGTCATTCCGGGATGATTTATCAGGACAATAATGCTTCTTGAGAAGGTCCTCAAATTCAGTTTGAAAATATACTTACCTTCGTAATTATTTTTAACAGATTTAGTTCTTTATTTAAATATACACCGTGACATTTTAGTGGTTTTTTTCCCGCAGCAGAACGATTTACTTTTAGTAACATTATCGAATCATGCGAGTTATTAAAAAAAAAACTCAACTCAACTAATCAAAAAAATATTCGTTAACTCGAAAGCGTGAGAAACGATTGTTTCTTTTACGAGATGTGACGTATTCGAGTTCTGCTTGCCGCACGAAATCAATGTTACAAGCACGGACTAGTAAAAAAAGAAGGACTCCACGCTATCATACTATAGCGTGAAGCCACGTTTATGCATGTGTGAGTGAGATACAAGGCTACCAGACATCGGATATCTGTCATTTGGAGCACTTATTATGTCAATGTGTGACGTAAGTTGCGTGTCAAGGTGGAGCACCTGAGGAGCTTCAATGTCTAGTTAGTGGCGCGGAGTCCTTCTTTTTTTACTAGTCCGTGGTTACAAGTAAAAGAAGCTCCCGCATTAAGTATTACAGCATACATTGCACGCGCTCTACAAAGCGAACCGCCTCGCAACAAACAACAACACAAATTTCACAAATCTATTGTACAACTAAGATAGAATCATTAACTGCAAGAAAATAACCACTAAAATGTCTCAGTGTATTTCAAACATCTAGGAATTGAGGATGTATGTATGTATTAATCTAGGAATTGGGTACTAATGATGTTCAATAAATTGAAATTGTCAAAGACTTAATTCTGCATGTTATTACCTACTTAAAGTTATGTAATACTGTGAATAACTGCTATGGCCTAAAATATTTCAGTGATTGTTAACTTGTGTTCATACATATTGTTAATGGCTGTTGTTATTCCTTAATAATAAAAAAATATTAAAAAAATAAACGGATATTTCCCTCTAGCAAAACGCGAACTCGCAGCTTTTAGGTGCATAGCCCGAGAATCTAACTAGATTATCGATATTCATTCCCATCCCATTCACACTACAACACTAGGAAAAGACCCCTGCGTTCCCCGCACGGGTGTGTGTGACTGATGGCTGCAAAGAGGCGGTATTGCATATTCTACAAAGAACTTGAGATGAGATCATCTGCGTTCGAATACAAATTTGAGCCCTCTAAGACTTTAAACTATAAAAGCATATAACCATATTAAAACACATATAGTAATCGACTATATGTTCATAATAGGGATGATGACTGCATTAAAAAACTATAATTCTATTTAGTCCGTCATTTAGATTATAGAAAAATACTAGACACATATTTTTCGCTTTATCAAGATAACAAAAAAATACAAATATAAAGAGCATCAAAGTTTTGGAGCGGGGCTTGCGACGTCACTTGTAAGTAAAAATTGTACCTACGTGTGACGTCACGCGCATCTTGAATGCATTGTATCTTCGTCAATGTTTGTTTGACAAATAAATAAAAAAATACGTGTTCAATATTTTTTTATAATCTAACTGACGGACTATACAGAATTTTTTAGTCATCATGCCTATTAAAGATATCACATCTAAAATTAGCGCCATGAAAAAAATACTCCTTTTCGAATTATTTTGATAGAGGTAATAAAATTATATCATCATCCTCCTAGCGTTATGTCCCGTGTTTAGACGGGGTCCGCTTAGACCATGATCCAGGATTTAGCGAGTCTGGTAACATTGAAGCGACTGCCGATCTGACCTTCGTAACTCTGAGATAGGGGAACCAGACAATTTTTGGATCATGGTTAGAAGTAAAAAAATATAGCGACCTTTAGATAAATGCTACATGTTTTTTATGAATTCAACAAGTTGCAATTGATAGATCCTACTAATATTATAAATCTGAAAGTTTGTATGTATGGATGGATATTTATTACTCTTTCACAAAAAAACTACTGAATGGATTGTAATGCAACTTTAGAATAATATAGCTAATACACAAGAATGCATATAGGCTATGTTTCATCGATGTACCACGCGAGCGAAGCCGCGGGCAGAAGCTAATATTAAATAAATCGATTTATTATTGAAAACAAACAATTTAGATGCTAAAATTGAGCATGGACCTCTTCCCGTATTTAATATCAAACATAATCTTACATACATACATAACATCACGCCCACAATCTCCGAAGCGGTAGGCAGAGTCAAAGGGGCAGCATGCCCCTTCAACCACACTCAGCCAAAAATAAAACTGGGCTGGGTTAGTTGGAAAATTGTGAAAAAGCAGTGACAAGCGGCTAACCTGTCGCCTACACAATCACACACCCAAAACCCGACACCATTAGTCGCATGACATGCTCGACAAGGAATACAGTTACCAATGTTACCATATTATTTTTAAGTCCCAGACCAACACGGGACAATGGGCTGGGTTAGATTTAAAATTGTGAAAAAGTAGAAACAAATGGCTAGCTCGTCGCCTACACAATCAGATTTTCAAAATTCCACAAGTCTATTTCCTCTCTCCGACTTGAACCAACACCGCTAAAACCGCGATCTCATCCGCAAATCCATCAAATCTCTTTCCAAATCGTAACAAGAGGGTACGCAACGCGGCCGGCTCCCTCCCCTCTCATTTGCAAAGAGGAACCGGTTTTAATACATTGCGGTCTTGTGTTTACGACCCTCCGTAGAGGATGAATTGATTTCTTTCACTTCGTTTATACGATCAATCAATTCCCTTTACTCGATTACGGAAAGTTAAAGAAAGATTATGATTTTAACAGCCTATTGATGACGGTGAAGGAAAACATCGTGATGAAACCTGCAAATTCAAACAATATTGGATTTTTAACCATGATCTCAAACTTGTCTGATTCCTCTATCTTAGGGTTACGAAGGTCAGATCGGCAGTCGCTTCAATGTAATTACCAGACTCGCTAAATCCTGGATCATGGTCTAAGCGGACCCCGTCTAAGCACGGGACATGACGTTAGGAAGATGATTTATGTTTGTAATATATTAACGTATGTTCTTCCGCAGTCTATTTATGAGATGTTGTTGAAGTTCATACTCATCATCTTCCTAGCGCAATCCCCGAAGGGGTAGGCAAATTGGTAAATAAGTAGTGACAAGTGGCTAGCTCGTCGCCTACACAGTCACACACCCATCACCCGATATACCATTAGTCGCCTTTTACGACATGCTGGGCAAGAACCACAGTTGGAACTTAAGTCCCAGACCAACATGGAACATGGATAAAATTGTACAGTTTTTTTAAAGATTCCCTATCACGCTCATTTAAGGTTAGACAGAGTCCGAGAAGTAAGTTCCATGTATCCAGGTGGCTGGCTTATCGCCCACAGAATAGGCAAGGCGACCAAAAAAATCTGTTTACTCCGACTATTAGATTAAAAAAATATATTGAACACGTATTTTTTTATTTATTTGTCAAACAAACATTGACGAAGATACAATGCATTCAAGTAGCACGTGACGTCAGACTTCGTACAATTACTAAATAGTGACGTCGCAAGCCCCCACTCAATTTGATGCTCTTTATCTTTGTGATTTTTTATTAATTTAATAAAACGGAAAATATGTGTCTTGTATTTTTGTATAATCTAACTGACGGACTAAATAGAATTAGAGTTTTTAATGCAGTCATCATCCCAATTATAATACCCTAAATATCATTAGCCGCATTTTACGACATGCTAGACAAAAACACGTCATTTTTAAGTCCCAGACCAACATGAGAAATACAAACTGAATATACATTATTTTGAAACACAGAAGTCCCCGAATTTTAACTGAAACCCCTCGCTACGAGATGTTCGTATTTACCGAGCTGCAATGATAATATTATATCTAGAATATTACACGTTATTGCAAAGATAATTTTGTAAACCCGTGACAAATTACAGGGCTGCTAGTAAATAATGTGAGCTTTCATCTTATTTTTTCTTGAGCAAATTTGTCTGCATGCGTGTATGATTAGACATAATTTCTTCTCTAGCGCTCTGTCTCTGTTTAGATAAGTAATATTATTTTTCTGAACTCCAAGGAACGGCGAATTTTAGTATTTGATCATCTATACATACCTACATATCATTACACCCGCGTTCTCCGAAAGGGTAGATAGAGTGAAAGTGGCAGCTGGCCCCAACCACATTCAGCCAAAAAAATTAAACCGGCCTGGGTTAGATGGAAAATTGTGATAACTTTCGAAAAAATTTTGGAAATCGGTTAACAATTCTCAGAGATATCGAGTAACATACATACAAAAAAAAAAAATAAACATTCAGTCGAATTGAGAACCTCCTCCTTTTTTTTGAAGTCGGTTAAAAAGTAGTGTCAAGTGGCTAGCTCGTCACCTACACAATCAAACATCCAAAACTAGATATACCTACTATTAGTCTCCTTTTACGACATGCTAGGCAAGAAACGCGGTTGGCACATTATTTTTAAGTGCCAGGCCAACATGGGACATGAATCATGAAAATCTCTATGACTCGACCAATACTCAAGTTCATTACATGAAAATTTTTCGTCAGCTGGATTCGAATTCGCTACACTTCTAACTTCTAACCAAACCCAGCTCTTTCATAACAATTTTCCCGTATAATGACGTCATATGTCATTAAAACGTCAACAAAACCAATCAATCATTCAAATTGACAGTCATGGCGGCCCCAAAATTCTTTTGAAGCGAAACGTCCTTTTATACAGCTGCGAATCTTTCTCAACACTTATCTGTATTAATCAATTACTTCTCTCATTTACCTGTGTCCAACAGGGACGAACTAGGAGCCATTAAAGGGCGCATTTTTTCATCTTAGCCTTATGTCCTGTTTCTAGTCGGGCTCCACTTCAACTATGATCCTGAATTTAGCGACTCTTGTTATTGTATAGAAGTACTATGATCCTATTTATCTTGTACAAAGTACCAAGTACAAAGAGTTACGAAGGTCAGACAGTTACTTCAATCTAATAACCAGACTCGCTTCGTCCATTATGGTCTAAACAGGCTCCAACTAGGAACGGGACATAATGCTCACAATACGGCGGTTATTATTACAAAAAGCGACCATATAGTCACTTATTTTTAATAAGGATTGAGGAGGCTCCGACCTTCTTAATCCTTAGATAAGGAACCAGACAAAATCGCAAGAATCGAGTTCTCGTCCGTGCACAACTTGACATACCCCCAATGCGCCCTTCACCGCCCTACCTCCGGCCCTGTGGGGTGTCCCCCCTCCCCCCCTATGTAATTTGCTGGCTATTTGGTTCCCAGATAGCGGTGTGAATATTTCTAAATGCCAGCGTTAGGTGAGATGATAATTAACTTTTGTCACCAGTATTTAGGTGATTAAGGTTTTTGGACTGTATTTTATGAAGAAAACTAGCTGTGCCTGCGGTTTCACTCGCGTTTATGGTTAATGTTATATAGCCTATAGCCTTCCTTTACAAATGGCTACCTAACACTGAAATATATTTCAAATCGGAGCAGTAGTTTCTGAGATTAGCGCGTTCAAACAAAAAAACAAACTCTTTAGCTTTATAATATAATATATATATAATATAATATAATATAATATAATATTAGTATAGATTTTTTTCATATACTTTTATTATTCTAACTAACGTTGCAAATTCGAATGTGAGTTTGTTTGTCACGCTTCCACGCCTAAGCAACTTAACTGATTTTGGAAATTCTTTCACCGATGGAACGTTACATTATTAGCGAGTTACATAGACTATGTTTCATCCCCGTATTCTTACGTAAACGGAAACTATAGAAGGGAAACCGCCATTAAACTACCGCACTTTAATATATAAATAACTAACTAAACTTAACGTCACTTCCTTAACGGGGTAAGCAGAGAGAACCTAACGCCATACGGCACGATCCTACACACATCGCCTCTTCAACATTCATAATCCTTTTCATACAAGCTCTACGGTTTTTATGACTCCTTACATCACCTTCTGTTAACACACGACCAATCTGGTCGTGGTAAGTGAGCCTGGGCTTTCTGCGACCTACCTTTGATATATTATGTACTATTATGCCTTTTAATAAAATCCCTCTGGACAGTATGACATTTGGCTACTCGTAACGAAATGTCAACCCCAAGGGGATGTAAGGTTGTTTTATTCACTAAATGTCATGGTCTTTACGCCCCATAACGTGGTAGGTAACATTGATTCACTAATGTTTAGGTCTTAGGTAAAGAACTGCAAAATACAAGGTTATTTTTTGACAAGCTCGATGGCGCATTCGATAGTGACCCTGCCCAATGCGCCAAGAGTTGTGGGTTCGATCCCCACCCAGGACAAATATTCGTGTGATGAATACTTGTGTTTGTTCTGTGTCTGGGTGTTAATATCCAATGATTAAGTATATATTTGTAATACCACTGTTGTTTCTGATATCCGTAACACAGGTGTTTAAGCTACTTACCTCGGAGTCAGATCAATGTATGTGATGTAGTCTGATATTTATATTTATATTTATTTTTAGTTAATGTGAAACCACTCGCCTATTTATTAAACTCATCTTAATATATATAAATTACGCGTCACGTTGTTTGTCCGCGATGGACTCCGAAACTACTTAACCGATTTTAATCAAATTTGCTAAACCGTGTGCAATTTGATTCAACTTGAAAGATAGGATAGCTTACATCTCAATTTATGTAACCTGATTATGTGTCATTGACTGTAATATACCTAGCTGATCGGCTAGTTATTCTATGAAACCAATTTAACGGATTCTAGAAAATTGTTTCTACTTTCCAACTATAAGTTGTTCAGCTGTTTTTTTTGCTCATTTTATATATGACAAATCGTCGCCCAGTGGTCAATTTTTTTTTAAATTTCTAACGCAATATTTATTGAAATATTAGCTTTCTGCACTCGTTCTCCATATAAACTTTAACTGTGCCAAATCTCATACTCCTCCGTCCGCGTAATTCTCATAAAAAGGGGTACAAAGCTTTTGCTTCACGTAGTAATATATAGATATTTTCAATTGTCTAATCATCATCTTCCTTAGACCATGATCCAGGATTTAGTGAGTCTGGTAATTACATTGAAGCGACTGCCGATCTGACCTTCGTAACCCTAAGATAGGGGAACCAGACAATTTTTGGATCATGGTTACATATCCAATGTTGTTTGAATTTGCAGGTTTCCTCACGATATTTTTCCTCACCGGCGAGCTAGTGGTATAAATACATACATAGATTTGAAAAATACAGGGGTACGTGCCCGGGTTTGAACCCGCACTTTTCGGTTAAGAGGCGCGTGTCTATGCCATTGAACTACTCTCTCTGTCTCATAATTGTATTTAAATAGGTTAGCTGGAAATTAGTGAAGATTAGTTAGTTAGTTAGTTAGCTGGAAATTTTTGAATCACACACCCAAAACCCAATATACCATTAGTCGCCTTCCACCATGTCGTAAATAATATGCTAGGCACGGAACACAATTAGTCCCTACATTCTTTATAATGCCTTCATAGACATCATAGGCAAAGGAAAAATATTATCCAAACTAAGTTATGCCTAAAACAGGAAACGTTATTAGATTCGCGATGGAGTAGTAAACAACGGAACTGTTTCATTTCGCCGGTTTCGTGTAATTGGATTGACAATAACGGCAAATGGGACGTTTTCGAATGAAGCACTCTAGGGTGAATTGCTGAGTCTGTCTGTTTGTCATAGCTGGTTTTTTGATTTGGGTTATTTTCTAAATCGAGAAAACTTCAGTAATCAAACTGGTCCGTTGGTCGAGTGGTCAGAGACCCACGAAACCAAGGGTCGCGGGCTCGAATTCCGCTAGGGAAAATGTTTCGTGTGATGAACTTGGACATTTGTACTCGAGTCATGGATGTTTATAAACGTATTTAAGTATGTCTACCGTTCACCTAGTATCTATAGTACAAGCATAAGCTTAGTTTGGAACTACAGAATTGGTGTGTTAGTCTGGAGAATTATTTATTTAGTTATTAAATGTAAAAGCGAACGAGATGTATACTCTATGGCGCTCGGTTCTCTCTGAATACCCCGCTAGAGAAATAGCGTCAAGCCGTCAAGCTAGTTAGTCAGTTAATCATACTAATATTATAAAGAGGAAAGATTCAATTGTTTGTTTGTTTGCCTTGAATAGGCTCTGAAACTACTGGACTGATTTGAAAAATTATTTCACCAATAGAAAGCTACTTTATCAGCGAGTAACTTTAATGTTGAATCAATGTCAAAGTAAAGTAGGGATTTCTAAGAGCTCTGCAAAATATTTACATATTTTGCTTAAAAGTATAATGTAGCCACAGATTTTTTTTATTTAAGTATAATGTGCATATCGCAGCACTGGTAAAACATTAAGAACTACTTAATATATTTTTACTTAAATCTTTGCAAGCCATTTTATTATGCAAATAAACATGCATTTCATTTATTTTCAACAATCAAAAACTAAGTATCCGCCAAACACAGCAAGTTTTTGACATCACAGGCACCACAAGCCAAGCTCAACAATGGCAACTTTAATCTACAGTCTACAGCAGACTAAGTTAGGCCAAAACGTCTATAATTTCAGCATAAATTCTAACTTGCGAAACTATGCGAGGCGGGAGTCGCAGAATTTCCGAAAAGCGCCATCTAGCGTCGAATAGCGGGGATAGCGGAAACATATTTATGGCTCTGATTTTCGTTATTGTTAGATAGTTTGAGCATTCTTGGGCGACTTAGGAATCTCAAGGTACTTAGCGACGATGGTCTGTTTTTTGGGGTGGACCTCTAAGATTGTTTGAGAGTATTTATTGATTAATGAAAGAAATAACGTTTATAGAATATTTATTTTTAAGTAGATATTCTAAATTCAAAAACAATTAATAATACTTAAATAAAGTTTTAATAGTCAAAGCACCGCATATTTTGCCTCGTAAGGCGTAATAACGTTAACGTGATTGAGATAGTTGAAAAAGTTTAGATCGATCGGTGGTTGATCTCGGAATTAGGCGAAAATTTTGATGAAGGCTTTAATTTTTAAATACTTACCTATATAAACAATTTTATATACCACTCGATGCATATATTATTTTACATCTTAAATAATTATTATAAGTATGCATAGTCTTCACATATTAATACCCCCTTCCTTTCTTTTAATAATAAATGTTTAAAAACTTTACATAGGTACTTAAATTTTATATAAATTCCCAAAACTGTATTAAAAAAAGGCTTTTATCCCCAATCTCGAACACCGTATCTGTAATCAGATCAGTCACGGTAGATTACGCGCGGCGTTTGACAGTTCGTATCGGTTTCGGCGGGAAATTTGACGTTTGACATCTGTAAAACGTCATTAAAGGCATATGGCGCAGGTTTTTAACGAGTACCTATTAGGGATTTCTGTTGGAATAACTTGCGGTTCAATATTTTAGACACAATTCAGAACATTTATAATAAACTTTTGATAAGGAAAAATTTACACTATGAAAAATAATTAACACTTGTACGTAAAGCAGTAATTATTACTACACTATACTATATTATGCACCCATGACTTTTCTTCTCGAGTGAAAAGTCAGAAATTCAAATAATATAATTTTACCTTTGTATATTTATAATAAATAGTACAAATTGTACGTAAACATACTAACAGTTAAACGATAAACTATTAATTCACTGCTATTCTGCAAGATACTATGTTTGAAAAAATTTTTAATTTCCAATCAATCAAGCTCAATCAATACGTTTTTTATAGAAATCTATTCTTAAAGTGTATTTTCAAAGTCTATTTCTAATATAAAATAAAAATTTCATCAATTAGCCATCTTAAATTTCGTGACACGGAGTTTGTGGTCGAACTCCTCCGAAATGAGGCAACCGATTTTAATGATTATTTTATCCATTTAGTAGTTATAAAAATAATTCTGAAAATATTTTTCAGTCTCCTACCTCCACGATTTTTGAATGGCAGAATAATGTTTGGAAAATTCTAGCTGTATCCAATCCTAGACAAACGTAAACATCTATCACGCCCCGTGTAAAAAAAAACACAATTACAAGATACTGCCATCTACCGGCGGGTAGCAGAACCAAACTTATGCATAGCTTCAAGCTTGCTAGCACGTTTAAATTACAAATAATAATAAAACAATTAAACGTGTTTAAACGTTTCTTTTACACGACAATGTTTCAAATATTAGTAAATTTTATGTGTTAAAAAAAAACAAAACATTTGGATCCATATTGGAGGCGCCGGGTATCGATCCCGGTACCTCTCGCATGCTAAGCGAGCGCTCTACCATCTGAGCTACGCCCCCGATGTGATTTGGAGTGAAATTACCAAACATATGATAAAAGTAACGACCAAGATTATACTCGTATTAATATAAAAAATTAACAACTGAAAAAATCACATATTAAATAACAGACTATTACAATATTTTAAATTTTTAAAAAGTAAAATACCGCTAAGCATTCAAAAGGCGATATTTTATTTTAATCTGACCATTAAATAAATAAAAGAATGATAAATAAAATAAAATATATCAGACAACATCACATACATTGATCTGACTCCGAGGTAAGTAGCTTAGGCACTTGTTACGGATATCAGAAACAACAGTGGTATTACAAATATATTGGATATTAGCACCCAGACACAGAACAAACACAAGTATTCATCACACGAATGTTTGTCCTAGGTGGGGATCGAACCCACAACTCTTGGCGCTTGGGGCAGGGTCGCTACCGAATGCGCCATCGAGATTGTCAAATTTCAACCAGTCAGTGACCACTAGTTAGATTACATGTTACATACTTTGAGTACATTAGAAGAACAAAGGTAAAAAAATCTACCACTCAAATTTATAAATTAATTTAGTTTTCATAACTGGTTGGTCGAAATTTTTTTTCGTCAACTACTTTCAACCTCCGCCATTTATTTGTTACCAACAATAGAACCAGCAAATTCACTTAACCGACTCCAATCACCAACTCGGTACAATTAAAAAACCGGTAAACTTCCCGGGAAAACCGGTAGAAGTTAACTAAAAACCGGATGAAGTTCTCCCCTGAAGTGGCAGGAGTTGGTTCATTAATTAGAAAAAGTTTCGACGGCTATCGAAGGTATAATTGGCGACAGATTTGCAGGGTCATTTTTCAGGGGCTTAAGTTAGAAACCGGTTATGTTGAGGGCACTTGGTGGTTGAGTTTTTTTAGCTTTAGTATTAACCGGATAGCGTTTTTTTTTAGAACAAGTCGACTTTACTAACTTCACTTGTGATAACAAGCTTTTAATGAGGGTTTTCAAAAATACAAAAACCGCCAGATGGCACGAGGGAGTCTCGTGGTCTTATCACTGTCACTATTGGCTCTTTGTTGACAGCATGTCAGTTTGTTCTGAAAACCTACCAATGAGGAGGGTGACAAGACCGTACGTCACAGTTACGCCATCTATCTGATGTTTTAATTCAAAAAACCCTCATTGACTTACAATAATCTTATGTTAAATCGTTCTAAAAATTTTACTGGCAATTGTTCTAGGAATTAACATGTCCATGTCCATCACATGTCCGAAAAGGCGACTAATAGTATATCGCGTATTGCTGGTATATAAGCCACATATCACTACTTTTCCATAATTTTCCATAATTTCATATTTATCCCAATTTCATTTGGCTCCACTGGCTCGATGGCTCATTCGGTAGTGACATTGACCTGACTCCGAGACAAGCAGCTTAAGCACTTGTGTTACGGATATCAGAAACAGTGGTATTACAAAACAATACTTAAATATATTGGTTAACACCCAGACACAGAACTAACACAAGTATTCATCACACGAATTATTTGTCCTGCCTGGGTGCGGTGGGAATCGAACCTACAACTCTTGGCGCATGTAGCAGGGTCACTAACAAATGCGCTATCGACCCAGTTAAACTATTGACGCCATAAACTAACAAGCCCATACAAAATCTATGAAGTGATTATTTCGTCAGGTTATAAAAAGTATCTCAATTGATTTGCCATTCAACATCCCTAATATATTAATACTGTACATTAATTAGTACTTCCAAGTTAATCCTAGAGTCTAGCGGCTTAATAAAAACTCATATTTAAATTCCCTCCCTTAAATGCTTCCAAGATTCCAAGTATAATCGGATTCCCTTAATCCCCCGGGATGGGGCGGGAACGATGAGAAATACTAGCTACTAGGTGTCACTGTTATATCGTTATGCGGTTAGAGTTTATTAATTGGCTAATTAATTTATGGATTATTGGTTAATTAAAAGATGGGAAGCTGTGATTGGTTCATTGTTGCAGTACGGCTGGATTTGTGATTGTTTTTTTAATTTAAAACTTTGCGTGAAACGAGGGAGTCTTTACTATTAAGAATGAACCATTTTCGTAGCAAATGGAAGTACGTGATCTCTGCCTACCCCCGTGGGAAAAAGGCGTGACATTATGTATGTATGTATATATGAACTATTTTCTTCAAAAATACAAATATAACAACAATAACAAATTCTCCAGATTGACACACTAATTTCCTAGTTCCTAACTAAGCTTATGCTTGTGCTATAGATACTAGGTGAACGGATAGACATACTTAAATACGTTTATAAACATCCATGACTCGAGTACAAATGTCCATATTCATCACACGAACCATTTGCCCCTAGCGGGACTCGACACCGCGACTCTCGGTTTCGTGACCACGGTCTCTAAACAGTCGACCAACGAGCCAGTCGGTAAAGATTGTAATCATATGTGATGTTGCCTAGTTATCGTCATCTAGCGTTATGTCCGGTGCTTAGTCGGGGTCCGCTTAGACCATGATCCAGGATTTAGCGAGTCTGGTAATTACATTGAAGCGACTGCCGATCTGACCTTTGTAACCCTTACGCGAACCAGACAATTTGGATCATGGCTACACATCTATTAGCTGTTGGCATGTGCAGGTTTCATCACGATGCTTTCCCTCCATGCTGAGCTGGTTGAATACATACCCGCACACCTCTGTAAAGAGGCGCATGTCCTTACCATCGAGCTACCACTGCTCGTTTCTAGTCCCAGACCAACATAAATCAGTTTTTTCTTTCTAAATAGCTCGTTTTATTCTGAAATCTGTGTCTACAGGAATTAATCTGGACAAAGGGTGGGCTCAAATCTTACCGCAACGTGGGACAAAGTTCGGCCGAAATGTCCGACATCAAAGTGTTATGGCGGCCGCGACCGCAGCTGACCGCAGTCGGGTGACCATGATTCATGTTGGCTTTTGGGACAAATTTAAATTTGAATTCAATATCTTTCAAAAATACACTTAACAATGTCAATGTACGTAAAAATTAAATAAATAATACTACCATCGATTCGGAAAGTATACTTTGTTGAGAAGAAACCATTTTGTATCGTAGAAATCGGCATCTTGGCATAGTCCCGGCAATCCATTCGGTATTAATCCGTGTGGGATATTCCTGGATACTAGACGACTTGCTATATACACATCTATTATATAACATAGGTACTATGATACTGCAACTCTCTGATCGGCAGTCTAAAGAAAAGTAAGCGCTCTTAACCTAAAAATAATAATTTGAATCAGATGGGAGATTTGCTTGAACGCGCTAATCTCAGGAACTACTGTTCCGATATGAAAAATTTTCTCAATGTTAGTTAGTCAGTTTGAGGCTATATAACATTAACCATACACTCAGGTAAAACCGCGGGCACTGCTAGTTAAAAATAATCATAAAAGAGATAATAAATGTAGTATGTGCAGCTAACGCTTGTGTTTATTTAACCCGGACTATCCCATCACATTAAATAATCTGGCCACTCTAGTGGCTAATCTGTTTTTATTGTATCAGTACAAGGGATTTGGGGACAGTCCTGGCCCGGGAGTCATATAGGGTCTTTAATTGACGCGCCGCATAAGAGCGTTTACGAGTTGAATTCCGGTGTTATCTCGAAGGGGTGAAAACCACCCTCTCAGTCGCCCTAATACTTCGGATGTTAAAACATGCTTGCAGTTTTAAATGTGGTTATATATTTTTTTATGTGGAAATGGGAAAGTTTATTGTAAAATGTAGATGATTAAGGAAACAGCTGTTACGTTTTTTCGAACAGAATTATTATAATTTTTATGTTTTAAATCAACAGTTTTCTTGCTAGTAAATAAACAGCAATCGTGTAAACTTTTTTACAAAAAAATATTATCATATTATAAAATTATTTCAACAAGAAATGGTTAGGAAATTGTGATACTGAATAGACCTACAAGGTTATAATAGGAAGTTGCTTAGGCATGACGACTTGTTAAAAAAACTATCATTCTATTTGGTTCATCAATTAGATTATACAAAAACACAAGACACATTTTTCGCTTTAACAAATTAACAAAAAAATACAAAGATAAAGAGCATCAAAGTTTGCAAGTGGGGGGTCACTTTCAAGTAAAAATTGTACCTAGATGTAACTTCACGAGCAACGTCGTCGGTGCATTCATATCGTCGCCTGTGTTTGTTTGACAAATAAATAAAAAATGCGTGTTCATTATTTTTTTATAATGTAACTAACGGATTAAAAAAAAAATTTCGTCCGGAAAGCAACCAAATAGATGGCGGTCCTACTTAAATTGGTTACGTCCACAATAAAGTTTCAGAGCAACCACTTACCGTATTTACTCTTTGTTTCAGATGCAGGAGATCACGGGAAATGGTGAGTCCTTTTTATATTTAAGCAATTGTTAATTAAGTAACTGGACGCGATTATCTAACTATAGGCACTTTTTGATAGCTATGGGGTTCGTGACTGTGTAGTTGACGAGCCAATTGGGATGTTGACACCATTTATATTTAATTTTGAAATATCAATTCTGAAAAAGAAAGTATCGTAGTATGCTGTTAAGCCTTATTGATTTTCAATCATATTGAGTCGAAGATTTTTAATTTTACAAAAACTGATTAATATTAAGTCAGTTGACTATACAAACTAGTGATGTCACACGTTGACAAGCCCATACAAAATCTATGAAGTGATTTCGTTTTGACAGCTCTTAAAAAGTATCTCAATTGACTAGCCAGCCAACACCCCTATTGCCTCTTTTATACACAATTTTCCTTCTAAACTTAACCTAGTTATATATAAACTTAATAAAACTTATAAACCAATTTAAAACTTGTTTTTAACTTCAATTCAATTAAATTCATTTATTTATTTTAGGCTAAGAAGCCCATATACTTATAGTTAGTGAAAATGTTTATTAATAAACTTACGTAAGTACATGATAATTGATATAATAAAAGAGCTTTAACAATCAACCAAGTTAGATACAAGCTAACAAGCATTATATAAAAGCTTGTAAACCTCACAACGAGTATAAACTCCGCTGAAAAAGACAATGCCGCCATTTTCCAGTATCCGCGCATTCTGGACCGGCTAAGTAGGGCCCGCTATCTCCCTTCCGTACCGCAATAATCGTTAAACAAAACGCCAATCTTTATTAACGCCCTTACAGTTCACACAGTATTTTGAATACGGTTTCGCCGATTTTGATAAACATTTTTGGTATCCTAGCTTAAAACAGGTATGCATTACGTTTTTACGGAAAATTCGGTGTTTTTTCTGGAGTTGTTTTGTTTTTCCGAGATATTTTATGTGAGATATTCTTTATTAAAAAGATAACACGCAATCTCCCGAAGGGGTAGGCAGAGTTGGCTAGTCGGTCGAGTGGTCAGATACCCTGGCCACGAAATTGAGGGTTCGAATTCCGCTAGGGGCAAATGTTTCGTGTGATGAACATAGACATTTGTACTCGAGTCATGGATGTTTATAAACGTATTTAAGTATGGCTATCCGTTTACCTAGTATCCATAGTACAAGCATAAGCTTAGTGTGGAACTAGGGAATTGGTGTGCCAGTCTGGGGAATTTATTTATTTATGTTTCATCGATGTACCACGCGAGCAACGCCACGGGCAGAAGCTAGTTAATACATTTTGCCCGCCATCAGCTTTAGCCAAAAATTTAATTGAATTAAGATGGAAAGTTGTGAAAAATAATGCCAAGTAGCTAACTCCTCGCATATACAATCACAAATCCAAGAGCGCCCCGCGGTTTTACCCCCACCTGTAGGAATATGGGAATAAAATATAGCCTATATATTACTTCCAGATAATGTAGCTTTCCAATGGTGAAAGAATTTTTGAAATCGCCACAGTAGTTTTTGAGTTTATTCATTACAAACACACACACACACACACACAAAAATACAAATCTTTTCTCTTTATAATATTAGTATAGATTACGACCTATTTGTTTAAGACTAATAATTTAGATTTAGACACCCATATTTGACGTCTTCTTTATAACAATTAAGCTAGACGAAGAACACAGGTTGTTCGTTCAAAAGTTCCTGTATCCTCGCTATCGTATTAACTCAACAAATTTTAATTACTATCTCAAACATTATAGTTTATCAACTCCTTATCATACCCGTCTGATAAACAATAACAATTACATTGTGCTGTTTCACAACTATAGTGGGACTGATAAAGAGGCACTTTAACGTTATATTCAATGTAAATATTATATACTAGCTGTGCCAGCGGTGTCACCCGCGTTTATGGTTAATATTATAAAGACTATTACCGTCATACATGATTTATATATAACTTTAACAATTAAGGTTGCACACGCGACGGAAGCTTAAAAAATGGAGTAACTTCTCCCGTTTTCCCAACATTTCCCTTCACTACTCTGCTCCTATTGATTGTAGCGTGATGAAAAGTATACTATAACCTGCCCAGGAGTATGAAGAATAATCGTACCAAGTTTCGTTAAAATCCGTCGAGTAGGTTTTGTTTCTATAAGGAACATACAGACAGACAGACAAAAATTTTACTGATTGCATTTTTGGCATCAGTATCGATCACTTATCACCCCCTAATAGTTATTTTGATAATATATTTCATGTACAGAAATTAACCTCTCTACAGATTTATTATACGTATAGATAACGTAACTAATATAATAATTACGAAATGGGCTCCAAGTAACGCTTTGAAGTCTTTATTATTCCGATCTTTATGACATTTTGAATACATTTTCCTTAGGTATAACATCACGCCCGTAATCCCCAAATGGGTAAAGGTTTAACCAAATTCAACCGCAAATAAAACTGGACTGGGATAGATGGAAAATTGTGAAAAAGTAGTGACAAGCGGCTAACCTGTCGCCTACACAATCACACACCCAAAACCCTATATACCATTAGTCGCCTTTTACGACATGCTAGGCAAGGAATACAGAGACCAACATGTGACATATTTTATTATTTATTAAATTAAACTCTGTTGGTTGGCTTTTACAAACTAAACCTAAACCTCTAAATTGATTAGGTACCGTAATGATAATTAGTTGCGACAATATCTTAACATGCCATTAATAGAGCGGTGGTAGCTCAATGGTAAGGACACGCGCCTCATAACTAAGTCTGGGTTCAAATCTAAGCACGTACCTCTATATTTTTCAAATCTATGTACGTATTTATACCACTAGCTCGCCGGTGAGGGAAAACATCGTGATGAAACCTGCACATTCAAACAACTTTGGATTTGTAACCATGATCCAAAAATTGTCTGGTTCCCATATAGGGTTACAAGGGTCAGATCGGCAGACGCTTCAATGTAATTACCAGACTCGCTAAATCCTAGAACATGGTCAAAGCAGACCCCGTCTAAGCACGGGACATAACGCTAGGAAGATGAAGATGATGGAGTCAATTAATATACCGCCAGTCGTTTGCCTCTGTTATTAAATATCTTAAACAAATAATCCTCTTTAATCACGCCACTTATTAACACAATCACCATAAGGTCGTGATTTATCGCTCGTCTAATAAACTCCGTCAAATATACCGTTTTGACCTGGTTTCGCTTGAAAATTTGGCGCAAAAAGTTTAATATAACACGGTTTATATTGGATTAAACTGAGGTGCGTTGGGGATTTAATGAAATTCCAGGATAGATGCGGTATATTGCCCTATCTTGGTTGCTTCTTCTAATATAACCGGTAAGTGAATCTCTGCGTCACGTTTGCCTTAACTCAGTTAGTTAACTTACTTTTATAATGCGCCAACATATTTGCGTGCCTATACAAGGTCATTTTACATACATACATCTATACTTATAATAAATCTGTAGAGAGGTCAATTCTGTACATGAAATATATTTTCAAAATAACTATCAGGGGGTGATTAGTGATCGATACTGATGCCAAAAATGCAATCAGTAAAATTTTTGTCTGTCTGTCTGTCTGTCTGTATGTTCCTTATAGAAACAAAAACTACTCGACGGATTATAACGAAACTTGCTACAATTATTCTTCATACTCCTGGGCAGGTTATAGTATACTTTTCATCACGCTACAATCAATAGGAGCAGAGTAGTGAAGGGAAATGTTGGGAAAACGGGAGAAGTTACTCCATTTTTTAAGCTTCCGTCGCGTGTGCAGCCTTAATGGTTAAAGTTACATAGAAATCATGTATGACGGAAATAGTCTTTATAATATTAACCATAAACGCGGGTGACACCCTGGCACAGCTAGTACAAAATATCACGCCCGTAATCCCCGAAGGGGTAGGCAGAGTCAGAGTCCAAATCATTAAAGCAACTTAAACCACACTTAGCTAAAAAAAATAGTTGAGTTAGTTGTAAAATTGTGAAAAAGTAGTAACATAGCTAGCTCGTCGCCTACACAATCACACACCCAAAACCCGATATACCATTAATCCTTTTACGACATGCTAAGCAAGAAACACATTTGGCACATTCTTTTCAAGTCCCAGACCAACATGGGACACATGCGCGAGCAAATTCTATTTATTATATAACAGTCCTCAATTGTAAGGACACACGCCTCATATCCGAGTCGTGCAGGTTCAGACCCCGACTAAGCACCGGACATAACGCTAACAATATGATGATGAACATCAACAAGAAAAGTATAGATTGGCACATTCTTATTGGCTTCAACATATTAATTGCCGCGATACAAAACCCTAATCTAATTCTACCGATCCTAATACCCAAAATGGCGTAAACATTTGAATATCTAAAGAGGTGTTTAGCTTCGTCTCAGCGAACACGCGAGGCGTGTACTTGGACAAAGAGCAGAGTTAAAAGATCATACCCTTTGTCGGTATGTAGGTCGAAACCCTTTGATGAGAGTCAGCGGGATTAACCGTGAGAGATTTTTGGTTAGCAATTCACTGTATGTGTTGTTCAGTACATAAGCACATGCTTATAAGGTAGTTCAGGATTATTATTGTAACAATTCTGCAAAATAAGAAGTTATTACTATTATTACGTCTTTATGCGACTATTTTTGTGCAGAAATAGGAAGAATATTAAGTACAATTATTGAAAACTGCTTAAAGATATGTGACAGGTCAAAGTAGGTACCAATTTCGAGGAGCACTAAGAATTATAATTCTGCAAAGTATTTTTTTATTCTACTATTAATAGTCATTATATGAGCATTATTAAAGAGACTAATACAAGAAAATGTTGAGGATTGCTCAAATAATTAAGCAGACCTCTTTTCACACATACGCCGCGCGTAAATACTTTTATCTCCATAACATTGTAACTTTTCGCATTATATTACTATAATATCTTGAAATAACAGAAGCGGGCTAGCGTAATATCTAAAGGGGTATTTAGCTGGCGGCACACGCGTGGCGCGTCCGCGGCGGGACAAAGCGCGCCGTTAAAAGATCATACCCATTGTTGGGATGTAGGTCGGGTGTGCGCGCTGACGGGAGGCGGCGGGCTTACACGCGTAGCGTGTTTTTTTACTGTATATGTGTAAACAGTTGTTTTTGATAAATAAATATAAATTAGTCTTGTGTCTACATACACTTTACTACTTATTTCCTAAAGTTCACTTAAATGTTACTAATAATCATACTACTCTTCTCTAAGTAGAAATGCACAAATATGAATATATTCACACAAAAAGATTTAATGGTTTTGCATTAAGGTTTTTAAGAATATATATATATCTTATACCAAAAAGGTTGTATGTAATCAAAAATCGTAGTCAATAATAAGGAAATATTGTCATTTTCTACGCCCAAAACTTGAATATAAGGATAAATTAAACAAAGGATAGCGTCCTTTTAAAATTTGTTAAAAAAACTCCCCTTTTTCTGAGCAGGTATAGCATTAAAAACACGAGTGAATTTCTATCATTAAACCAACTCGATGTTACCAAAACATTATCACTTACGCAAGTATTTCTTCAAGCATAATCACTCTTCAGCACTTGAAATAACTATTACAGATTATACAACAGACAACTTAAATATAAACACTGCATCAAAAAAGCTTTAAAAATTGCATAGCATTTCCACCCTCCACCAAGGCCCCACCCTTAAAACAGTGATACGCCCCAAGAGAATAATTACAGGACCGCTTTCAGTCGACACAGTATTCGCATTACACGCTGAAATTCAGCGCTGGTGACGGGCAAAAAACACTTTTCAGTTTCATTATACTACTTCAAATTTTTAAGGTATGAACAACATCTGTACTTTGCTGATTTTAGTTAATGAGGACTGATGTTGACTATCGTGATGAAAGCTTTTGTCAATGAGGTTAATTGGATACTGAAAACATAATAATAAATGTAAAAACAATACATTTAATCTACTATGGATATAAATAAATCATCATCATCCTCTTGCCCTTCTCCCAGTTCATCTGGGGTCGGCGCAGCATGTCGTCCTCTTCCAAAATTGAGCTGGGCATGACATGCCAATATGGGCGAATAGAATAAACTTGATGTAAAATTATGCTTTTTAAAAAAAAAAATAGTTGACTGCAAATAACAACAGTTTAAAAAATCTATAGACATTGCTACCCCAACAATTTCGAACACGAAACCTCCTTCCTCGACCGCAGTCGGACAAGGGAGAACTCTTTAAAAGTTGAACATTGAAAGACACTTTGCGGTTTTGACGACTTTTTCTCAGTGGTCTCTTGGAAATCGTTCATTGAAAATGTTTTTTACTAGGGTGTTTTTAGTTTTTCGTATGGTGGTGGCTTAGAACCCTCGCGAGGGACTATGTTAGTCGATAGAGCATCTAGCATACCTAGGTCTGAACGTTCAATAGTCTAAATCTATACTTATAATTAATCTGTAGAGAGGTCAATTCTGTACATGAAATATATTTTCAAAATAACTATCAGGGGGTGATTAGTGATATATACTGATGCCAAAAATGCAATCAGTAAAATTTTTGTCTGTCTGTCTGTCTGTATGTTCCTTATAGAAACAAAAACTACTCGACGGATTTTAACGAAACTTGGTAAAATTATTTTTTATACTCCTGGGTAGGTTATAGTATACTTTTCATCACGCTACAATCAATAGGAGCAGAGTAGTGAAGGGAAATGTTGGGAAAACGGGAGAAGTTACTCCATTTTTAAGCTTCCGTCGCGTGTGCAGCCTTAATGGTTA
This sequence comes from Glyphodes perspectalis, assembly GCA_951394215.1. Classification (NCBI taxonomy): domain Eukaryota; kingdom Metazoa; phylum Arthropoda; class Insecta; order Lepidoptera; family Crambidae; genus Glyphodes; species Glyphodes perspectalis. Next base: position 7,300,740 of record OX596227.1, read on the forward strand.
AAGTTACATAGAAATCATGTATGACGGAAATAGTCTATATAATATTAACCATAAACGCGGGTGACACCGCTGGCACAGCTAGTATTTAACAAATAAATAAATACTCTAGACTGACACACCAATTCCTTATTTCCAAACTAAGGTTATAAGCTTGTGCTATTGGTAACTAGGTGAACGGATAGACATACTTAAATACGTTTAAAAACCTATGACTCGAGTACAAATGTCCATGTTTATCACACGAAATATTTGTCCCTAGCGGGATTCGAATTCGAGACCCTCGGTTTCGTGGCCAGGGTCTCTGACCACTCGGCCAACGGGCCAGTAGGCCATATGTCTTGTTTGAGAAACATCACGAAAAATACGTTACCTTATACGTGCTTTGTATAAAGCGTTTAGATACCACACCAATCTCGGAAAATATACTAAATAAATATGTCCGCCTTACTTATGAGAGCAAAAGTTTTTATCAACAAATTACTCAAGCAAGTTGCGCACATATTTTATGAGACATAGCGAACATTTTTGAGTCTCAAAGTCGGGGCGCGTCTACGGTATGCTTTGAAAAATATAAAATTTGTACTTGCACGGCGCTCGACTTGGATGTGGCATTTTGCGCAATTATCACACGGTTGCACAACAAATATTTAATGTATATTATAATCTTTAGCCCATTTACTGTAATATATATATATATACACATACATAACATCACGCCCTTAATCCCCGAAGGGGTAGACAGAGTCAAAGGGGCAGCAACCCCTTTAACCAAATTTAGCTAAAAATAAAACTGTTATATTAAATTAGTAACTAACTGATTCCGTACAATCTTTAAAGCTCAATTGGCCAAGGTTCAAACATACTTTATATTAGCCAAGGTTCAAATATACAAGATTTAAACATACTTAAATAAATAAATTAATTAAAATCTTATTAAAAACTGTCAGATATTTTTTTCTGAAATAAAAAGTAGGCTAAATTTGGCCTACTTTTATTACATTTCTCTACTTTGAGGTACGTAAGTAGTTTTAGACAATAAAATACAATAAAAGCGCATTAAAATTAAAAGTTAATGCGAAAGTGTCTATTACTTACCTTCCCAATATTAGTAAAATCATCAGTAATATCAAAGTTTGAGGGCCACTGCCCTGTCTCTCTGAAGTTGAAGTGCGCCGACTAATCACTAATAGCTATTTACACGCATTATACGGTTAAATAAGCCGTGTTTAAGGCCTAAATGAAGGCTTAAAAGCAGGCAGGTTAAGTCTCGTTAGTGGCTTAACAGAGAGTGGAAGAATTAGTGTGTAAGTTAGATTACACGCAAGGCGTGCTTGTTCGAATTCGACGTTAACATCACACTAATATTATAAAGGCGATAGTTTGTAAGTGTGTGCATGTATACGTTTGTTACTTCTTCACGCAAAAACTGCTGAACGGATATAGATGAAATTTGGCACAGAGATAGATTGTAGTCTGGAATAACATGTAGGCTACTTTTTATCCCGGAAAAATGCACAGTCTTTGTAGGATACATAAATATTAGTATACGCGGGTGAAGTCGCAGGAAACAGCTAGTTTTTCCATAAATAACTTATATTAATAACTTTTAAAGTTAATTCTGTTTTATTTTTTGGTTGAATTATTCATTGGTGGCATCTAATGTCCTCTCTCATATTGTGTTTTATCTAACCATGATCCAAAAATTGTCTGGTTCCCCTATCTTAGGGTGACGAAGGTCAGATCGGCAGTCGCTTCAATGTAATCACCAGACTCGCTAAATCCTGGATCATGGTCTAAGCGGACCCCGTCTAAGCAGGGACGTAACGCTAGGAAGATGATATTCTCTTTTTTTTCTATAGAACAATTAAAATATACTAACTCGTCGTCTTCACAATTAAAAACCCATTACTAGTGACCAGCATTTTAAAACACAGGTTTGGCAATAAATTTTTATTCTATTCTATACATAAATTATTTTAAAGTAACATCACGGGATTAAATTAAATTCACAACAATTTTTATTATTCTAAACAACACTTTCAAAATTTTACATATTAAAAAGTATCTCGGAGAAAAAACGAGGTTGCTAGTCTCTACAAAAAGTTTGAGAGCCGCCGTCCCCTGAAGCATGAAGCGTACACGCACAATCACTAACAGCTATTGGTCAATTTCGCGCCCACCGACGCAACATGGCTGCCGCGCAGCGGCTACAGCGCTGAGCTAAATCAATGCCGCTAGACTCTACTTCACACTCTATCAGTTAGTAACTAACTGTTACAGTTTTTGACTCAGTAACTATACAGTACGGGGCAGTTTGTGACTCGGTAACTACTTCAAAGCCGAGCTAAATCACTGCCGCTAAACTCTACTTCACACTCTATCAGTTAGTAACTAACTGTTACAGTTTTTGACTCAGTAACTATACAGTGCGAGGCATTTTGTGACTCGGTAACTACTTCAAAGCCGAGCTAAATCACTGCCGCTAAACTCTACTTCACACTTTCCCAGTTAGTAACTAACTGACTATTACCGTTTATCACACTGTATAGGTAGTTACAGTGTGAGGCTAGTGACAGACTCTACCAGCCAGTATCTATACATTGTGAGATTAGTGATAGATTCTAACTGGTATAAACTATACAGTGCAAGGCATTTTTTGACTCGGTAACTACTTCCGAGCCGAGCTAAATCACTACCGCTAGACTCTACTTCACACTCTATGAGTTTGTGACTGACTGTTACAGTTTTTGACTTAGTAACTATACAGTGCGAGGCAGTTTTTGACCCAGTAACTGCTGAGCTAAATCAATGAAGCTACACTGTACTTCACACTCTACCAGTTAGTAACTAACTGATCGTTAGAGTTTTTGACATAGTAATAACACACAGTATGAGGCAATTTTTGAATCAGTACCTACTCCAGCGCTAAGCTAAATCAATGCCGTTAACTCTACTTCAAATTTTACCAGTTAGCAACTAGCAACTAACTGTTTGTTACAGTTTTTGACACAGTAACACAGAGTGTGAGGCAGTTTTTGACACAGAAACTATAGTGTAAGGCCAGTGATAGACTCTACCAGACAGTATCTATACAGTGCGGGATTAGTGAGGCACGTCATAAACTCTACCACTTAGTTAGATACTAACTGTAAATAAATATCACACAACATCACATACATTGTTCTGACTTCGAAGTAAATAGCATAAGCACTTGTGTTGCGGATATCAGATTCAACTGTGGCATCTGTAATATATACTTTAACATTATATATTAACACCCAGACACAGAACAAACGCAAGTATTCGTCACACGAATGTTTGTCCTGAGTGGGGATCGAACCCACAATTCTTGGCGCACAGGTCACTACAGAATATGCCATCGAGCCATTCAGAAAATGTACTGTGTGATGTTAGTGGTAGACTCTACTAGGTCGTAACTATACAGTGTTAGGCCACTGATAGATTCTGCCAGCCAGTAACTAAATCTAAAATCTAAATTCTTCAGACTGACACACCAATTTCCTAGTCCCAAACTAAGCTTATGCTTGTGCTATGGATACTAGGTGAATGGATAGACATACTTGAATACGTTTATAAACATCCACGACTCGAATACAAATGTCCATGTTCATCACACGAAACATTTGCCCCTAGCGGGATTCGAACCCGCAACCCTTTGGTTTCGTGGCCAGGGTCTCTGACCACTCGACCAACGGGCCAGTGTGTATGCATAACCCCACTATTCAGTCATTTTGCTGTGTAAGGCCCGTGACAATTTTATCAGATGTCGCCCTCCGTGCAATTCATAGAGTTTTGTATTTTAAAGGAAATTAGGCACTCTTACAACACAGTATCACTTCGTTATCCTTTTGTTTCTCTCACGAATCTTTTTTTTAGGAACATGTAGAGTTATTGTAGCTTATGGACGTTTGTAACAACATTGATATCACAATTATGCTGCTAATCTTGGAGAGCTTTTGGGAAAAATAAAAAAATATTTTTCCCAAAATTAAATTTAAAGGGACGCCTAGAGACGATTACAGAACGTATTTTAGGCGTTTTTTTAGGATATTTGTAAGTTAATATGTATTTCGGAACTCTACGCGGATGAAACTAATACATAAATAAAATAATACTTAATATGTATTTATATATAAAACCAACTTCAGTCCATATACTAAAAACAAAATATTTTCCTCTCTATACGGGCTATATGATTAAAAAAACAAATTCTAAATTCTGGTTAGTATGTCTTGATATTAAATACATTTTAGTTGCTGGTAGAGTTCGTTCACTTTAGACTCGACTCTACAAAACATATGCCCATCACATTTTTCAAAACTAAACAAAAAATTACAAAAGCCGCTACCGACCGCTGGAAGCGCTACAAAAACGCATCGCACGAATCCACCCTAAAACTATTTCTGTCTGTCACTCACTACTCCATTCAGTAGCGTTAGTGCCATTTCAGCTCTCGGCCATAT